>SJYA01000551.1:492620-553548 GCA_006410615.1 Neotragus moschatus | reverse complement strand
GGGGTTGGGAGGGAGGTGGATCAGAGCTGCGGTGGGGGCTCAGGGGGCCAGGCAGACCCCTTGGCGCGAGGCTGGAGTGTGGGAAGCCGGCGGGATCAGATCCAGAAACAAAGGCGCCCGAGGGGCCGCGGCTGGGGCGGAGGCCGGGGCTGGGGGAGATAGCGGAGCCTGGGAAGCCAGGTGAGCCGACGCAGAGCCGGCCGGCGCCGCGAGTGCAACCGCCCAGGGAGGTTCCCTGGGCCCTGGACCCGCCGCGGCGGCAGATTCGGACGCAGATCATCGCTGAAACTATGGAGACGCTCCGTGCGTCCCATGGTAACCCGAAACAACAATATTTATGAACACTCTGCTTTCCGCGCCTCGCCTGAGCCACCGAAGTGCTAGGCGGCGCCCGGCTCTGTCCGGCCTCTCCCTTCCCTCCGGGGGGCGCAGCCGGGAGGTGGTCTTAGCCGATCTTGCGCTCGCGCCGGGCGGCAGGCGGCGGTGCCTGTTTGTAAAAACCCAGCGAGCGTGCGCCGCGCACACTGGGCCCGCGGGGAGGGGGTGTGTACCCGGGAGGGGTGCTTCGGGGGTCTCCGGTTCTAACAAGAAGGTTCGGCTCGCTTACCCTTGCTGCGGCTCGAAGCATCCTGGTCCAGCCGGGTTCAAGCAGCGCAGCCTTGTGTGGACGCGCGCGCGCACACACAACACACACACACACACACACACACACACACACACACAGATATACACACACAGGGGCCCGCCCGCACTGTGGTCGCCCCCGGCTCGCCGGGGTCCCCGCCCTGAGAGACCAGTGCGGCGCCCGGCGCCCGGCCCCCGCCGAGGATCCCCCCCGCGGGCCGCGCCGCCCAGGGTCCCCGCGTGCGCCCCGCGCGTCGCGCCAGCCGCTGTCACACTGGCGAAGCTCCGCCGGCCGGCCCGCCGGACACGCAGGCTGTCGAGCTGGCCCCGCGCCTCGCAGCGTCTTTCCTCGCGCCCCCGCTCCCGGGGCTCGCCGGCTTTTGTTGAAAGCAGCAACACCCCCACACCCTCTTCTCCGTCTTTTTAATTTTTCTTTCCAACCGGCGGCCAAAAAGAGTTGATTGCTATTGTGATCCGCCCGGGAGTGGAGAGGGACAGGGTGGCGGAAGGCGGACGCCGAAGCGCTGCAAGAATTTTTTTTTTTTCCTTCCTTCAAAAGCCAACTCCACCCAGTCCTCGGCCGGTCCAATCTCTACTTTAATCATCAGCGAGACAATGGATTAAGTTACTCTTCTCCGGGCCAGAAGTCGGGTTCAGACTTGGGGCAAAATGAAGGAGAAGGCGATGATTAAGACGGCTAAAATGCAAGGGAACGTGATGGTGAGTGCTGGTGGGCGAGGCGCGCGTGGCCGGGAGGACCGGCACCGGGGGACCAGTGCTGGGGACGAGCGCGGCACCCTGGGGACTGACCGCGACCCTGTGCGCCACCGCCAGATCCCACCGGAACCCCCCAGCGGCGGCCGCCCGGGTGCGGTGAATCTGCCGCTTGTTTGCAAATTGCAACTTTACGGTCCTAGGTCCCTGTGCTTTAGACAGGTGGCTCGGGGTCCACGGCGAAGGCGGGCTGCGAGCGGTGGGGAAGGGGCGGCGGAGCAGCCCATGGCCGGCCGCGCGTCAGTTCCAGCTCGCGGTGGACCCCCGGGGCCGTGGGGGGGGTGGTGGCAGTGGAGGGACCCACGGAGAGCGGGATCGCCGAGGCCAGGGCAGGACCACCGGGCCCGGATGCCCGCACCGGCCTCGGGGCTGCGATCCCGGAGCCGGGGACCTGTTGGGGTTCTCGAAGCCCGTGGCTCACCCGGGGCGGGCGCCTGTCTCTCGGCTCTGGCTGCTGCCACCGTGGCTGCCGGCTGGGCGGGGCCCTGCTCCTGGGTGTGACAACGGTGACCCCCCTCACCGCAAAAAGAAAAAAAAAATGCTGATGATGCCAGCGAGCGTAATGATGGCACATTGGCCCCCGAGGAGACCCGTGCGCCGCCAGGGACGTCAAGGCGGCAGGCCAGGGGGGCACCTGCGCCTTGACAACTTTGCAAAGTCGAGGACCCCCCCACACCCCCTCGCCGCTGTCCCGCGTTCCCCGCCAACCCCCGACCGCTCAGGGCACAGTGCCACCTTGGAGCCCCTGCCGTCTGCGTCCCGGGCCCGGGCCGCGAGCCGCTGGGGTCAGGGCGCCGGACCCTCCTGGCGAGGACCAGTAGGTTGCCATCTTGTTCTCTGGCAACTGTGTGTGAGCGTGTTTATTTGGCTGATGTTTTAACCCTTTCCCGGTTGCCGTGGCTGCTCCGGAGGTGGGGCTCTGTTTCCACACGTGACTAGCCCGCGGGGTCCTTGGTGGTGAGGGAGGGGCCGGAGGCGGGGTCGCCGAGAGACTTTGAAGGTGCAGCTGGAAACGCAGAAATTCCTTCGGGTGCTGGGTTCCCATTGGCTGGATCCCAGGGGTGCGGGGCGGGAGTAGGGCTATGTATGGAAGGACCCAGTCACTGAACCGTGGCGAGGTCTTGCGTTCAACAAAAAGAGACAAGAAATGAAAAATGTATTCGAATTGGACCAGAACCCAGCCGGCTTAACCACACCCACAGGGAGACACCTGTTGCCTGGCAGAACACCGATCACCCTGCGTTTTTGAACTTGACTTCTGGCCTGAGGAGCTCAGTAACTGTTTGAAGGGGCTGTTTTGTAGACACCCCCCTCCCCCAACACACACACAGCAGACAAGCCCCTCATTGGTGAGCCTTCATCAGCCTGGGTTTCTCCCCGGGCTTACCTAATTGTGAAAATCCATGTGTCCCTCCTTTCCCCACTCCAGTTCTTGCCATTGCATAATTCCATGTATAAACAGGACGGAAACGTGTCTGGAATACTGGTTTCCAATTAAGTTCCCCCCCTCCNTGAGCCTTCATCAGCCTGGGTTTCTCCCCGGGCTTACCTAATTGTGAAAATCCATGTGTCCCTCCTTTCCCCACTCCAGTTCTTGCCATTGCATAATTCCATGTATAAACAGGACGGAAACGTGTCTGGAATACTGGTTTCCAATTAAGTTCCCCCCCTCACACCCACAGTTCCTCTCTTATGCGGTGCCTAAATGTAAACTTAACACCTGCACGTTAGGACCCTGGCGAGGGAGAAGAGTCAGGTTCCTTCTGCTGCTAACAATAATAATGACGCTTGATTGATACCGAAACCTGCTGTCCAGTTAGGATTTCTTCCGGTAACTTAGTACATTGTAACATAGCACCATCTTCATACATATGGCATATGTGGCATCTTCATTAAAAACTTTTAACATCTTCCCTCCCACTCCCCTCTCTCTGCATTTACTTCAGAAAAATAAAGAATGAGAACACTGATCTCACTTTCGCTCACACAGTGAACAAGGCTGTTCCCCGGGGTGCCCACCGAACACCCTCCTCTGTGTTTGCTTTTCAGAAGGGCCGTCAGAGCAGGTCGAACGGAGTCTAGATAAGCCTACAGCCACCGGTTATATTTTCAGAGTCATCTGTTTGTTGGCCTAAGGGGAAAATGAGACACAGACTTGCTCAACTTTTCCGCTTTCTGTTAATTCCTGAATTGATAATTATGACTCTGCAGTCGGGTTTGTGCCTTTTCTGAGATGTCACATTCCAGCTAAATCCGGGCAGCTTGACTCGAGTGATCATGCCGCACTTAAATCGTTGTTTTGAGACTTCCTGAGCCCTAATTTTTCATCAGTTGTTTGTGGAAGACTCTGGGTAATCACGGCCTCTCCTGGATTCGATGACTGGCGAATTCTTTGCACTCGCAGCTTGATTGGGATTCAGGTGATACTTCACATTCCCGACGAGGATGGGATGATTTATTCCATCACCGACAGTTGAGTGGCTGCACACGTGACTGCTGTGGGAGGGGCACAGCGAGCTGCATGACGGCCTTGTTTGTGCAGCAAGATACACACAGGGACAGGGACGCAGACTCCACCGCCGGGCTGGGCACTCAGCTGTCTGGACCCACGTCTGAGGTGTGATGTGTGAAAGGAAGCCACTCGGTCCTGCCAGGGTGATAGGCGAAGGGCCACGTGGTCTGGCCCCTGGTTTCTTGCTCCCAAGAACCCTGACAGTAGCACCTGACTTGCCTTTGCTGTGCCATAGTCCCTAATTGAAAATCTATCTTCATAAAATCTTCGCGAACGTCTTATTCCTTACACGTTGCTCTAGAAGTTTATTGCTGGTGACAGTTAGCTGATTAAGGGAAGGCAAACTCCCTGGTTTGCCCTCTAGTCTCGTTTTGGCATAATAAACGAATAAAAGAAAGAACATGGGTGGAATGGCTCACAACTTCTAGCTTCATTCTTGAGAGTCTTTTTCATAAACTTTATTTCTAATATTGTGAGAACGAAGCCTCATTTCGTCTGTAACTTAACACCCTTGAAAGGGATAGAAAGTTTTCCACTCTCTCAGAAGAGAAATTAGGCTTTCAAATCACTGTCTTTCCAGATAATCCACACTTGAAAATTTGTACGGGGTGGGGGATGACTTGCATTTTTTTTCAGCCCAGTCTTGCTGTATGACTCTGTTGATACCTTACCTCTTTAACCATGCTTTAAATTGAATGGGCTGCTTGAGGAAGGCAGATTCTCTGGCAGGAGGTCTAGGGTCAATGGAAAATTTGATTAGCCAGAGGAGATTACTTCATACTCAGTTGCCCTGCTCTGTCTCTGTGAGCTTTTCCCAGACATTGAGTTGCTTCCTGGAGACAGAGTAAAGGTTGGTTAAAGACAAAAAAAAAAAATGCAAAGTCCCGGGGACTGCCCGATGCCCCCCCCCCCCCCCCNGGAGATTACTTCATACTCAGTTGCCCTGCTCTGTCTCTGTGAGCTTTTCCCAGACATTGAGTTGCTTCCTGGAGACAGAGTAAAGGTTGGTTAAAGAAAAAAAAAAAAAATGCAAAGTCCCGGGGACTGCCCGATGCCCCCCCCCCCCCCGTGACAGAGTGCCCCTCCCTTGGTTTGCGTTGGTGGCAAACTCCGATGGGGGGTAAATGAGGTTGGCCACACCCTTGGTGACCAGAGCTGTGTCAGGGGAGGCTCCGAAGACAGATGGTGAGGGTCAGAGGTCTGCAAGCCACAGGGACGCCCGAGAATCTCACGGGTGAACGGTGCTGCTTTTGAATGAAAGTTACAGCCTGGGGACTCATTTCTTATGTATGGAAGCGGGTGTTCTTCCTGTGGCCACTGACTGTGGGCTCTGGTCACTGACCAAATGCATCTGTGATGTCATGGGCCTCTGCTCTTTTCCGATCTTCCCGTTCCTATGTTGGGCGGAAACCTGGAGTAGAGCTGCCCGTGGGGAGAGCTGTATTCGGGCCACGTGGATACCTCACTGATTCAGTCCTACTAGACATGTTGGCCTTCTAGTATTGATGGCTTCGTGTAATAAGCCATGATGAGCAGAGGAAAGGCTTTGAGGTTTACAGATAAGTTACGGGAATGTGTATGGCACACAGATTCCCCGCTGTCCGCCCTCCTGGGGAACAGGGGACACACACTCGTGAGATGACTTTTAGGGGCGCATCCTCTGGGGATGCAGTCTCTTTCCTCTGCCTGAGGGTGATTAGAAACACTCCTGCTTTCTTATTGCTACTGGCATCCTGGCGACAAAGCCGTGGTGTTGGTTCCGAAGGTGAGCTTGGTGGCTTGTACACTGAGGGGAACTTACCTTCTTGAAATGGGTTCCAAAACTGTTTCAGAGGTCCCCGGGGTTTGGAGAGTTCTCTTTATGCATCCCAGGGGTGTAGTATCTGCACAGGGATTTTCCTACTTCATCTTACTTGTTCAGCGTCCGTTCCCAAAGTCATCAACCCATCACCAGACTCCTTTTGAAATGCTGATTATCCCATCTATGCAGAAAAAAAAAAAAAGTGAGGCAGGTACCATTTCACATACACCTCTTACAGGATTGGTAAAGGATTTAGACACTAACTTCCAGTAAAAGATACACAAAGGTGCTAAGGTTTCTAGGAAACAGTTCCTAAACCCAGAAAGGGATGTTCAGCTCCGGATGTTTCATAAAATGTCTTGAGTAGAGCTGTGGAGCACGCGCAGGGCTGTCTTCACTTGCCGGACCGCTGGGTCTTCACGTTGGGCCGTGTGAAATACCCAAGCTGGCCTCTTCCTCCGCTTGATTGATTACCCTCCCTTCTCTGATCTGTCCTGGCCTCTAATTCTGTTACTACAAACTTGCTCATCGTTTGAGTTTTGAATTCCCTTTATTATTTCTTGGCTTCCCTGATAACTCAGACAGTAAAGCATCTGTCTGCAATGCAGAAAAACCCGGGTTTGATCCCTGGGTGGGGAAGATCCCCTGGAGAGGAAATGGCAGTCCACTCCAGTGCTCTTGCCTGGAAAATCCCATGAACAGAGCCTGGTAGGCTATCGTCCATGGGGTTACAAAGAGTCAGACATGACTGAGTGACTTCACTTTCACTATTATTTCCTAGAGGTGTGGTGCATTTCCAAAACTGTATCTTCACTCACCCGTGAGCAGGTGCTAGGCACGGGAGCCCCCAGGGGTTTGGTGAACAGACAGGTGTTCATTTCCACGCCCAGCGTGGACAGCTTTTATGAGAAAGGTCTGTGCTTTTGGCTGTACTTTTCTTTTCTTTGAAGAACATCTTCACGTTCTAATGCGTCGGATAACAGGAGAGAATTCCGTTTGTAACGTACCTTCCACTTAACAACTACAATGAGTTTGAAGTTCATGGTCACTTTGTGATTACCATATGTGTTCCCCCCACCACCCCGCGCCACTCAGCACCATGAGGCAGGTCTGTGGCACCAGGTGGATGTCCTGTAATTCAGCTCAGTTGCAACCCCATCTGTCTGGAGAAACCCCTGGTCCCACAAGTGAAGAGCTTCCGCCAGATCGGCTAAGCTCAGAAGTTCTGGGGGACCCCTCCTCTGGTTCCATTATTTCACTAGGACAGCTCACAGACTTAGGAAATCAGCTTTCTTACGGGATGACCAGTGTATGACAAATGATATTAACATATAAATGAAGAGTCCTGTGAAGAGATACCCCCTGGCCGGGTCTGGAAGGGTCCCAAACACAGGGGCTTCTGTCCCTGGGGAGTTTGGGGTGCTGCCACCCCAAATAAGTCCTGGCCCAGCAGCCCAGAAGCCACCCACACCCTGTCCCACGGGGCTTGTATTGAGGTTCCATCATGTAGGCAGCACTGATGAGATCATTAGCCATCAACCGCCGATTCAGTCTCCAGGTTCCCTCCCCTCCCTGGAGATCAGAGGATGGCAGATCAGAGCTCCCTCCCTCTAATCAGGGTGGGGCCTCCTGGAAACCAGCCCCATCCTTAGGGCTCACCTCGTTAAGGGGAACTCAGCTGTCCTTTAAAGGGGCGTGTCATGAATTACAAGATAAGGAAACGGCACCCCACTTCAGGATTCTTGCCTGGAGAATCCCATGGACAGAGGGGCTGGTGGGCTACAGTCCAGCATGGGGATCACAAAGAGTCGGACACGACCAAGCGACTTGGCACTTCTCCCTTCAGGGCGTCCCAGGTGGCGCTTGTGGTAAAGCACCCGCCTGCCAGTGCAGGAGCCGTAAGAGACTCGAGTTTGATCCCTGGGTTCAGAAGATCCCCGAGGAGGACATGGTGACCCACTCCAGTCTTCTTACCTGGAGAATCCGATGAACAGAGGAGCTGGTGGGCTGTAGTCCATGGGGTCACAGAGAGTCAGACACGACTGAAGCGACTTAGCACACGGGCACACGTTTCCCTTTGAAGCTCCGAAGTGATTTCAGGTACAGAGGACACACGGCTGAATGTGGTAACAGGAGATTCCCCATTGCTCTTCTCGGGACGGACGTTCCAAGGCTGTGGGAGCTGTGAACTATGGCTGCAGTTATAAATCCGTGTGTTTGTTAGAACTCACGTCACAGTTCAGTAACTCCTGCCTCCGTCCTCTTCTTTATCTGGAGAGGTAAATAAATTGACCCCAGGTCATTGTTGTCTTTTCCCTTCATTACTTTAAAACCAATTTAATGAGAAGGAAGACTTTGTGACCTCCTTTGGTGCTGGCAGCCAGTTCTATTGGATTAACAGGACTGCAGCTTAGAGCTCAAGGAAGAACATGCCCCAGACCCCGCGGGACACACACACAGCGAGCTCAGAGGTCGGAGTTGGACAGAGCCAGTCGGAACCCCCGTGGTCCCCGTGGTTCCGGTGAGGCTGGGGAGAGGGTTCCATTCGCGACGTGGAAGGTCTAGAAGGCATGAGGCGGTGAGTCTCAGCAGTGATTGGACAACGCCGTCAGCAGGGAGGTGATCCTTGAGCAGGCAGGTCGAGAATGGTGGGTTGAGGGCAGAGGTTCTCAGGCTTGCTGCCTCTGGGAACCTGAGGAACTGCTGACGGCACTCCAGGCTGGTCACACTACACCCCCAGCACACACACACATCCTATACACACACATGCATACACACACCCTATGTACACACGCACATCCTATATACACATGTACACACACACCCTATGTACACATACACATCCTATACACACACACACTGTGTACACATATGCATCCTATACACACATGCATACACACACCCTATATACACATATACATCCTATACACACACATGTACACACATACTGTGTACACACACACATCCTATACACATACACCCTATGTACACATACGCATCCTATACACACATGCATACACGCACCCTGTGTACACATATGCATCCTATACACACACCCTATGTACACATACACATCCTATACACACACACCCTGTGTACACACACGCATCCTATACACACACGTACACACACACCCTATGTACACACGCACATCCTATACACACACGTACACATACTCCCTATGTACGCACGCACATCCTATATACACGCACCCTGTGTACACATATGCATCCTATACACACATGTACACACACACCCTGTGTACACATACACATCCTATACACACATGTACACACANGTTAAAATGCTCTTATGCAAATTTTAAAACTCCCTGTGACATTAACAATGCTAATGACAGCTAATGCATCCCAAAGCTTCCCTGGGCTTCAAAATAGTCAAAGTGCTCAGAAATGTTTGAGGAAGGAGAAAGAGAAGTGGGAAGTGTTAGTCATTCAGTCCTGCCCCACCCTCTGCGACTCCACGGACTCCTCTGTCCATGGGAGCCCTCCTGGCTCCTCTGTCATGGGATTTCCCGGGCAAGAATACTGGAGTGGGGTGCCACTTCCTTCTCCAGAGTATCATCTTCCCAACCCAGGGATCGAACCCCGGTCTCCTGCATTGCAGGTGAACTCTTTGCCATCTGAGCCACCAGGGAAGCAAATANGTCATGGGATTTCCCAGGCAAGAATACTGGAGTGGGGTGCCACTTCCTTCTCCAGAGTATCATCTTCCCAACCCAGGGATCGAACCCCGGTCTCCTGCATTGCAGGTGAACTCTTTGCCATCTGAGCCACCAGGGAAGCAAATGCAGAAGCAGTGGAATTTTTCAAGGAGATTAATTCCTTGAAAAGTGGATGCTGTGTGCATCTGAGGGAATACAAAGAGCGGAAGGCTCTGGGTAGCTCAGTGCAGAGGTCTCTGTGGACGCTTTTCTCCCAGATGGTGGAGTGGCTTCTGGAGTCGGGAGGAACGGTCACTGCAGTGGTTAGAAGGGGAACTGTTTTCATACAGCAAACCAGAGGGTTAGCTACAAGCAACACTTGCCCAGAGCCTCTGCCAGCCACTGAACAGCAGCAGCAAGGGCATCTGCCAGCGGCCTCTGTGGACACGGAACCCTGTGCTGCCTCAGCTGCTGACCTTCAGCACTGCCTGCGGGAAGGTCAGGGTGAAGGGGGAGGCAGGCTCTGCTCCAGGGAAACTGGGAAACGGGTCTTTGATGATGTTGTTCAGTGGCTCAGTCGTGTCCCACTCTTTGTGACCCCGTGGACTGCAGCCAGCCAGGCTTCCCTGTCCTCCACCATCTCACAGAGTTTGCTCAGACTCATGTCCATTGAGTCGGTGAGGCCATCCAACCAGCTCATCCTCTGTGTCCCCTTCTCCTCCTGCCTTCAATCTTTCCCAGCATCAGGGTCTTTTCCAATGAGCTGGCTCTTCCCATCAGGGGGCCAAAGTGTTGGAGCTTCAGCTTCAAGATCAGTCCTTCCAGTAAATATTCTGGTTGATCTCCTTTAGAATTGACTGGTTTAATCTCCTTGCCGTCAAAGGGACTCTCAAGAGTCTTCTCCAACAACACAGATCAAAAGCATCAATGCTTCGCACTTAGCCTTCATTATGGTCCAACTCTCACATCCACACGTGACTACTGCAAAAACCATAACTTTGACTCTATGGACCTTTGCCTGCAAAGTAATGTCTCTGCTTTTTAATACACTGTCTAGGTTGGTTATACCTTTTCTTCCAAGGAGCAAGCGTCTTTTAATTTTGTGGCTGCAGTTATTGTCTGCAATGACTTTAGAGCCCAAGAAAATACAATCTGTCACTGTTTCCTTTGTTTCCCCATCTATTTCCCATGAAGTGACGGGACTGGATGCCATGATCTTTGTATGTTGAATTTTAAAGCCAACTTTTTTACTCTCTTCTTTCACTTTCATCAAGAGGCTCTTTAGTTCCTCTTCACTTTCTGCCATAAGGGTGGTGTCATTTCCTTATCTGAGGTTACTGGTATCTCTCCTGGAAATCTTGATTCCAGCTTGTGATTCATTCAGCCCAGCATTTTCCACGATGTACTCTGCATGTAAGTTAAATAAGCAGGGTGACAGTATATAGCCTTGATGTACTTCCTAACCAATTTGGAACCAGTCCGTTGTTCCATGTCTGGTTCTAAATGTTGTTTCTTGACCTGCATACAGACTTCTCAGGAGGCAGGTAAGGTGGTCTGGTATTCCCATCTGTTTAAGAAATTTTCAGTTTGTTGTGATCCACACAGTCAAAGGCTTTAGCATAGTCAGTGAGGCAGAAGTAGATGTTTTTCTGGAATTTTCTTGCTTTTTCTGTGATCCAGTGGACGTTGCGAATTTGATCTCTAGTTCCTCTGTCTTTTCTAAATCCAGCTTACACATTTGAAATTTCTCGGTTCACATACTGTTGAAGCTAGCTTGAAGGATTCTGAGCATTATCTTGCCGGCATGTGAAATGAGTTGTGAGGTATTTGAGGGCAGTTCTTTGCCACTGCCTTCTTTGGGATTGGAATGAAAACTGACCTTTTCCAGTCCTGTGGCCACTGCTAAATTTTCCACATTTGCTGGCGTATTGGGTGCAGCACTTTAACGGAATCATCTTTTAGGATTTGAAATAGCTCAGCTAGAATTTCATCACCTCCACTAGCTTTGTTCCTAGTGATGCTTCCTAAGGCCCACTTGACTTCCCATTCCAGGATATCTGGCTCTAGGTAAGTGATCACACTTTCATGATTATCTGAGTAGTGAAGATCTCTTTTGTACAGTTCTTCTGTGTATTCTTGCCACCTCTTCTTAATAGCTCTGATTCTGTTAGGTCCATACCATTTCTGTCCTTTATCGAGCCCATCTTTGTATGAAATGTTCCCTTAGTATCTCTTAATTTTCTTGAAGAGATCTCTAGTCTGTCTCATTCTTTTGTTTTCCTCTATTTCTTTGCATTGATGCTGAGGAAGGTTTTCTTATCTCTCCTTGCTATTCTTTGGAACTCTGCATTCAGATGCTTATATCTTTCCTTTTCTCCTTTGCCTGTCGCTTCTCTTCTTTTTCAGCTACTTACAATAAGGCCTCCTCAGACAGACCATTTTGTCTTTTTGCATTTCTTTTCTTGGGGATGGTCTTGATCATTGCCTCCTGTGCAATGTCACAAACCTCTGTCCAGAGTTCATCAGGCACTCTGTCTATCAGATCTAGTCCCTTGAATCTAATTTGTCACTTCCACTATAATCGTAAGGGATTTGATTTAGGTCATACCTGAATGGTCTAGTGGTTTTCCCTTTCTTCAATTTAAGTCTGTTTGGCAATAAGGACTTCATGATCTGAGCCACAGTCAGCTCCTGGTCTTGTTTTTGCTGACTGTATAGAGCTTCTTCATCTTTGGCTGCAAAGAATATAATCAGTCTGATTTCGGTGTTGACCATCTGGTGATGTCCATGTGTAGAGTCTTCTCTTGTGTTGTTGGTACTGGTCTTTAGATAGTTAGATACTGTCAGGAACTGATTTCATGATCCCAATCCTTGCATCACTGACTCGATGGACATGAGTCTGAGTGAACTCACGGAGTTGGTGATGGACAGGGAAGCCGGGCATGCTGCGATTCATGGGGTCATGAAGAGTCAGACACGACTGAGCGACTGGACTGAACTGAATCCTTGCATGTCCTCTTGTCTGGAAAAGAACTAAATCCCTTCATGGTGACATCAGATCCTCATAACCAGCAGAAGACCTTTTGCAAAATAAGCTTGATTTTTGCTCGATTGCACTGAACTCCCGCCCCACCAGCATCTTGTATGTGGCCTTCCCCCTCTGCCTCTCTGGAGCAGTCTCGCAGAGCATCTGAGGTGCTGTCTCCTGGGCTGCAGTCCTCATTTTGTCCCAGATAAAACTTAAAACCGTAACTCCCATGTTGTACATCTTTTTAGTCAATAAGAGAAAAGTGAGGAAAGGGGAAACTCAAAAGCAGGTCCAGGGATGATAATGAAAAACCATCTTCCTGAGAACAATGTCACATTTCTGCCCAAACCAGCTGGAGTTGTTGCAGGAAGGGGGACCCCTTCCAGGGTCCAAGAGTGGGACATTCTGACATTCAGAAATGAATTGTCCCAGGAGTCACAGCTACTGACAAAGTGAGAGACTTTACTGGGAAAGGTCGCCTGGGCAGAGAGAGCCAGGAGGGTAGAGGAACCCAGAAGAACTGCTCTGCCACGTGGCTCTCAGTCCCTGGCTTTGGGATTAGTTTCCATGTTTTCTCAGACCAGTCATTCTGACTCGGGGTCCTTCCTGGTGGCACGTGCCTCCCTCAGCCAAGAAGGATTCCAGTGGAGAGGATTCTGGGAGGTTGGCAGGACATATGGACTGGAGTCTGCTCTCTCCCCTTTTGACCTTTCCAGATTCTTCCAATTGGTGGCAGTTTGTTCTGCCTTCTTACCAGGACCTCCTGTTGCAAGATCACTCACGCAAGGGGTTACTGTCAGATCTGGCCAGGGTGGGCAGTTTTGGTCAGCGGTTCCCCTAACAGAATGACTACAGGAACGACGCAGTTCATTTGGTTTATGCCTTCAGATTCCTGTTGTTCCTCTGCTGACCCTGCAACGTGTTTGGAGAACAGAGATTCAGACTGCGGTAGTTCTCCTTAGGTTGACTCAGATTGCATGGGGTCTTGGCACAAGAGCATCTTATTGTAGACGCGGTTCTCACTCCTTCAACCCCTGTGTCTTCCGTCCTTTCTTCCTTGAACTCCTTCATATTAAACACAATCGAGGTGAGGTGTGGAGAGCTTGCCTCGGTGCACAGGGTGGTTGAGGCAAGAATGCTACTCAGGTGACTGAGGCAGGTCCCCACGCGACATCTTTAGAGCCTTGTGGGCAAATATAATTAAACACAGAGTCTCCTCCCTCCACCGCCTGCCCCAGAAACCCTCTCCACAAAGGTAGCAGAGAAAGGAAGCNCCTCGGTGCACAGGGTGGTTGAGGCAAGAATGCTACTCAGGTGACTGAGGCAGGTCCCCACGCGACATCTTTAGAGCCTTGTGGGCAAATATAATTAAACACAGAGTCTCCTCCCTCCACCGCCTGCCCCAGAAACCCTCTCCACAAAGGTAGCAGAGAAAGGAAGCACTTTTTTCCTTTGAGGTTGCAGGGACCAGAATGTGGTGCCCATGGGGGGTGGTCCACCAGGATGAGCGCTAGGGAGGAACTCTCACCTCTGAGTCACCAGGCAGGTGTGGCCCCTTCCAAATGGATTTTCGTGACGCACAGTAACTAGTCTTCAAGGAAGAGGCCTTGATGACACCGTTTGGGGACAGTGTTCATCCTGGTGATCGCTTGGACATCCATTTATTGGCTTCATTCAGAGGGAAGGCAGACTTTTGCATGTTGAAGCAAGGTGCCCAGCAGTTAATATTAGTTAATGTTAGGTTCCTGTCCCCTTAGGAGCTGGGAGATGGTGGGGCGCTGGGGCTGTCTCCCTAAATGTTCCCTTTTCATAGACGTGGCTCCCAGGGTCCCAGGAAAGGCATTCCTGGATTAGAAAGCTGACACAAGGCCACTCTGGGCTTCAAAAAGATATATTTCAAAAGAGATGAAAAGGTGCTTACAACGACAAGTTTTCTAAGGTAAATGCGCTAAGAAGAGGAGAGAGTTTTCCACCCCGACCCCCACCCCTGCCCATTTCCTACCGGGAGAATAAGCTGCTTATTATTTTCCCTTTTTAAAAACTGAAGTGTACTTGATTTACAGTGTTCCAGGTTGCAGCAAAGTGATTCATTTCTACACACAGCCATTCTTTTCCAGATTCTTTTCCCTTATAGGCTATTACGAGACATCAAATATAGTTCCCTGTGCTGAAGGTGGTCCTTGTGGTTTATCTGCTTCATAGATAGTCGTGTGCATCTGTTCACCCCCGGTGCCCAGTTCACCCCTCCTCTCCCGAAGTCTCTTAATTTTAATTTGTATTTGCCTTTAAAGCCAAAACACTGAAACAGTTCCCATGTACAGCAGCCAGCAGAACCACAGAAATTCACCGCGGGGACTGGACCGAGGCTCACTGCTTGAGATGTCAACAGGATTTTAGGCAAAATTGAGGCTCAGGTGATGCAGGCCAGGGACCCCAGTGCTTGAAGGGACCGTTCCTCCTTCTGGTAATTTAGAAGCAAGAAACACAGCCAAATGACTGGATCAGGGCTTGCTGCCATGGGCCAAAAGCATGAGGGTCCTGCCCCGGCTGGGGCTGTGGGCAGAGGAGCCGACGGCCAAAGGCCTAGCTGTTAGGAGCTGGTGTTTCTTCGTGTCCTACTTCCAAGAGCTATTAATTTTCAGTGCCTGCATGTGGTGAGCAATGAGGTAGGCACTTTGCATACCGCATCTCACCAAACTCCCATAGCAGCTGAGGATGGAGGTAATATTACCTCCATTTATCAAATGAGGCTCAAAGAAGTTCAGCTGGAAAATTGCCCCTGGTCACTCAGGTAGATGGGAGAAGTCGGATCATCCAGTTCAGAGGTGTAAGGCTCACTGCGGTCTTCAGAGAAGGGATTAAGCTTTAGGTTTCCCAGCCAAAGAGATAATTTTTAAGTGTGAAATAGATAATCGCTCAGTAAAATATTAATGCCCTATTTACTGAGGTCTGGAGAAGGAAATGACAACCCACTCCAGTGTTCTTGCCTGGAGAATCTCGTGGACAGAGGAGCCTGGTGGGCTGCTGTCCACGGGGTCGCACAGAGTTAGACACGACTGAAGTGACTTAGCAGCAGCATTTACTGAGGTCACACGAAGGGCATTTGGAAGCTGCTGCAATAATTCATTTTGGTGGCTCTATAAACACCTGTACTTTCCATTTTACCTTCTTGAAACCTTTCATCACATCATCTTTTGACTGTCTGTTCAATCGGGGGTCCCCAGGGAAGAGCTGGTGTTACTACTAACTGTGCCCAGTGCTTTACATTACTTCTGTATCACAGGAGCTCACCAGTGGTGCCCTGTCCACTACCTAAGCAGAGGAGGACTTCTGGGCCACCCATCTCTCCATCTCAGGGCAGTTTATGTTCAAATCCACACCCCTTTTCCCCAAGCTCAGGCGTCTCCTTCTGCCTTTTTCTGAATGATCTCATCCAGTTATGTTCCAGTGGTTCCCAGGCTGATATCTCAGCCTCAGATCTCCGGACTGTACCAAAGGCCCTCTCACATACCTCCTGGGCTTACCAGAATGGGCTTAGCCCAAACAGAGCTGACTCCTGAAATGGAGCAACAGCCTACGGGGTCCCTCACCTCATGTTTTCAGCCTGCCTTTTGTCTGTGCAAAAACCAGCCAAAGTGTAAATTCAATTACAAGTGAGAAAATGTAGAAGCAAAGGAAAGCAGTCAGAAAGACCAGATAGTCACAGTTGAGTATTAAGCCAAGTCAAGGACCTTCAGTGCCTCCTCAAGGGCTATAGATAATATTCTGAGCCGTATTCTTTGAGCTGTTTTATATGTACTGCAACCCCTGCCAGGCAGAAGTTGACTAACAATGGCCAGACTGTATCCATGACATAAACTGCCACAATTCCGAGAACGAGCNACCAAAGGCCCTCTCACATACCTCCTGGGCTTACCAGAATGGGCTTAGCCCAAACAGAGCTGACTCCTGAAATGGAGCAACAGCCTACGGGGTCCCTCACCTCATGTTTTCAGCCTGCCTTTTGTCTGTGCAAAAACCAGCCAAAGTGTAAATTCAATTACAAGTGAGAAAATGTAGAAGCAAAGGAAAGCAGTCAGAAAGACCAGATAGTCACAGTTGAGTATTAAGCCAAGTCAAGGACCTTCAGTGCCTCCTCAAGGGCTATAGATAATATTCTGAGCCGTATTCTTTGAGCTGTTTTATATGTACTGCAACCCCTGCCAGGCAGAAGTTGACTAACAATGGCCAGACTGTATCCATGACATAAACTGCCACAATTCCGAGAACGAGCCTTAAAGAAGTGGGGCTCATGGCCCCAAAGGAAGTTCAGACCCTGGAACTGAAGATTAGTCAGAGTGTTAGTCACTCAGTCGTGTCCCACTCTTTGTGACCCTGTGGACTCCAGCCCTCCAGGCTCCTCTGTCCATGGGATTTTCCAGGCAAGAATTCTGGAGTGGGTTGCCATTTCGTTCTCCAGGAAATATTCCCAACCCAGGGATTGAACCCAGGTCTCTAGCATTGTGGGCAGGTTCGTTACCATCTGAGCCACCAGGGAAGCCCTGAGTAACTGGACTTAAAACAAGCAAGATGACGCTGCTCAGACCACTGGTGACCAACTGCAAGATGACCATCAGAGCCGACCGTGTGGTTGTGCATACGGCCCCCTCCCTCTGCCCACGCACCCCTGAGTCTCCCCTTAGAAGCTTTTGCCCCCTGATTATCAGGAGGGGAGTTGACTTTTGCACTCAGTCCACCTTCTCCCGGTTGCTGACCTCCTGAATAAAGCAGCCTTGCCTTTCTACCAACACTTCCCTCTCAAATATAGGCTTTCCAGCGACGAGTAGCCAGACCCAAGTTCAGCAACACTTCTGAAGTTTCTTTTTCCTTAGACTCCCTAATCTTGGTGGAATGATGGAACCATCGTTCATGCTGAGGGTCAAGGGTGAAGGCTTGGCTGATCCTGGGTTCCTCACTTCCCTCCCCACATCATAGCTGGTCACACCATCAACAAGCAGCTTGGGCTTCAGACTCTCCTTGAAGGACAGTTTCTCTTCTCCTTGAGGACTTTCACTTCAGGCACGGCCCCCAACCTCTCGTACCTGGACCAGAAATCATGTCCTTCTTGGCCTCCTCACCTCCACTCTGGGTCAGACACAGATCTTTCTCTTGATAGCCTCTGGAGTGCTCTTTTTAGACACAGGTCAGCTTACTTCACTTAACAGCATCTCACTGTTCTGGGATAAAACCCAGTGTCTTACCCATCACTGCCTCCTTACCTGCTGCAGAGCCTCGCAGCCTCACCTGTCCCCTGCCCTCTGAGAGTCTGCTCTAACCTTCTGGCCTCTCTGGGGTCCCTGCAACGCATCAGCCTTATTCAGCCTTTCACCTGCTTTTCCTCCACTTGGGGCTCTCTGCCTTAGATGCCGGCTCCCTCTTTCTGGAGTGTCTTCTAGACTCTCCCTCTAAAGTCATTCTTTACTCTCTACCCCTTGGCCCAATCACATGACACCTCCATATTGCTTCACTACTATTGATAGTATCTACTTACTGGTAGCTCAGTGGTAAAGAATCCACCTGTCCGTGCAGGAGACCAGGAGACGCAGGTTCGATCCCTGGATCGGGAAGATCCTCTGGAGGAGGACATGGCAACCCACCCTAGTATTCTTGCCTGAAAGGTTCCATGGACAGAGGAGCCTGGTGGGCTACAGTCCATGGGGTCGCGAAGAGTTGGACATGACTTAGCGACTAATCAATGCAGCGATGAAAATGCAGCTAGCATCTAGCACTTTTCTTAAATCATACAATGTATGTGTTGCTTGGAGTGACTACATTCTCCATCACTCGGACGTCAGCTCCCCAGGAGGTCTTTCCTCCTTCAGGTTCTGCATCCCTGGCAGCTGGTGTATAACAGGCGCTCTACTGAACCTGGATGGGAGGGATTAATGTGGGACCAGAACTGCTCAGGGTGCGATCTTTTTAAAAAGCGTTTGGATATCTCTATCATTTTGGGCTTCCCTGGTGGTTCAGTTGGTAAAAAAATCTGCCTGCAATGCAGGAGACCCAGGTTAGCTCCCTGGGTCGGGAAGATCCCATGGANATAACAGGCGCTCTACTGAACCTGGATGGGAGGGATTAATGTGGGACCAGAACTGCTCAGGGTGCGATCTTTTTAAAAAGCGTTTGGATATCTCTATCATTTTGGGCTTCCCTGGTGGTTCAGTTGGTAAAAAAATCTGCCTGCAATGCAGGAGACCCAGGTTAGCTCCCTGGGTCGGGAAGATCCCATGGAGAAGGGAATGGCAACCCCCTCCAGTGTTCTTGCCTGGAGAATCCCATGGACAGAGGAGCCTGGTGGGCTACTGTCCATGGGGCTGCGAAGATCTTTTTAAAGTTTGCATTTGAAAACAATTCAAGGCATAAATGTACAAACTGATAATGAATTTCAACTAAGGGAATGGAGCGAAGCACAGCAGGGTTACTGAGAAGTCCTGTGCGGATGGTCATAGGATAAGCAAAATGACACGTGTCAATCCCCACTTGTAGTGACAACATTGTGAGATGCAGATTCATAAATTGAGGTCGAAAGTCCTTTCTCGTGCACGCTATTCAGAAAGGGAGAAATCCATGCGCTGTACATGACTGTCAGCAATTTTGTCTCAGTGCTGTTACATTTTGACGACTATTTTAAATCAGTTTCCCTGCCTCATCCTCCACTTTGGCTCAGACCTCCTCTCAGTCAGAGTCCTCCGAGCACCGTGGACATTCCCATAAGCACTCATGAAGGGGACAGTGTCCCCTCGATGCTGCCCGGAACCGCTTACCTGAGAACCCTGGGTTCGATTAGGAATTCAGAACTTTTCAGAGTTTAAGAAACTAACTCTGTGCTTTTGCTGTATGTTGGGTCACGCCCTCAGTGGTGTCTGGGGTAGCACCCTGTCAATAAAGTCAGGATGGTTTCTGCGAAAAATTATATCCACGCTAGATGGGATAAGTAAAATAATCAATTGCTTCATATCGATTCTGGTAAATTCTGCCACCAGCTGAGTTCAGGTCACGTAAGATTTTGTTGCCAAGTGAGTTTGAGAGAGCTTGGTAGAGTTGGAAATTACCGGCTGCATATGAGGAGATCACGGCCAAGTCACGATATAAACACACACGAGTGAAGGGCTAGGAGTCATCGCCAGGGATGCAGTTATGAAGCAGCGTGGGGTCACTTGGCGGGGGGATCGCTGAGAATCCGGGGGGCAGGGGCTTCAGGAAGGCTCTGCACCTGCAGCTGCTCTGTGGCCTGAAAGCTCCTGCAAGCAGCCTCATCTGCCCAGCCTGCGCCCAGGCTCACTTTCCTGTCTCATTTTGGGGCCAAAATAGCTCTTTGAAGTTGGTGCTTAGAAGGATTTAGAGATGCTAAAAATTGCAGCATTTCCTGCAGAGCTATTTGTGAGAAGGAAGCCATGGAGGTAGAGAGGTGGGTTGTTGAAAATAATAGGGTGAACTTGAAAAGGGGGAATAAAAGTGAGGATTAAAACAAGGGCGATCTGCCTCATATTGAAATTTCTCAAGCCCAGTACTCTCCGAGGAGTTCCTCTTTCATTTTTCTTAAGGGATAGCAAATTAAACTTTTGAAATTATATGTGTATATGTATGTTGTATACATACACACACACACACACACACACATATACTGTGTGTGTGGCATGTGAGCGCATGCTCGGTCATGTCCAACTCTTTGTGACCTCACGGACTGTGGCCCACCAGATTCCTCCGNAAGTAAAATAATCAATTGCTTCATATTGATTCTGGTAAATTATGCCACCAGCTGAGTTCAGGTCACATAAGATTTTGTTGCCAAGTGAGTTTGAGAGAGCTTGGTGGAGTTGGAAATTACCGGCTGCATATGAGGAGATCACGGCCAAGTCACGATATAAACACACATGAGTGAAGGGCTAGGAGTCATCGCCAGGAATGCAGTTATGAAGCAGCGTGGGGTCACTTGGCGGGGGGATCGCTGAGAATCCGGGGGGCAGGGGCTTCAGGAAGGCGCTGCACCTGCAGCTGCTCTGTGGCCTGAAAGCTCCTGCAAGCAGCCTCATCTGCCCAGCCTGCGCCCAGGCTCACTTTCCTGTCTCATTTTGGGGCCAAAATAGCTCTTTGAAGTTGGTGCTTAGAAGGATTTAGAGATGCTAAAAATTGCAGCATTTCCTGCAGAGCTATTTGTGAGAAGGAAGCCATGGAGGTAGAGAGGTGGGTTGTTGAAAATAATAGGGTGAACTTGAAAAGGGGGAATAAAAGTGAGGATTAAAACAAGGGCGATCTGCCTCATATTGAAATTTCTCAAGCCCAGTACTCTCCGAGGAGTTCCTCTTTCATTTTTCTTAAGGGATAGCAAATTAAACTTTTGAAATTACATGTGTATATGTATGTTGTATACATACATACACACACACACATATACTGTGTGTGTGGCATGTGAGCACATGCTCGGTCATGTCCAACTCTTTGTGACCTCAAGGACTGTGGCCCACCAGATTCCTCCATCCACGCAACTTTCCAGGCAGGAACACTGGAGGAGCTTGCCATTTCCTTCTCCAGAGGCTCTTCCTGGCCCAGGGATCGAACCCGTGTCTCCTGCACTGCAGGCAGATTCTTTACTGCTGAGCCACCTGCGAAGCCCCAGGGTATATACTGTATGTGTGTATATATTTTATGTATGTGTACATTTTTAATGGGGCTTCCCAGGTGCCGCTGGTGGTAAAGAGCCCACCTGCAGTGCTGGAGACCTAAGAGGCACAGTTCAATCTCTGGGTTGGGAAGACCCCCTGGAGCAGGACGTGGTAACCCACTCTAGTGCTCTTGCCTGGAGAATCCCACAGACAGAGGAGCCTGGCGGGCCACAGTCCATGGGTGGCAAAGAGTCGACATGACTGAAGTGACTTAGCATGCACACGTACATTTTTAGATGAATATGGAAAGACATTTACATATAATGTATTAATATACATTTATATAATATATAAATAAATGTACATATAATATGTATACACTTTACAGAAACGTGCTATTGAAGTGTGAAGAGTTCCACTCTCCATGCAATCCCTAAGATATCCTCGTTAAGACTCTAATCAGGCCCTTGACAGCTATTCTGCCAGAAGAAAAACAGTAAACCTGTAGAATAACCTGAAAAATGATGAGTATAAACATCTTCAGTTGAGCCTTGGAGTATCGGCCCCTCCTCCAGCAGTAACTATGTTTATAACAGTTTTCTGTGTCGAACTGCGTTTAAGTCAAGTTCCATTTTCTCGTCTTCAAAAGAACGAGTCTCAGTTACACATTGTGGTTCTTTCCAGCTCTTAATATATCCACTGTTTGATTTAATCTGGAGTATATCAAAGTAACCCTTCAAAGGACTGGTGTTGAAGCTGAAACTCTAATACTTTGGCCACCTGATACAAAGGGCTCACTCACTGGAAAAAACCCTGGTGCTGGAGGGATTGGGGGCAGGAGGAGAAGGGGACGACACAGGATGAGATGGATGGATGGCATCACCGACACAATGGACATGTGTTTGGATAAACTCCGGGAGTTGGTGATGGACAGGGAGGTCAGTCGTGTTCGACTCTTTGTGACCCCATAGACTGTAGCCTACCAGGCTCCTCCGTCCATGGATTTTTCCAGGCAAGAGTACTGGAGTGGGGTGCCATTTCCTTCTCCAGGAAGCTTTGCAGGGGAGCCCTTTATTAATGCGCGCTTGGGAGTTAGTGCTCCAAATTACAGAACACAGCAAATATCCCATACGGAGCCCTGAGTAATGAAGGGAGCCGGGTTCAGCTGGTTCTGGGCGGTTGGCAGGGTGGTGGTGGGGTCTTATTTGCAATGCATTTCCCGAGTTTTCACATTTGAGAGCTATTTACTAGAAATACAGAGTTTCTTAGGAATGCCAAGGGTCTAGTCGAATCTCTTATTTTCTGAATAGCCAGAGAGGACACTTGCTTTTGATAATCATTGAAAACTCCTGTAGGGGCCCCGCTTCCCTCTCCATACCTGCCAGCTGTGTGTGTGTTAGAACTGTGTCATCAGGAGAGGACCCTTTCAAGTTTCAGGAGCGCCTTGAAACCACAGGAAGCTTTTTTGAACAGCTCTTTGTCATTGTTCAGTCGCTAAGTCGTGTTCGACTCTTTGCGACCCCATGGTCTGCAGCACACCAGGCCTCCCAGTCCTTCACTATCTCTTGGAATTTGCTCAAACTCAAGTCTACTGAGTCAGTGATAACCATCCAAACATCTCATCCTCTGTCACTTCCTTCTCCTCCTTCCTTCAGTCTTTCCCAGCATCAGGGTCTTTTCCAGTGAGTTGGCTCTTTGCATCAGATGGCCAAAGGATTGGAGCCTTAGCATCAGTCCTTCCAGTGAATATTCAGTGTTGATTTCCCTTAGGATTGATCGTTTGGATCTCCTTGCAGTCCAAGGGACTCTCAAGAGTCTTCTCCAACACCACAGTTGGAAGGTGTCAGTTCTTTGGTACTCAGCCTTCTTTATGGTCCAACTCTCACATTTGTACAGGACTACTGGAAAAACCATACTATCCAGACTTTTGTCAGCAAAGTGATGTTTCTGCTTTTTAATACACTGTCTAGGTGAACAGCTGTATTGAGTTATAATTTGCAGACTGTATTGTAAGTGTATGATATATATGAAACATATAGATATATTAATATGTGTATATTTTATATTCTTACTTTAATATTCTTTATATTTTATATTCTTATATAAGAATATTTGGAGCATGCTTCCATGGACCATATAAACATATATGTATAAGTGTGTGTGTGTATATATGTGCATATGTATGAATATATATGTACATATTTTTGCAATATATCATGTTTGGTTTAGTTGCTAAGTCATGTCCAACTCTTTTGTTACCCATGGACTGTAGCCCACCAGGTTCCTCTGTCGATTGGATTTTCCAGGCAAGAACACGGGAGTGGGTTGCCATTTCCTTCTTCAATAGCAGACCTGTTTTTAACCTATGCGCTCTCTTCAAGGGAGCATGAGCACTGGTTCTTATACACTTGCTGGTCAATGTGTTGAGGGAAACACACAGAAATCAGTCTCACAGCTTAAGTGGGGAGCCCAGAATTTCAGTTTCATACAGCACAGAAACCCACCCCTCCCAAATGTTATAGTAGCCAGCCAAGCATACAACAGGGACTTCTCAGGTGGTCCTGGTGGTAAAGAACCTGCCTGCCAGTGCAGGAGATGTAAGAGACAGGAGTTCAATCCCTGGGTGGGGAAGATTCCCCTGGAGGAGGAAATGGCCACTCACTCCAGCGTTGTTGTCTGGAGAATCCCATGGGCAAGCGGGCTCTGGTCCATAGGTTGCAGAGTTGGACATGACTGAAGTGATTTAGCACTCACCCAGACGTACACTGAGCGTGTCCAAAGTGATTCCACTGCATAAAAGGTCAAGGTGTTGGACCGTTTTCTGGCCTCTTTAGGGCTGTCCGAGAACAGGGTGTCCTGGATGACCCCCGCCCCATTCCTAACACCAGGCGTGTCTTCCTCCCGTCTCACCTGCAGATGTCAGCAGCCAGCCTCTCCTGGAAGTGGCTTGATCACATTGTATCCGCTCTTCTTTGGCCAATAATTTTAACAAGGTCTTTTTTAAAGAAGTTTTTTTTTTTTTTTTTTCTAGCATCAAAGTTAGGGCTTCCCTGGTGGCTCCGTGGTAGAGAATCTACCCATAATGCAGGAGGCTTGGGGTTTGGTCCCTGGATTGGGAGTATCCCCTGGAGGAGGGAATGGCAACCCACTCCAGTACCCTTGCCTGGCTAATACCAAGGGCAGAGGAGCCTGGCGGGCTGCAGCCCATGGTGTCACAAAACAGTTGACTTAGCAATTAAACAACAACAACTCAAAGCTAGGTAGGTGGGAACTGAGAGGGTTCAGGGTCAACCTGAAGGTAGAGATGCACTTTGAGATGCTTTTGGAGCACTTTGAGGAGGGTCAGGCCCAGGGGATGGCGCTTAGGTGGGGACTGAAGCAGGTGGAAGGCAGCTCCGGCCACTGGCGCTGGGTGGGGACCATGGCTTTGGCCACCTGGACCCACTCGATTCCACGCTGCCCGGGTACAAGATTCCGGGACTGCTTTCTGTAGTTTTGGTAAAAAACACTACCTCATAGTGTTTGAAACTACAAGCCAATAATATCTTTAGACATGTCTTCTAAAGGATTAATACATCAGAATTTGAGGAAGTAAAATTAGTAAACATGAGTAATAAGCCTCTTACCTGGACCAGGAGCTGTCACTCTGCGATAACTGTCTCCTGTATTCATGATTCCAAAGACAGGTGTTCTAGGAACCGGTGGGGTCTGAACAGGCTGACACGTCTTCTTCCCTTATACGTCTTCTCCTTTATTTTCAAGCAGTCAAGAGTGAAGGGGCTGCCTTTAGCTCACACTTGCTCTTACTTTCAAATCTACAAAAAGGAACGAACATATTTACCTTCTATTTAATACATTTTATTACTATGTGAGTGCACTCCTGGGTGTGTCTGTGTGTGTGTGTTTAAAGAAAAAATTTCTGATGAAATTTCTCTTTTGATTTATGTATCTTTTGCTGACTCCTGTGACGTGTGGTAGCTTCCCTGATACCTCAGTTGGTAAAGAATCTGTCTGCAATGCTGGAGACCCTGGTTCAATTCCTGGGTTGGGAAGATCCCCTGGAGAAAGCATAGGCACCCTCTCCAGTATTCTTGGGCTTCCTTTGTGACTCAGCTGGTTAAGAATCCGTCTGCAATGTGGGAGACCTGGGTTTGATCCCTGAGTTGGGAAGATCCTCTGGAGAAGGGAAAGGCTGCCCACTCCAGGATTCTGGGGCATGATTTTTGTCTCCATGTAACCTATGGATGTGGCATCACTAACTTGCCACCACAGGTGGGCTAGGGGGATAAACTAGCCCAGGGTTTTCAGATTGAAATGNGCAATGCTGGAGACCCTGGTTCAATTCCTGGGTTGGGAAGATCCCCTGGAGAAAGCATAGGCACCCTCTCCAGTATTCTTGGGCTTCCTTTGTGACTCAGCTGGTTAAGAATCCGTCTGCAATGTGGGAGACCTGGGTTTGATCCCTGAGTTGGGAAGATCCTCTGGAGAAGGGAAAGGCTGCCCACTCCAGGATTCTGGGGCATGATTTTTGTCTCCATGTAACCTATGGATGTGGCATCACTAACTTGCCACCACAGGTGGGCTAGGGGGATAAACTAGCCCAGGGTTTTCAGATTGAAATGTGCATTGGGCTCACCTGAAAATCTTGCTGAAATGGATCTGGGGTGGGGCCTGGGCCTCTGCATTTCTAGCAAACCCCAGAGTGAGGCCCTTGCCGGATCTTTTAGCTGCACTCCAAGCAGCGAGTCTTCCAGGGCCAGGGTTTGGTGAGGCAGACAGGTTTCCCCAATGAGTCCCCTGCCCCTCCCTGCCTGGGGATTAGGGCGCCTGCCCATCAGAGGGGAATCAGGGGGCATCTATTCTGGGAGGGAAGAGCTGCTTGCATCAGAGATTCCCTCTTTCCTGAGGTTTACCAGTGTTCCACCTGATGCGAAGAACCAACTCATTGGATAAGACCCTGATGCCGGGAAAGATTGAAGGCAGGAGGAAAAGGGGACGACAGAAGATGAGATGGCTGGATGGCATCAGCGGCTCCATGGACATGAGTTTAAGCAAACTCTGGGAGATGGTGGAAGACAGGGAGCCTGGTGTGCTGCAGTCCATGGGGTCAAAAAGAGTCGGATACAACTTAGGTACTGAATACCAACACCACCACCAATGTTTAAATCCATCCAGCGTGTGACAGTACATACTGTAAGACATATATATAACCTTGAGGAAATTTTAAACCCCTGATTGTTTTACAAATAGGTCGCTGGGGCCGACCTTTCCCATCTGTCGGGACCAGGCGCTGAGGGTGTACAGTCTCGAGGAGCGTGGAAACAGCTAGGAAGTGGCTGACAGATCTCTCCCGCCCAGGCACTTGGCTCCCCCAAGTGTGTCAAGGCTCTGGGAAGATAGGAATTCAGTACCTCCATTCAGAAAAGACTGATGAAACCTCACTGCAGACTCGGGGACCTTCAGTGGATTATATAGGACTGTTCCTGTCCATGTGCTAAGGGCGGGCGAAGCCTCCTTCCTGCTTAAAAACAGTGCTTTTGTTTTAATCTTTCATATTTCCATCATTTCCAGTTGCACCAGGCTTAAGTCTCAGCAAACATATAAATTGCTTTTTATCTTTCTAGTGACGGGAAAATAAAAATTTCAAAGACTTTGCCAAGATTTTGACACCTCAATTTTAACACCTTTAGTTGCACAGTTCGAAAAATTGTTTATTTTCAGACAAACATATTTGCTCATTCATGGTGTTTCTTCTGTCAGCTTGGAAGAGTTATGAAAGGCTGCAGGCTGTGCGTCTGATATATTAGTTGTAGTTTTAAACCAGTGAGAACACACTTCCTCTGGTACCCTTGTGTCTCGTAAACAGACCTGTTGCATTAAATAGCACGTTGTGTTTATCCCCCACTGGAGTGTGGCAGGTACCACTTTCTGGAAATAACAATTGTAAATTATCATGTCTTACTTGTCTCTACAATAGGATCTTAGGGTTCTTTGTTGTGGAGACTGACACTTAAAAGAGTGAAATATCATTTTAAATAGCTTGTTTGAAGATTTCTTCATTATTCCTTACTATAAAATTGTGAAAACATTTTATCATTAAAGACTACTTTCAGCTGAATATCTTGCGCTGCCTTAAAATGACTGATCGTAATAGTTAATCATATGGCCATGTCTACCAAGGCAAGAAAAGAGGTGATTTTTTTTTTTTAATTTAAGTAAGCTGGCTTACAGTGCTGTGTTATTTTCTCTCTACAGCAAACTGACTCAGTTACACACATGCGCATTCTTTTCATATTGTTTTCTATTGCAGTTTATCTCAGGAGACTGGATATAGTTCCCTGTGCTGTACATCAGGGCCTTGGTGTTTATCCATTTTAAATGTAATAGTTTGCAATTACCACCCCCAAATTCCCTGTCCATATGGAAGGAGACTGGGGCAGGAGGGGGGGGGGAGGGAGAGGGGGAACTCTGTTCTCTGATGTGGAGGACGCTGCCAGATCCCAGTTCACCAGGACGAGTCTTCACCATAGTCCCTATTTAGGTGGTCATTCTATCTTAGCTGTTATCAGTATTAATACCAATAGTGTCACCAATTCAACTGCTAAGTGAAATGTACCAAGGAAGTCCCCTCTCAGTTTCAAGAACTGAGTTTTAGGGGGCTTGAATAGTGGTGCTTACCCACAGGATCTTGAGGGGCTCTGGGAGGTTGGTTGTTTATTGATTGATTGATTGCTTTCTGTTGTTCACCAAGCTGTTCAGTAGAGTTGGTCTCCAGCGTTTCAGCGGCACAGCAAAGTGGTCTGTGATTGTTCACAATCATTCAGTTCCTGGCTCCGTAGACTCGGCCATACAGCTGGCCTTAATCCCCAAAACGCAGGAGAAAGGGATGGCTCCACTCCTGCACAGAGGCGTTCAGAGCCTGCGTCTGCTTCTCTGCGTCTCTCCTCTCCTGTCTGGAGATCAGCCGTCAGCACCTGTCTGGGTGGAGGCCGTGCTGTCAGCCTGGGCCCCAGGGTGGAGATGACCCTGGGTAGAACCACTGCTGACCGCAGTGTTGATGGACGTTTAGCAAAAGCCAGAAGCAAGCCCTGTTTCTGCAAAGCCTCTGGGAGGCAGTTGTTACTGCAGCACAGCCTAACTGATACTGCCTGATACCAGACGCCTTAAGTGCGGCCATCCTGACATCCTAGATTTATGTTTATTTAGAAACGTGTTGCTGTTGTTCAGTCGCTAAGTCACGTCTCAATCTTTGTAACCTTGTGGACAGCAGCATCCCAGGCTTCCCTGTCCTTTCACTGTCTCCGGGAGTTTCCTGAAACTCATGTCCACTGATTCAGTGATGCCATCCAACCATCTCATCCTCACCCCCTTCTCCTCCTGCCTTCAATCTTTCCCAGCATCAGGGTCTTTTCCAGTGAGTCAGCTCTTCCCATCAGATGGCCGAAGTCTTGGAGCTTCAGCATCATTCCTTCCGATGAATAATCAGGATTGATTTCCTTTAGGATTGACTGGTTTGATCTCCTTGCTGGCCAAGGGACTCTCAAGAATCTTCTCCAGTCGTGTTCCATTGTTCCAAAAAAGGATTAAATGCAGCTTAAAAAACCCATCCAACTCCATGGAATTAACATGCACACATTACTTAACCTGCACACCAAATTATTTGAGCAAAAGAAATGAGGACAGAAAAATAAATCCAGGGCAAGCCAGAAGGAAACCTGGAGGCATCCGCCCCGCGCAAGCAGCCTGTAGTTCTGGCTCTTTCTGGAAGTTGTTACAGAGGGGTCACACTTTGTTCAGGCATCAGGAGACCCCTTGCTTTCATCGCAGGAGGGCAGAGCACATGACAATAATAGCAGAGTGGAAATTCAGATACTTTATTAATAGCTGAGCAGGTTCACAGGAGCGTCTGCAGTGGCGTGCTGGAAGCGGGCACAGCATGTAGGGCACCTGGCTAGGGACAGACTCCCATGTCCTTCTGTTCCTTTCAAACTTTCCAACAGCCTGGTGTGCCTGCCAGGGGAGAGGGACAGCCAGCAGCGAGGAGCAGGCTGTGTGTGGCCATGTTTACACACCCAGCTGTGTCCCCCGCGAGCAAGCATGAAAAAGCAGAGCTGTGACAGGACCTGCCATCAGCTCTGTCTACACTGGGAAGCAGAAAGCTCTGCCTTCTGACACCGCGGCCCTGCCAACCATGACTCTGGGTCAGTTAGGATCCTGGTCTTCACTGGGAGCCCAGGGGGAGGAGTCATCAGTGACTGAGGTGGAAACGTCCCGCCCCCATCTGCATGCGTGTGTGCGGGCTCAGTCCTGCCCGACTCTGTGACCCCACAGGCTCCTCTGTCCATGGGATCATCCAGGCAAGAAGACTGGAGTGGGTTGCCATTTCCTCCTCCAGGGGAATCTTCCCGACCCAGGAATCAAACCCATGTCTCCGGTTGGCAGGCGGATTCTTTACCACTGAGCTACCTGGGTAGCCCACCGCCACTACAGACACACAAATTGCGGGCCCTGGTGGCGTCGCTTTGCTTTTTTGAAAATGAAAGCATCTCTCCCAGCCATTGCTGGTCACTGGTGTCCCACTGTTTCTTCAAGTCTCAGGTGCACATGATTGACATGTCTTTATATCTTTAATATCACAGTGTTGCTCAGAGATGATGATATGTCATGTTTTCATTGGGAATACTTTTTCTTGATAAGTGGTCCAAAAAATGAGACTTCCTATTCAGCCAGTGATCTCTCAGTGTTGCTGAAATGTGATAAAACAACATTTGCCAGAGCAGAAATATCGCCTTGCAATGGAGAAGATTCTGCAGGGGTGTGTGTGTGTGTGTGTGTGTGTGTGTGTGTGTTGGTGGCGGGGATCAGCGCTTTGCAAGATGAGATGCTCCTGGTTCTAGGTGTCCTGGCTTCGGATGGACCCAATCAGGAATAGAAAGTTTATAGTTAGCAGGTCACAAGTGAAGCATGGAAATCCCCAGTCTCTGACATCAGCGGTTCCAAAGGGTTTGGGACTAGCGGGCTGCCTTCAAAGTGGCCAAAGCCACTGATTTATAGAAGCCGGTGCTACAGATGGTCGTTGACTCCCCTGCAAGCGTGGAAGGAAGGAAGGATGACGTCAGATGCTGCCAACCAGGCAGAGAAGTAGGGTCTTCTCAAGTGCCAAAGGAGCATAAAGGCATTTGAGATGACCAGACTCAGAGGACTAGGCGACCAATACTTAGACACCCAGCATCTCTTTATGGTGAAAATCACTGAGAAAGACTTGTCTCCTGAGACAACGGGCCAGGGGAACACAGCACCCTAAAGCTTTAAGGTGGCAAATGCCGCTGTGATTACGTGTGGCTCATTTTGAATATAAACCATGTGAGACGACCACACTAAGCTAAGGGTTGATACTCTCTTCGGAAGTTCAAAAGCCTAGAGAAGACGTGTTCATGGACAGAAGAACACGTCTGCGTCACCTCCGTGGGGAGGGAACTGGGGGTGAGCATGGGGGTGTCCTTCTCACAGCTCTCAGAGGATCATCAGGGAATCTCTTTAAGATCCTCACAGAGGGAGCGATGGGATCCAAGAGAGTCGTTGTTGTTCAGTCACTCAGTCGTGTCCAACTCTGCGACCCCATGAACTGCAGCACACCAGGCTTCCCTGTCCTTCACCAACTCCCAGAGCTTGCTCAAACTCATGTCCATCAGGTCAGTGATGCCATACAACCACGTCATCCTCTGTCACCCCCTTCTCCTCCTGCCTTCAGTCTTTCCTGGCATCAGGGTCTTTTTCAATTGGCTCTTTGCAACAGGTGCCAAAGTACTGGAGCTTCAAACATAAATACTAGGTTGGTCATGCTGTGGTTTCTAGATCACCAAGCTTTTTGAATCTGTGCATAAGGCTGTATACAGTTATTTACTAGCTGGATAACCCAGGGCTAGTCATTTCATTTCTCTGAGCCTCAGTTTTCTCACGTGTAACATAAAACATTACTAGTATCACCATTCAGATTTTTGAGGAGGTTTAAATGAATAGTCCATCTTTATAATATACTTGTATATGACTTATATGTTTGGAAAACATACATGTGTATGGGGCTTTCCAGGTGGCGCTAATGGTAAAGAACCCACCTGCCAATGGAGGAGACTTAAGAGACACGGGTTCATTCCCTAGGTCGGGAGGATCCCCTGGAGGAAGGCATGGCAACCCACTCCAGTATTCTTGCCTGGAGAATTCCCATGGACAGAGGAGCCTGGGAGGCTACAGTCCATGAAGTCGCGAAGAGCTGGACATGTCTGAAGTTACTTAGCAGGCAGGCACACATATACGTGTGTATACAATACGTGTATATGTGCAGTATGTACACATATTCCTTGATTCAGATTGAAGTTGTTAGTAAGCCATCTCTCTCTCCCTGTAGCCAGCTTCCCTCTCTTGGAGATCTTTCTTCAGCTTTCAGCTCTCTGGGCCCTTTCCAGGGCTTTCCGTCCTGTTTAGCAATCACAGCATTGGACATGTGGCCCAGATTCTGGACCTGTGCTTCGAGAAGTGGAAGAACCACTGGGCCCGTGACTGCTGGACCACTGAGGCTGACAGGCGCTGGACCCTCTGCTGGTTGTGGGTCTGAGTCATCGAGGGCTGGGTGCAAAGAGCCTGGGGCTCAGAGGCAGGTGTTCCTGGCAGGTGGGCACCCCAGGCCAGGCTGCATGCAGTCAGCCCAGCAGTGGCACCCAGTGCTCTCTGTAGGCTAGGGGCCCCCCTGGGATCCTTCCAGAAGTCAAGGTCCTGGGCACCACAATTTGGTGGGAGGTTTCCACAAGTGTGCGGGGGGCAGTCAAGAAAGCTTCTGGACTTGAGGATGTCACTATCCTTGTCATCTGCTTAGCTCCTCCTGATCTCAAGAGTGTGCTTCTAGGGCTCTGGGGTCCAGCGTGACAACAGAGCCCACTGACTGGCCCAGGGGGATGATAGACCCTCTGGGGCGGTGCGGAGGGTTGGCAAAGAGCCATAGTTGGAGCTTAGGGCGGGCTCTGATTCCTGAGAGGGCTGGTCAAGCCCTTGCTGAATGAAGCTCTAGGTTCCGATTAAGGGCATAGTCCAGCCTGGTGGACCTTAGTGTGACCTGAGGCAGATTCCTTCATCTTTCTGAGCCTCTTTCCCAACAAACTCCAAAGCATCTCCTCTTTCAGTTCAGTTCAGTGCAGGTGCTCAGCCGTGTCCAACTCTTTGCCACCCCATGGACTACAGGTTGCCAGGCCTCCCTGTCCATCACCAACTCCTGGAGTTCACCCAAACTCACGTCCATTGAGTCGGTGATGCCATCCAACCGTCTCATCCTCTGTCGTCCCCTTCTCCTCTTGCCCTCAATCTTTCCCAGCATCAGGGTCTTTTAGAATGAGTCAGCTCCTTGCATCAGGTGGCCAAAGTATTGGAGTTTCAGCTTCAACATCAGTCCTTTCAATGATCACCCAGGACTGATCTCCTTTAGGATGGACTGGTTGGATCTCCTTGCAGTCCAAGGGACTCTCAGGAGTTTTCTCCAACACCACAGTTCAAAAGCATCAATTTTTCTGCACTCAGCTTTCTTTATATAAAGTCCAACTCTCATATCCATACATGACTACTGGAAAAACCATAGCCTTGACTAGATGGAGCTTTGTTGACAAAGTAATGTCTCTGCTTTTTAATATGCTGTCTAGGTTGGTCATAACTTCCCTTCACTGAATATTCCCATTTACTACCTGGTGAGTTTGTAAGTGTCTGGTATATTTCCTGTTGTATCATAGGTGTCCCTGCAGGATGTCCATCAGTGATGGATTTCTTCATCAGTCCATTCTGACCACAGCAGGTTCCTGACGTCTCTGGGATTTCTCAGAGGGAAACTCCCAACATCCATAATAGCCATTCATGACCAAATCTGCCTTCTTGTCACCTCTCCAGTTGAATTCAGCAATCCATTCATTCAACCAGAAAGTCATCAAGCCCCTAGGGAGCCCCAGCCGTGCTTGGAGCGCGTTTGGCCTCACAGTTCCGATTCACGGCTCCTAGGTCCTGATGTCCTCTGCTGCCTCTTGGCAATCAGGCCCGTGTTTCTATCTGTGAGTCTGTTGTGCTCATCTGTACAAGTTACTCACATCAGAGCAGGAATCCGTTTGTGAGATTCTACTGCAGATTGCTTGAAATCACATTTACACTCTAATAGAGACGACAGAGAGTAAAGCACACGTGATACATGATCGCTGTGTGAGAAAATTGGTCAGTATTAAAAGGAGAAAGGCGGCGGGGGGCCTCCCCTGGCAGTCTAGCGGGAAGGACTCCACGTTTCAATGGAGGAGATGCAGGTTTGATAGCTGGTTGACGCGCTAAGATCCAATATGCCATGGAGCGGCTCAGCCTACGTGCCCCCCCTGCTGAGCTGCAAGTGGCAAATAGGACCCAGCACGGCCAAAAATAAATAAGAGTGAAAAAGTAAAAGGGGAAAGGAGTCTGTGTTCAGCAGGGGAGGAGAATGCCGGTCTTTCTCGCCTTTATCGTGGAAGGGCTGGATTTTTCTCCGTCGCGTTTGGTTTTGGAGGATGGGTGTGTTTCATCTAGGTGGTTCAGATGTCTGGCGTGGGGAGGTGTGATGGAAGTCGCTAGGTCATTGTTACTCGGTCAAGGAGTAAAGGAAGTGTCAAAAGTTAGCTACCTATTTTTCCTCCTCTGTCTTTTCCTTACCTTTAATGCAAAGGACCTGAGAATATGTCTTAATTATATGGCCTGGCTGTTGGACAGGGACTGGAGAAATGATTTGCGATTTAGAATTTGCTATTTCTCTTTATATAGCATTCCACTGTTTAAACAGATAGCTCTTCCCAGGTCCACTGGGAAAGTGCAGATTTAAAAAAAAAAAAAAAACTTTTTGAAATGTATGGTTACCAAAGGGGAAGGGGGGGTTTGGGGCAGGATAAATTGGGATTTGGGATTGAGATATACACGCTACTCTATTTAAAGTAGTAACCAACAAGGACCTCCTGTATAGAACAGGGCACTCTACTCAATATTCTGTAATAACCTAAATGGGAAAAGAACCTGAACCAGAGTAGATATATGTATATGTATAAGGGAATTGCTTTGCTGTCCACCTGAGATGAGCATAATATTGTCAACCAACTGTACTCCAGTATAAAAGTTAAAAAACTAAGAATATTTTATTCCAAAAATGTTTCTGGGTATACGTTTTTATTTTATAGGAGAAATTCATGTGTTTTACTGAAAACTGTTATTGCAAAATAATCTGTACATACCTGTAACTCATTGTAAGAGATTCCAAAGTAGAATTTTACCTGAAATTCTGTCATGCTGATATATATCACCCTTTATATCTCAGTGGCCACCCTTTTTACACCTGTCACACATAATACATATATAGTGTGGAACTGTGCATTTCACAAATGAGATCTTGAATCCTACTTGAGTTATGTTCATTATAACATCTCCTGGGAATCTTAGGTCCCCACGAAACATGGCAGTTATGTTGCTGAGTACATGAAGAGATGTACATCACATGGTCTTAAAAATGAATGTGTTCTTACACATTTTATTGTGAATGAGTTACAAAATCAGGGCAATAGAGAAAGTAGAAGTCACGGCGCCACCCAGGGAAGACGTCCATTAATTCCATATTAAAGTGTTCCCAGGCCTTTCTGTTTCTGTTAAAGAGCCTGACTCTAAGGGCATGGCTGAGAGACAGGCCGGCCTAGTGGGTGAGTCCATGCAGAGGGGCAGCCCGAGCAGGGCCCAAAGCAGCAAGGCGCCTGTTGGGAGGAAGGGAGAAGAGAGATTGGAGAGGTGTCCCGTAGGAGAGGTGGAGGAAGGCTGAAGGGCCGGTTTTCTAGGCTCTGGCACCTTTTCCTCTAGTGAGATGAGGGTGGCGGGTGGAGGGAGGGCTTTGGGCAGAAAAGTGATGTGATCTGATGGGTTATTGCAGGATCACACTGTCTGCTGTGCTGGGAAGAGGCCATATGGGGGAAGGTGGACGCAGGNTTTCAATGATCACCCAAGACTGATCTCCTTTAGGATGGACTGGTTGGATCTCCTTGCAGTCCAAGGGACTCTCAGGAGTTTTCTCCAACACCACAGTTCAAAAGCATCAATTTTTCTGCACTCAGCTTTCTTTATATAAAGTCCAACTCTCATATCCATACATGACTACTGGAAAAACCATAGCCTTGACTAGATGGAGCTTTGTTGACAAAGTAATGTCTCTGCTTTTTAATATGCTGTCTAGGTTGGTCATAACTTCCCTTCACTGAATATTCCCATTTACTACCTGGTGAGTTTGTAAGTGTCTGGTATATTTCCTGTTGTATCATAGGTGTCCCTGCAGGATGTCCATCAGTGATGGATTTCTTCATCAGTCCATTCTGACCACAGCAGGTTCCTGACGTCTCTGGGATTTCTCAGAGGGAAACTCCCAACATCCATAATAGCCATTCATGACCAAATCTGCCTTCTTGTCACCTCTCCAGTTGAATTCAGCAATCCATTCATTCAACCAGAAAGTCATCAAGCCCCTAGGGAGCCCCAGCCGTGCTTGGAGCGCGTTTGGCCTCACAGTTCCGATTCACGGCTCCTAGGTCCTGATGTCCTCTGCTGCCTCTTGGCAATCAGGCCCGTGTTTCTATCTGTGAGTCTGTTGTGCTCATCTGTACAAGTTACTCACATCAGAGCAGGAATCCGTTTGTGAGATTCTACTGCAGATTGCTTGAAATCACATTTACACTCTAATAGAGACGACAGAGAGTAAAGCACACGTGATACATGATCGCTGTGTGAGAAAATTGGTCAGTATTAAAAGGAGAAAGGCGGCGGGGGGCCTCCCCCGGCAGTCTAGCGGGAAGGACTCCACGTTTCAATGGAGGAGATGCAGGTTTGATAGCTGGTTGACGCGCTAAGATCCAATATGCCATGGAGCGGCTCAGCCTACGTGCCCCCACTGCTGAGCTGCAAGTGGCAAATAGGACCCAGCACGGCCAAAAATAAATAAGAGTGAAAAAGTAAAAGGGGAAAGGAGTCTGTGTTCAGCAGGGGAGGAGAATGCCGGTCTTTCTCGCCTTTATCGTGGAAGGGCTGGATTTTTCTCCGTCGCGTTTGGTTTTGGAGGATGGGTGTGTTTCATCTAGGTGGTTCAGATGTCTGGCGTGGGGAGGTGTGATGGAAGTCGCTAGGTCATTGTTACTCGGTCAAGGAGTAAAGGAAGTGTCAAAAGTTAGCTACCTATTTTTCCTCCTCTGTCTTTTCCTTACCTTTAATGCAAAGGACCTGAGAATATGTCTTAATTATATGGCCTGGCTGTTGGACAGGGACTGGAGAAATGATTTGCGATTTAGAATTTGCTATTTCTCTTTATATAGCATTCCACTGTTTAAACAGATAGCTCTTCCCAGGTCCACTGGGAAAGTGCAGATTAAAAAAAAAAAAAAAACTTTTTGAAATGTATGGTTACCAAAGGGGAAGGGGGGGTTTGGGGCAGGATAAATTGGGATTTGGGATTGAGATATACACGCTACTCTATTTAAAGTAGTAACCAACAAGGACCTCCTGTATAGAACAGGGCACTCTACTCAATATTCTGTAATAACCTAAATGGGAAAAGAACCTGAACCAGAGTAGATATATGTATATGTATAAGGGAATTGCTTTGCTGTCCACCTGAGATGAGCATAATATTGTCAACCAACTGTACTCCAGTATAAAAGTTAAAAAACTAAGAATATTTTATTCCAAAAATGTTTCTGGGTATACGTTTTTATTTTATAGGAGAAATTCATGTGTTTTACTGAAAACTGTTATTGCAAAATAATCTGTACATACCTGTAACTCATTGTAAGAGATTCCAAAGTAGAATTTTACCTGAAATTCTGTCATGCTGATATATATCACCCTTTATATCTCAGTGGCCACCCTTTTTACACCTGTCACACATAATACATATATAGTGTGGAACTGTGCATTTCACAAATGAGATCTTGAATCCTACTTGAGTTATGTTCATTATAACATCTCCTGGGAATCTTGGGTCCCCACGAAACATGGCAGTTATGTTGCTGAGTACATGAAGAGACGTACATCACATGGTCTTAAAAATGAATGTGTTCTTACACATTTTATTGTGAATGAGTTACAAAATCAGGGCAATAGAGAAAGTAGAAGTCACGGCGCCACCCAGGGAAGACGTCCATTAATTCCATATTAAAGTGTTCCCAGGCCTTTCTGTTTCTGTTAAAGAGCCTGACTCTAAGGGCATGGCTGAGAGACAGGCCGGCCTAGTGGGTGAGTCCATGCAGAGGGGCAGCCCGAGCAGGGCCCAAAGCAGCAAGGCGCCTGTTGGGAGGAAGGGAGAAGAGAGATTGGAGAGGTGTCCCGTAGGAGAGGTGGAGGAAGGCTGAAGGGCCGGTTTTCTAGGCTCTGGCACCTTTTCCTCTAGTGAGATGAGGGTGGCGGGTGGAGGGAGGGCTTTGGGCAGAAAAGTGATGTGATCTGATGGGTTATTGCAGGATCACACTGTCTGCTGTGCTGGGAAGAGGCCATATGGGGGAAGGTGGACGCAGGAGATCTTCCTGGAGGTTCTTTGTATAATTCAGCCAAGAAGTGACTGATGGCGGCTCAGATGAGATAGGTGGTCCTTGGGTATGGAAAGTAGGATTTGGGGTCAGGCAGTCCATCCTAAAGGAAATCAGTCCTGAATACTCATTGGAAGGACTGATGCTGAAACTGAAACTCCAACACTTTGGCCATCTGATGCAAAGAACTGACTCATTGGAAAAGAGCCTGATGCTGGGAAAGATTGAAGGCGGGAGGAGAAGGGGATGACAGAGGATGAGATGGTTGGATGGCATCACCGACTCAATGGACATGAGTTTGGGTAAGCTCGGGGAGTTGGTGATGGACAGGGAGGCCTGGCATGCTGCAGTCCTTGGGGTCACAAATGAGCAACTGAACTGAACTGAGCTAGACATGGGGGGTGAGATGTGAAGAGGGGAAGTGGATGGCATCAAGATTGGTGCTGGAATTAGTTAGAAGAGCCAAGATGTGGGAATAAGCCCATGCCCATCAACAGATGAATGGATTAAGAGGATCTTTCTCTCTCTCTCTCTCTCTCTCTCTCTCTCTCTCTCTCTCACACACACACACACACACACACACACACACAATGGAATACTACTCAGCTGTAAAAAGGAACGACATCTTGCCAATTGTGACAACATGAACAGACCCTGAGGGTATCATGATACGTAAAAATAAGTCAGATAAAGACAGATACCATATGATTTCATCCATATGAGGAACGTAAAAACCAAACAAAGAATGAATGAACAAACCAAAACAAGCAAGCACATATATCGCTCTTAGGAGCCATCAGCAAGGAGATGATACTGTTAGTCTTCAGATGGATGAGCTGGTGAAGGAGGAACAGTGGATAAAGGGAAGAGCTGTGGAGAAAGCAGAAAGACTTGAGAGGCTCTTGGTGACGTTTGCAGATGGCTTTGGAGAAGGGAATCAGGGTTTTTCTCAGCAGCAGCAGGTGGGCGTGATTGTCCGCCCCCGGGATTCTCATCTAGTCTCTCTGTTACTAATTTTTAAATCATGACCAACTTAAAAAATGATTTTTTTGTGTGTGTGGAATTACTATTTAAATTGTAATTTATTTGATTGTCAGTTAGGATGAATTTCCGTAAATGTATTAGTCATTTCCATTACTTACTCTGAAGTGAATTATCTGTTCATCTTCCATAATTCTAAGTCAAAGAGGTTGTTTCATTCTGTCACAGTGGGAGCCGCTGAACACTTTTAATGAACACGGCATGACGAGGGTGGCTATTTGGGGATATTAGGAGGAGAGTCCCTATCCCTGGGGCTTTCCTTATAATGCACTGATGAGTGATTCAGACTCTAGAGCGTTAGCTGTCTGAAAAGTTGGAGAAGCTGGGTAACTACTAGTCAGTTGTGAGTAATTAACTGTTAATGGAGCAAAAGTTTTACAATCGTTGCTGGCCCCAACTTGAAGCAACCGTTTAGGGCCATCTGTCAGTCTTGAAGTCAAGACACTCAGTATGGGAGACAGCGTCCCAGTTTCTCTATCTGGCTTGTTCCTGAAGCCCGCTACCCTCCCTGTCCCCTGTTCCAGTACCTCCCTCCCTATGGGCACAGTTAGTTACCCGTCCTGTCCAACTCTCTGCAACCCCATGGACTGCAGCCACCTGGCTCCTCTGTCCATGGGATTTTCCAGGCAAGAGTGCTGGAGTGGGGTGCCATTCCCTTCTCCAAGGGATCTTCCTGACCCAGGGATCAAAGCTGGGTCTCTTGCATTACAGGCAGATTCTTTATCAGGGAAGCCATCCCTCCCGACAGCAAGACAAAAGGAAGTGATCACGTCTTTCGTCTTCACTTTACGCAGCATGGAGTCAGAGTAGCCACGGGGACCACCGTTTTCAGGGGAGACGGCAGGACTTCCAGGCTCAGCAGCCGCTGTCTCCCAGTGGTCTCAGTGACCTGTGGTCCCAGCAGACTTTTCAAAAGCATGACCCATCAGGGCCCCACCTGCTGCCTCTCACTCAACCCTCCAGTGTTAATCAGCTCAAAAGCCATTCCCTAGGCAGCTCAGGGAGGCAGCCTTCAGCTTGTGAACTGCCCTTAGTGCCTGTATATTCTAGGAATACCCTCTTCTTAAAAAAGTGTATCTGATACAAGTATGGTTGATTTACAGTGTTGTGTCAGTTTCTCCTCTGCAACAAAGTGATCCGGTCATACATACATTATTTTTTTATGTTCTTTTCCATTGTGGTTTATCATAGGACGTTGACTACGGTTCCTGGTGTTAGACAGTAGGACGTTGTTTTTTATCCACTCTGTATATAACAGTTTGCCTCTCCTAACCCCAGACTCCCTCTCCGTCCCTCCCCTACCTGCTTCCCTGTTGACGGTCACAAGTGTGTTCTCTATCTGTGAGTCTGTTTCTGCTTCGTAGATGAGTTCTGTGTCATATTTCAGATTCCACATATGAGTGATGTGATACGGTATTTGTCTTTCTCTTTCTGACTTACTTCATTCTATACGACAGTCTCGAGGCCCATCCACGCAAATGGTGTTATTTCAGTCTTTGTTACGGCTGAGTAACATTCCATCGCGCGTATTCATATGTGGCACGTATTCTTTATCTCTTCATCTGTCGGTGGACTTTGAGGTTGCTTTCATATCTTAGCTATTGTGAGTGGCGCTTCTATGAACATAGGGGCGCATGTATCTCTTTGGATTGCAGTTTTGTCCAGATAAATGTCCAGGAATGGAATTGCTGCATCATACGGTGGAGAAGGCAACGGCACCCCACTCCAGTACTTTTGCCTGGAAAGTCGCACGGACGGAGGAGCCTGGTAGGCTGCAGTCCGTGGGGTCGTGAAGAGTCGGACACGAGTTCCCCTCATGGTGATGTTAGTTTATTTGAGAAGCCCCCATATGTTTTCCCTAGTGGCTGCATCATTTTACCTGAGGGTGCATCCTCTTGAGTATCTTGAATCTGCGAAAAAAGAGATGGTCGTTCAGTGCTGGCCATTGTGGTGAGCTTGACGTGGGGAAGTAGTCACTAAATGTGGCTTCAGCTAAGCTCTCAGTGGCAATCCTGCTTCCCATACCCAGCTGCTGTAGGAGAACGTGACTAATTTTCTATAATGGTTCTGAAAGCAATTCTCCAAAAGGAATTCCAAGAATATTGTGTGAACACAGGCCAGCATTTCAAGGATTAGCTGCATTCCATCCGAGGTGATTTTCGTACAGAAAATCACTCTCTCGTGTGTATCTTGTTTGACCTTGAAAAGCAGCCTTGTGAGGTTGTAGGTCACCCTTGGTTACTTGGAGCCTCTCTGTTGTATTGGGAACACCGAACAATGACCAGAAACTGTGTTTAACATCCTGTGGTAAGAGTTCCTGTGAACTACAAGAAGATATTAACCATTTCCTAGAAGGAAGTAATGGTCAGCACTTAAGATCAAAGTGGATACAATATTGTAATTAGTCTCTAATTAAAATAAATTAATAAAAATACTAAATATAACTCACAAACTAAATTTAATCATTAAATATTTTTTAAAAAACAACAAAACAAAAAATACAGAGTATACATTTTTTAAGATATACTTGGAAAAGTCATGTGACATGAGAAATACATTAGAACATAATTCACGTTGGCGCATTGACTTAATTTTACGGTTCATCTTCTATGGTCTTGGTAAAATTAGGTTAAACATCAATAAGAAAATTATGACACATTTCTAATTATTTGAAAATGAAAGAATACATTGCCAAATAACATAGTTGAGTAAAGAAGAAATCTCCATGTAAATAAAAATTATAATATATAATAATACTAATAAACATAATAATAAAAACACAATGTATGTAAGCAAAAAAAAAAAAAAAAGACCAGACTGGATGTGCTTGAAAGATGTGACATTGTAAGAAGAAGAGGTCTGACAGTCTGAAACCTGTGGCGGGAGAAGTCTCCCTGCCTGAGCTCAACGCCTTCTGGAAGCTTCCACCGTCTCCCTGTGTTGCAAAATGAGAGAAGTTTTGCTCTCCTTTCAGGCTCGTGGTGATCAGTATAACTTTCCCTCCTCCAGGTAAATGTCCTCAGAAGAAAAATACTGTCCTTGGCTGCATACACGAAAGGATTTTGTGGGAAGAAAGCTGTTTAAATTTGTAATTCTGTCAGCTTCCAGCGGACGTCCTCTGAGGCCGTCAGTAACAGCCTTTCCCTCCCCGCCAGGGTTTCTGTTACACCCTGGGCACACAAGTTCCTTTTACAAATGGCTTTTCCCTTGGACGACAATTGAATTTTAACGCATTTATCTTGAACCTGTATTACGGCACACGGCCTCGGCGTTGCATCTCAGCGGCACTCCTGAAAGGGTCCAGAGGGACGTGTGGCATCAGCAGGCTGGGTGCGCGGCCCCTCCAGCCTTCGGGCGTCCGTTCGCCGCACTGCTCAACTGGTCTTCCCCTCGAAGGGCCTTCCTGTCTGGCTAACTGACAGCACTCCAGAGTAGCTGGCCTCCCAGGCGGGCAGAAACACTCTTCCCTCTCCTCTGCTCCCAGAGCAGAACCTTAGAGGGAGCAGGCTGTTGATCACTTACAGATGGCGAGATGGGGGCTGGAAGAGGCAGGAGCAGCCCTGCCATTTCCTTTTTTTTGTTCCTTCTTGCCTTTGATTTACCACTTTGTTTACCTGAAGGCTAGGCCGCCAGCATCCACAGAGGGGACGCATCTTCCGATAGAGATGACTTTCTTGCCTTTTTCCAACCATCACTCAGAGAGAGATGGCAGCGGCTGAAGGACGCTGGGCTGCATGGTCTCCTGGGACCAGAACCAACAGGCTGGACTCTGGCTGTAGTCCAGAAACATCGCTTATCAGACGTGCTCCAGACCATGCAGAGAGGCAACCCGCCCTGTAAATCTACCCAAGCCTAAAGTCATCGTGTTTTGAGGGACGTTGGGCAGGACTCTGGAAACCTGGTTTCCATCCAAGGTCATCTTCACCATCCTTGCCCCCTGATGATTATCTACCTGTGAAAACCCTGACTTTCATCAGCTGGAAATGAAAAAACCTATTTCCCCCCACCCCCGCCACGGATAATCTACAAGACCCCACTTAGCTCTAAGGACTGCCTAGTGTGACTTGTGAGGTCTCAGCTCCTGGCCCTGCTTCTGCCTGGAACAGAGGGGGTGCATCCTGTGGGCTCTGCCAGAAACAAGAAGCACACCCAGCTCTCGCCCTGGTCTATCCAGATAAACCTTTGTCTGGGTTGAAAATATAATTACCTTCTTCCAAGCGAGAAGGGAAAGCAATGCCAGAACATTCACCGTGTCTTTATCAACGCTGGGGACACTTCTCCCATCTTCCATGAGTTAATTTCTTCAGATGCTTCACCGAACAGCTGGCACAGAACCAGCTGCTCAGTGGCACGTTAATGGGCGGAGAGGAAATGAGAACACGATCCCTTGGATGATGCAGACAAGTCTTTGCCTCCACCAGCCAGTTCTTTACCTTTTGTGGGGATACTTTCATTGCCCCCCATTCTCATTTTCTCTCTCTTTTATACACACACGATTTGCTGTGTGGGGTTTGCTGTAAAACCCTCTGTTAATAAGGAAGTGGGCACATCCCATGTGCTCTCGGGAGCCAGGGAGGCAGGGTGGACGCTGGTCTACGGATCAGGTAGTTGAGTGGTGTCAGCGCCTATGTGTCTGGATGGACATGAAATCAGGTCTGGAAGATTCTGCTGTCCTGGCTGAGGTGCAGAACTTCAGAGGAGCACTGGGATGGTGGGTGGAGGGCCTGACCAATGCTGAGCCAGTCCTGCTGGGAAGGACTGACTCCACGATCAGGGACAGCCCTCTGAGCTCATCACCTGCCAGGCTCCACAGACACGCGAAAGGGCAGCAGATGTCCTGTGCGGGACAGCCCCTGATGGGCCAGGAGTCCTGTGCATGGGGACGTGGACACATGAGGACACAGAGGCTTTGCTTGGTGGGAGAAGGAGTGAGTCAGAGACTGGGGGCCATGTCCCGAGAGGGGAGCCCCACTGCCAGACAAGCTGTGAGTTGCAGACATGATTCCTCAGCTCAGCGCAGACCCCTGCCTCTCACGTCAGCTTGAGCATCTGGGCATGAAGGCCGGCCTCCCGCTCGGCTCAGAGCAGCCCCTGCCCAGGTGGGTCCCCTTTCCTGCCCTTAGGGAGGCTCTGTCCTTCTCTGGGCATGCATGCCAATGGCCACAGCCTTCGTCCATGTCATCGGGGTGGTGCTCCGTGGCACCCTGGGAAATACGCGCTGGTAGCCCTGCTGTGCAAACGAGAAAACAGGGTCAGGTGGTCAGACCCAGGCAAGCCTGCTCCCTCACCCTACCTCTGGCTCGGGCCCCTGGTGCCCACCAAGCCACGCCACTGGCCTGACCCCACTTGACTTGAGGCCTCCACTCAAGGGGGAACCCCGCCCACCGGCTCCCTCCTGCCCCCACCAGCCCCCCAGCATCGGGAGCTGAACCAGGAGGCAGCCTTGCTGGGAGGGCTGGCTTCCCCATGCTCTGAGGACCTGGTGCCACACATCACTCCTGCTCACCGGCTCATGTGATGAACCACCCACTAGTGGGATGAAACGATACTGAATTTGCTTTCGGCTCCCAGACCTGTAAATGTCATGTTGAAGCTCTTAGTTGAGTCTGGGCTGGGTCCATTCCCTTGAGGGAAAAAGCTCTCCTGTCTATACTGGCTTCTGAGCTCTAACTTTCCCCAGAAAATATGTAGGTATCATAGCCAGGTGCAAGAGGATGCAAGCTTTCTAGAGACTTATAAACCAGTCAGTGGGGACAAGGTACAGATACCAAGATAATGCACCGTTGTAAACACGGCAGTGAGGCAAGGGCCACCTAGCAGTTTAAGCAGAGCTTCTGTTTTATTTTATTGGAACGTAGTTGCTTTGCAGAGTTATNTGCAAGAGGATGCAAGCTTTCTAGAGACTTATAAACCAGTCAGTGGGGACAAGGTACAGATACCAAGATAATGCACCGTTGTAAACACGGCAGTGAGGCAAGGGCCACCTAGCAGTTTAAGCAGAGCTTCTGTTTTATTTTATTGGAACGTAGTTGCTTTGCAGAGTTATGTCAGTTTCTGATGTACAACAAAGTGGATCGGCCATACGTGTACATATATCCCTTCTTTCTTTTTTTTTAAAGTGTATTTATTTTTTAATTGGAGGATAACTGCTTTACAGAATTTTGTTGCTTTCTGTCAAACTTCAGCATGAGTCAGCCACAGGTATACATACATCCCCTCCGTTTTGTACCTCCCACCCGTCTCCCTCCCCATCCCACTCTCCCTAGGTTGATACAGAGCCCCTGTTTGAGTTTCCTGAGCCATATAGCAATTCCCCGTTGGCTGTCTACGTTACGTATGGTAGTGTAAGTTTCCATGTTACTCTCTGCATACACTCGCGCACTCTCTCCTCCCCTCTCCCCATGTCCGTAAGCCTGTTCTTTCTGTCAGTTTCTCCACTGCTGCCCTGCAAATAAAGTCTTCAGTGCCGTCCTTCTAGAATCCATACATACGCATTCATGTACGATATTTACCTTTCTCTTTCCGACTCCCTTCACCCTGTATAATAGGTTCTAGGTTCATTCACCTCATCAGAACCGACTCAAACGTGTTCCTTTTTATGGCTGAATAATATTCCGTTATGAATATATATCACAATGTCTTTATCCATTCATCTCTCGTTGGACGTCTAGGTTGCTTCCATGTTCTAGCTATTGTAAATAGTGCTGCAATGAAAACCATATACTCCCTCTTTCTTGAATTCCCTTCCCATTTAGGTCACCGCAGAGCATTGAGTGGCATTCCCCATCCTCCCCGGGAGCTTCGCATTAGTGAGCTATTTTATACGTGTTACCAGGAGTGCATGTGTGTCAGTCCAAGTCTCTTCAATCCATCCCACCCACTCTTCCCCGCTTAGTGTTCTTACGTTTCTTCTGTACATCTGTGTCTCGGTTTCTACCCTTCAAATAAGTTCATCTGTACCATTTTCTGGATTCCACATGTATGTGTTAATATTCGATATTTGTTTTTCTCTTTCTGACTTTCTTCACTCTGGGTGACAGTCTCGCGCCCCATCCACATCTCTGCCATGGGAAGAGTTTTAAGTGAGGTCAGGTGGTCTGTGTTATGGCTTGAAGTCAGTAAGGAGTGTTGGTTGGATGACCACGCTGGCTCAGGTTGGAGAACCCAGGTCTGACACCATCGTGGGGACCACACGCCTGTGACCAGTTGCCACCAGCTCTTCCTGGGCACAGCCAGACGGCATCCTCATCTCCGGCCACCAGACAGCCCTGGGGCTGGGTTTCTGCCACTGCCGTGAGGGGGGAGAGACAGGAGGCGTGTACAGGACAGCCCCAGACTGAGAGACACTACCTCCTGTTCATGAAGCTTCTCTGGTCTCTGCTGCTTTGCTCTGGCCCCTGAGCTGAGACAGCAAGCAGAAGGCGACATGATTCCTCAGGGAGGCAAACTCAAGGCGGGGCCCCCCAGGAGCCCTGAGAGTGGGGCTGAACTGCAGGTGGCTCCCAGGCCCTGCGTGGTGGGCGGTGGGTGCAGAGTCCCACAGAGGGGGCGCCCTGGGAACGTGACAGCAGCTGTCTGGGGCCGTGGGTCCTGGGTGAGAAAGTGCCGAGAGTGGCAGTGTGAGTCCCTCAGCCGTGTCCGACTCTTTGCGGCCCCATGGACTGTAGCCCACCAGGCTCCTCTGTCCATGGGATTCTCCAGACAAGTATTGGTGTGGGTTGCTGTTCCCTCCTCCAGGGGATCTTCCTGACCCAGTGGTCAAACCTGGGTCTCTCACACCGCAGGCTTTACTGTCTGAGCCACCAGGGAAGCCCCTGGGTGAGAATCCCCTGCTTTTAAAAAAGCGCTTTGTCTCAACTTCTAGAGCCTCTCCTAGGACAAATGGGGTGTCTAGAGAGGCGTATAAGTGCCCTGCTCCTGGGAACCCCACAGGGAGGAGGTGGGGTGGGAGATCCAATGGATGCCTAAGGATGATGTTTATTACATAAAACTTACAAGAAACTGATGGTCGCTGGGACCGAGGAGTCAGGGTCATAGTTCTCTTAGGGCACCTCCCTCTCCAGTTTGCTCTTTTTGAGTTTTCCTCTTCCATCCGAACCAACCTGATGCCCATGTTGGCTCCATTCATCCTTGTGCAGGAAGAGCCGGTGGGGGACTACTGGGAAAGGGGCTTGAGCCACCCCTTGGAGACAACACAACCAGCGGAGTGAGAATGCACACCCTTTGGCTAAAACCAATGCTATCCCACCAACAAACTCTGTTATCCTCCGGAGAGGGTGATGTGGGTTCCAGAGAGCATGCTGAGGACTGTAGACACTGTCCCAGTTCTCTTGTGAGGACAAGAGCTTCTGCATTCCAACCAGGGTCCCTTCTCTCGCTAATATGGAGGACCTTCCCCAGTTCTGAATTTTTCTGGCTAGAGGCATGTGTGGACCCCAAGGAACGGGAGGTTTCCACATCTGGGGATCGGGGACTTCCCATGTTGTCCAGAATTCTGTCATCTAGTCACCCACCTTTTGGTGGGCGAGGAAAGCAGTCAGATGCATCATGTGGATGTTTTGAGCAGCCATTCAAATCCTTTTAGGAAAAACGAGTTTGTGGGGCTGAGAACCAAGTCTCTAAGTCTTAAGAGAGCAAAGCAAGGAAAATGACATTGTATCTTGCAAAAGAAAGCATAGATTCTCTGCGTTTGAGTGTCTGGATGCTAGAAAAGTCTAATGGATGAGTTGAGGAAAAACAGCATGAGTCAGAATTGATGACACCTTCATCACGGGTGGGCGTGTGCATTGCTCCCCAAGGGGTCTTAGTCCCCGTGAGACCAGCGCTGTCCCCTGCGGCACGCCCTCTGCTACATCTCTCCTCTTCTTTCCTGCAGCTTCACCTTTCTGTTTTCTATTCTTCAAGGCCTATTCCTTGAGGAGACGAAACAAAGAGCGGTGGAAAAATCCACGAGCCCCCAGATGACTGCTCTTTAGCAGAGGAGGCTTTGCGAGGTCATCGGACTTGCCATGTTGCACGGTGCCTGGAATGCTTAATTGAGCCTCATCTGTGTGATGGTGGTTCGACACACTCAATTTGCCCAGCCAAATCCTTTAATTACAAATTCTTAGGCTGTAGACACAAAAGCACTTTTTTTTAAAACATACATCAATGCCAGCACAAAAGTGGGTTTTAATTCGTTGGTGTGCTCTTATAATACAAAGGTTTTTTTTCTCTTTTCCTAAGTGAAATGCATTTCTTTTTCCTCTGGAATGTCATCATAATTCTCTACACTCAGAATGAAAATATACTCAGTAAGAGGTAGAATGACATCATTTTGGATAATGTTTTTATTTTTCACTGCCTAGAATAGGGTACATTAAGATCGTCGTCCATTACATTAGGAATGGTGCTGTTACTCACACACTTTATATGGAGTGCGTTATATATAGACTCATTAGTATTGGTTAATAGAGACTCAGTGCTTAAAATGTTCTAGGTGTACACGGAATCTGTAGAGTACAAGCCTTGCGTTATAGCAGTGTGTCATTCTCTTCTGACTGCCAAGAATTACCCTCTTATTTATTCAACAAATATTTCCTAAGTGCCTGCTCAGTGCCAAAGCCTCAGGCAAAAGAAACGTGGGCCTGGGGCTCACAGAGTTACAAGTTCACAGTCGAGCAAGAAGACGGATGTCGACAGACCATCACTGAGACTAGTCTTGAGGGATAGTTGTGGTGGGACTCTGAGGACCACAGTGAAGGAGCTGAACTCAGGCTGTGATTAGGGATCCTTCCTGAAGTCTGGCCTCTCTGAATGGCTTTATTCATTTGCTTGGCATTTCTGTGCATGTGAGAAGCCTTGGGCTTGATTCAGGGAGTTACGAAGATGAATAAGGCAAAACGTTCACTCTCAGGGAGCCCCGTGCCCCAGTAAGGAAAGCATACATAAAAGCTAGTATACGCTGCAGTGGACACTGGGTGTATATATGTGTCTTTTTTAATTACAGTTTTTTCAAGGTTTATGCCCAGCAGTGGGATTCTTGGGTCATATGGTTGCTGTGGTTTTAGTTTTTTAAGGATGGGATGGCAGGGGCGGGGTGGGCGGCGGTTGGGAGATCCAAGAGGGAGGGAATATAGGTATATAGATATATAACTGACTGACTTCCTCGTGCAGCGGAAGCTGGTACAGCATTGGAAAGCAGCTGTGCCTGATTTAAAAAGAGAAAGCTAATCCATGCACAGACTTCTGTTACACCACTGTGTTCTGAAAGGTAATTTGCTGACGCGCCCTTCTGAGAAGACACTGAACAACAGCTACACAGAATACTAGGTAAACCAGTGGGTCTCAGAGGGCGTGTGGATGGCACGCGGCATAAAGTTTTCTCTTACAAAGGGAAGACATGGTACCAGTCATCACATAACGAGGAACCTCATCGAAGCCACGGAAGGCAGAGGAGGCTGATGCCTGTTGACCCCCCTGGTTGTGTAGCTAGGCTGAGAGCTGGCATGGCCCCTTCCCACAGGTAAAATTCCACCAACACTGAACTATAGCCTCTGGCTGCCTCCTGCCTCTTGGCCTCTGCTTCCAGGGAAGAGACTTCACCAGTTTCTGTGTGTGGGAAGCAGAAAGCACGCAGAAGGAGACGGGGAGAAACGAATCAGTTTAGCTCTGGGAAAGCGACACTGATGTGCCCCCAAACTGGAGAGTCGGCCTGAGCATTGGCAGAGGACCGAGGACACGAAATTCCCGAATGTGACCCCCCTGGCCGTGGTTTAAGTAGGACTGAGACAAGCTGGCATGTTATCAGTCATCCAGGCCTAGCAGACCATTGCCCTGCAGCCAATTACTTGTGAGCCGTTTTGCAATGAAATAGCCTTTATGGGACTGTACTAGATAAGCCTGATTTTCAGTTGGAGACTCCTGGCTCCTGGATAGATGAAGCGGTTCAGTCCATATCTGATTACCTGTTGGTTAAGGAGGGATGGGGGCTGAGGTCCCCCACCTGTGTTGTCTACTAGCTGGACCCGTTTCCTCTTACACCGTCCAAACGGCTCTGATGACTGGTGATGAAGGTGTGAAGGTGTGTGTGCTCAGTCACGTCTGACTCTTTGTGACCCCGTGGACACTAGCCCGCCAGGCTCCTCTGTCCATGTGCTTTCTCCAGGCAAGAATACTGGAGTGGGTTGCCGTTTTCTCCTCTAGGGGATCTTCCTGACTCGGGTCTAGCCTGCGTCTCCCACGTTGGCAGGCGGTTTCTTTACCACTGCTGCCTCTGGGTGCAATCATTTCTGCAACTCCAATCCTTGTAGAATCTCTAAGAAAAAAGCCATTTATTTTCCAAGCATATGCTGCTTCAAGGCAAGTCATCTGGCCCCTTCTTTCAGCCAGGTGATGGCTCCTAAATCTCCTTGCTGGAGAAATTCTGGAACTTCCATCGTCCTTGTTGGTCAGGAGGTCTGTGTTTGGGAGAGATGCCCAGAGATCGTGGAGGGGACAGTCTGTTTTTCACGAGTGACTAAATTGCCTCGAGAACGGTCCGGTGTAGACCAGGCAGTTAGCCGTGGACAGAGTAGCTCTCGGCTCTGACTCCATCCCTGGGACGGCTCGTGCTGTCTTACAGCGGCGTCCTGTGTGCAGGTTTCTCGGGAAGATAAAATGAGCTAGTGTGTATTAGGGCTGTGACACACACCAGCCCGTGTGTCAGGCTGAAGTGTGAGAGCACATGGTCATTAGGACCAGCCGCTGCTGATACCAGGTCAGGCCCATCCCTGTGACCCTTGCTGCCAGTGAGCAAACTGGGAAGGCAGAGCTGTTCTCACTAAAGCAAATGCGTCAGCCCATCCACTCCCCAGCCTTCGTGTCTTTGGGGTGGTGGGGGGCGCAAGGAACAGTGAGGGACGTCTGTAACGGAGCGGAGATTCCAGGCCCCTCTGAGGTCGGTGCATGGGTGTCTCTCCCCGTGGCTGAGGTCACAGCCGCGCAATGAGCCCTGGGCTGGGCAGAGCAGGTCAGAGCCCCGGGCAGCTCCTTCATCTGGATGACTTCAGCGTAAAATGTCCTGGCCATCTGAACGCAAGTTGGAAAAGCATTTCCAGGCGCAGAGCATTTCAGACGGGAGTGAATATATTCAGAACAAAAAGCAGCGATAACGTGGGCAGTGCGAGCGCAGCCAGCCGACCTCCTGGCAGACCAGGGAGAGCCGATGCTTTTCACAGGTTAGGAGCCAATTTTTACAGCCTCGAAACAAAGAAAATTCCTGCTGGAAGGCTGGTGTTAGGTGACTAGTTCAGGTGCTATAGGGTGAGCACTGGGGTGGGCGGCTTTGCCTACCATGGGATCAGGAAGCCTGCTGGTGATGGAGGTGGGGGGGTTGTGGCCATGGTTACCCAGGAGCTTGGTCAGCTTGGGAGGTGACCTTGGCTCTGGGCTCTACTGTGGCCTTGGTACAAGGACTCGCATCTGTGGCCTTGGGGCAGGACTCCACATCAAAGAAGGAGGAAAGGGGACCTAGCAAGGGTGTCATCTTCATGGACAACTGCCTGAGTCATTTCCAAGTGTCTGCCATCCACACTGGTGGCATCGGGAATTGTCTCCAACTATGGTTTCAAAGGATAAGGTCTGCAAGCATCATTGGCCATAGAACTAAAGAAGGCACAGAGGCTTCTAAGAAATGAACGGGCCAGCTAAGAAATAAACCCTATTCAAAACAGATAAATGCTTTTCACTGAAGATTCTAAATGAAACATAAGAATAAGCTAAATAAAAATCTGTCTCTTTTTCTCTTTCTCTCTACACTATCAACCCCCAGCCCTGACCTTTTCTGAGGAAGGTTCAATTCTTGCAAGGCTTTGAAGCCAAGTATTTCACGCCTAGCTTGGAAAGAAGAGTGGAGNAAGATTCTAAATGAAACATAAGAATAAGCTAAATAAAAATCTGTCTCTTTTTCTCTTTCTCTCTACACTATCAACCCCCAGCCCTGACTTTTTCTGAGGAAGGTTCAATTCTTGCAAGGCTTTGAAGCCAAGTATTTCACAACTAGCTTGGAAAGAAGAGTGGAGTGGAAGGCCAGGAGCCTCTCAAGAAGGTCTCAGTGGGAACTTGAAGCCCCGATGGAAAGGCATTGGATAGAGAGGACGCTATGTCCGCAATTCAGGGTCCAGCAGTGCCTGAGGGGCTGGCCTTTCCCCAGTCTCCATCCAGCCTGGCGCAGGCAAGGTGCACATTTCCATCAAAAANCTCCACATCAAAGAAGGAGGAAAGGGGACCTAGCAAGGGTGTCATCTTCATGGACAACTGCCTGAGTCATCTCCAAGTATCTGCCATCCACACTGGTGGCATCGGGAATTGTCTCCAACTATGGTTTCAAAGGATAAGGTCTGCAAGCGTCATTGGCCATAGAACTAAAGAAGGCACAGAGGCTTCTAAGAAATGAACAGGGCCAGCTAAGAAATAAACCCTATTCAAAACAGACAAATGCTTTTCACTGAAGATTCTGAATGAAACATAAGAATAAGCTAAATAAAAATCTGTCTCTTTTTCTCTTTCTCTCTACACTATCAACCCCCAGCCCTGACCTTTTCTGAGGAAGGTTCANGGCTTCTAAGAAATGAACAGGGCCAGCTAAGAAATAAACCCTATTCAAAACAGACAAATGCTTTTCACTGAAGATTCTGAATGAAACATAAGAATAAGCTAAATAAAAATCTGTCTCTTTTTCTCTTTCTCTCTACACTATCAACCCCCAGCCCTGACCTTTTCTGAGGAAGGTTCAATTCTTGCAAGGCTTTGAAGCCAAGTATTTCACGCCTAGCTTGGAAAGAAGAGTGGAGTGGAAGGCCAGGAACCTCTCAAGAAGATCTCAGTGGGAACTTGAAGCCCCGATGGAAAGGCATTGGATAGAGAGGACGCTGTGTCCGCAATTCAGGGTCCAGCAGTGTCTGAGGGGCTGGCCTTTCCCCAGTCTCCATCCAGCCTGGCGCAGGCAAGGTGCACATTTCCATCAAAAANCATTGTCGCAATGTGGGAGTGGGGACCCCTAGTGCCCAGAGCTCCTAGTGTTTTAAGATAAACTGTAAATATGGATTATTATAGAAAATTTAAAATTTGCACAGCATTGGCAATTAATGTTTAAAAATTAAACTTTATTTGGCCCAGCAGCCTTCTTTAGCCTGCTGGCCACCCCAGTGGCATCTATGGCATTCAGCCAAGCCTCTTTGCTCCGTGGTGTGGTCATGAATAAGAAGGAGAAAAATGTGCTGGGAAATAAGACAGTGGGGTGTGGTTTCACAGCAGCCTGAACAGAAAACCCTGGTGGGTTTCTACAGACTCTATTCTTCATCCTGTCTTAGTGAAGGATCATATAAACAGCTTTGATGGAGAAAGCAAGCCTTCTTGGAGGAAAAAGTCATCATCATCACCGTCATCACCATGGAAACATGGTGGCCTATGCTGTGGCCTATTTAGTACTTCTACGCATTGGGTTATATGGTGAAAAAGTGAAAGTCATTCAGGCATGTCCAGCTCTGCGACCCCGTGGAATTCTCGAGGCCAGAATACTGGAGTGGGTAGGCTTTCCCTTCTCCATGGGGTCTTCCCAACCCAGGGATTGAACCCAGCTCTCCCACATTGCAGGTGGATTCTTTACCAGCTGAGCCCCAAAAGAAGCCCAAGAATACTGGAGGGGGTAGCCTATCCCTTCTCCAGCGGATCTTCCTGACTCAGGAATTGAACCAGGGTCTCCTGCGTTGCAGGCGGATTCTTTACCAGCTGCGCTACCAGGGAAGCCCCTGGGTTATATAATCTCATAGTAACTGTTGCGTAGGCCCTGTTACTGGCTTGCTGCAGGTATTATTTCAGAGCTGAGTCCATGTGGCATAGGTGATATTAAGAGGTCACACACATAGTGAACAGACGAGGACAGGGATGATCTCAGAGCCTACGTGTTTGACCAGTATGCTGTCTCAGTTACGAAATCTGAGGATAACGTGAAGAAGGAGGAAGTCGTGGCTGTGTGGAGACCGATTGCGCCCTTCTTTCCCTCCTGCCTGGACTCCTTGGACTGTGAGCCTAGGACAGTGTGACCTGTGAAGCCCACAGGCGCACTGGAAGGGGCTGGGGCAGAGAAAGACGTCCCCAGTCTCCCTGGCTTCCCTGTGGGCACCAGCCGGCCCAGCCTGCCTGACTCAGGAGTCCAGGCTGCTTGGCTGGGCGTCTTCTTCAGCAGTTTCCGAAGGACAGGCTGATTTAAGCTGCTCTCAGGAGGCCCTCTGTCTTTTTCAAGGATGTCAGCCTTTCCTTGGGCAGATTTCTGAAAGGTGAGCCAACCGCGGCTGCAAGCTTTCTTCCACTGCTCAGCCAGGTGCAGCCTCGGGCCGTGGCGGAGGGGGTCCCTGTCACTGCAGCCCTCCTTAGGGGTCTTGCCCTTGCACTCATCCGTGTCTGCTCCCCGTCTGCTCTGTGGCCCCGTGGCCGCCCGCTGTGCATGTAAGCAGTGNGGTGAGCCAACCGCGGCTGCAAGCTTTCTTCCACTGCTCAGCCAGGTGCAGCCTCGGGCCGTGGCGGAGGGGGTCCCTGCCACTGCAGCCCTCCTTAGGGGTCTTGCCCTTGCACTCATCCGTGTCTGCTCCCCGTCTGCTCTGTGGCCCCGTGGCCGCCCGCTGTGCATGTAAGCAGTGCCTTGCAAACCACCCTCAGTGCGAGAGCCCTGAGGATTTTCTCAGCATTAAAAAAATAAACAGAACCCAGATATGATCTTCGTTCTAAATTTTGGATAATAAGTTATAAGAAGGCAGACTCTGATAAGTCTCTTTGTTAAGTTTTTCCTTACATTGCTTCTAAATTCACGGATGACCTGCGGAGGAAATGACTTCCCGTCACTAAAACAGAGCAGGACCCTGTGGACTTTCCTGGGACAGACCGCACCCCCCTGCCCTCTGCCACAGTGTCCTTCCCCTGCCTCTTGTCTGTAGAAAAGCTTCAGCCAGAGTGTAAATTTAATCAGAGAACTGAGAAAACACAGAAGCACAGGAATGAGTCGAACAAGACCAAATAATAATAGTGGGGTCATTAAGCAGAGTCAGGGACATTTAGATCCTCCCCAAGGGCTCTGCATAATATTCTGGGCCATGTCCTGTGAGCTGTTCTCTAGATGCTGAAACCTCCCCCAGGTGCGAGAAGTTAATGGCACGATGACCAGGCAGTAGCCGTGACAAAGGCTGCCGCAGTTCTGAGAACTGGCCTCAGAGAAGTGCCAGCAAACCAGCCCTGGAACTGAAGGCTGGCTGTATTTAAAACAATCAAGATGATGCTGACCAGATCCACTGCGAGATGAGAGAGGACCGTGCTGGTCTGCGTGTAGCCCCTCCGTCTACCTGTGCACCTCGGAAACCCCCTTTAAAAGCTCTTGCCCTCTGATAATTAGTGGGGAGCTGGCCCTTGGACACGAGTCTGGCTTCTCCCCCGGTTGCCAGCCTGTGAAATAAAGCTACCTTTCTTTTCTATCAGCGCTTGCCTCTCGAGTATAGGCTATCGAGGGACGAGCAGCCGGACCTGAGTTCAGTAACATCGCCCATGAGGTTCAGCTGGAGAGGCAGTTGTTCAAGCAACAGGTGAAGACCTGGCTAAATAATCCAGCCAGTGGCATGGTCTTCGGGGTTCTGAGGTATCAGGCAATAAGGGCAGAATCTGAGAGAGAGCGCGGGTGAGGATGTGAAGGACTCACCATGCCTGTCACACTCCCGAGTCCTCCCGGGTCATTATGAGAGTGACAGACGGTCCCCCGATGGGCTGACAGGCAGGGCCTGTTGTGGGGAAGGGGAAGCACCTTCAGCCATCCTGATGACCCCCGGAGCCCTGCCCTGCTGCTCAGAGCTTCAGAAACAGCAGACGGGAGATGCTCCCTCATCCACGTGACACCTTGCAGTCTGACAAAGAGATCTGGGAGACTAGAGCTGGGCGGTCTTGCTCGTTCACAGGGTGCAGGCCCCCTGTTTAGAGGGAAGGAGAATGAAGTCTGGGTAGGGGTGATGCTGTTGTTTATCCCATGTTGTGAAAGTCCCCCTTTCAGCTTTAACTCATGCCTCCCACTCTCCACTCTCTGTGTTTCCTGGTGTTTGGACACAAATTCAGAGCTACTTCTTTCTGTTTCTCCTTCCGCTTTCACGCAGAGGAGCGCGTTCATGCATGTCCTCAACAGGTTCACGTGCTCCTTGGTGAGTAACAGTGAACAGGCTGGATGACTCGTGAGGCTGCTGCTGCTGCTGCTACGTCGCTTCCGTCTCCAGCTCTGTGAGACCCGAAAGACAGCAACCCACCAGGCTCCCCCGTCCCTAGGATTCTCCAGGCAAGAACACTGGCGTGGGTTGCCATTTCCTTCTCTAATGCATGAAAGTGAAAAATGAAAGTGAAGCTGCTCAGTCATGTCCAACTCTTAGTGACCCCATGGACTGCAGCCTATCAGGCTCCTCCGTCCATGGGATTCTCCAGGCAGGAGTGCTGGAGTGGGGTGCCATTGCCTTCTCCGGACTCGTGAGGTTAGGGCAAGAGAACCTGCTGTGGCAAATACACTCTGCAGTAGATGAAGTGTTGTGTGTTAGCGGCTCACTAGTGTCTGACTCTTTGCAACCCTCTGGACTGTAGCCCACCAGGCTCCTCTGTCCGTGAGATTCTCCAGGCAAGAATACTGGAGCGGGCAGCTGTTCCCTTCTCCAGGGCATCTTCCTGACCCAGGGATGGAACTCAAGTCTCCTGCATTGCAGATGGACTCTTTAACACCAGAGTCACCGGGGAAGGCCCAGGAAAGCAGAGCCTTAATAGATCAAGGCTCATCTGTAATAAGCGTCTGCTTCATGCTGGTGCAGTGAGCTAGTAGGCCGGGAGCAGGAGCATCAGAGTGAGTTCTGCTGCCCCCACTGTGCTGCTCCCCAAGTTTCATTCTGCCTCCTGGCCAGGTGAAGAGCAAGGAGGGCTCCATGGAGTCCCCCCACACACCCCTGTCTGCAGGGCAGGACTCAGTCAAGCGACCACACCCGGCTGCAAGGCAGGCTGGGAAAGCCAGGCAAGGTGGGTTGGCACAGAAAGAAGAGAAACTCCGCTTGTCCCAGACACACCTGCAGGCTTGGCCCGGGGTTTGACGCAGCACTGGGTATGTTCTTTTCATGTCTGACTGGAGTTTTCTTTTTTTCAAATCAGACATAAAATCTTATTTCTCTGGGCCCTTCTGATGCATGCAGTCACGCGAGAACCCTGGTTCTTTTCTGTTTCTTCCTGCCTTCACCTTGGGTGTGGCCAAAGCTAGATCACGCGGCACATTGGTGCCCTAGCTCCGGGGGAGAGAAGGGGACATGAAGGAGCTCGCGCCTGGACGAGCATCGGCACGAGACCCCTCTGTCCACATTCCACACATGAGAGCTCAGTCCGCGGCAGCAGCCAGCCGCAAGGGAGGCCGGGAGCGCGTCCAGCTCCAGCTCTGCTGCAGGGCGGACCTGGGGAGGCAGCTGCCAGTCTGCATTTGATATATTTTCCTTTGCTTCCTCATCCACCCGCTCATTCCCGTAGGACGAGGCTCTTCTCTGTAGGGGTCCTTCAGTCTCAGCGATTCCTGGCTGGAGGAGTCTGGCTTCTGTGTTTTCAAATCAACTAGTTAAGCTGTTTGTTTCTTTGCTTTTGGCTGGGCTGGGCCTCTGCTGCTGCACAGGCTTTCTCTCGTTGCAGGGAGCGGGGGCTCCTCTAGCTGCAGCGTGCAGAGCTTCCCCTGCAGTGGCTCTTTTGCTGCGCAGCACGGACTCTGGGTGCTCGGGCTTCAGTAGCTGTGGCTCGTGGGCTACTTGCTCTGCAACAGGTGGGATCTTCCCGGACCAGGAATTGAACTCGTGTCTCCTGTGTTGGCAGGCAGATTCTTTGCCACTGAGCCATCAGGGAAGCTCCCGGCTCCTTAACCACAAGACGGTTGGAGGAGGTTCGCAGCCTCGGCATGTCCCCTTTCTCTCTCCCAGGTACCCAGACACGGGATCGCCCCCATCCCCTCACGGCGGCCCCATCCCTGGGGGTGCAGGACAGCAGGGGCGGATGCCGTAACTGGAGTCAGTTCTCTGGGCGCTGCCCCCCGAAAGCCCGTGGGCATCTCTGCCTGCACGTCTGGCTCACTTCCTGGGCTGTGTAGGGGAAGGCCCTCTTCGCCCCGTGCTCTGCTCTAGCCCCTGTGAACGTGGACAGATTAAAACACAAAAAACACTGCTTCGCCGGCACTTGGAAGCGACCTGCTCTGTCCACACATGCCCACTCCCCGTGCTTGTGATAATATTCACCTGCCTGGCAGAGACAGCGTCCAGGGAACACACGTGCTCACCTGCCAATGCATTCAGAGATCCTCTAAAGAAAGGCATTTGGTGGCAGAAAATTAACGATGGCGTATTTCTGAGGCAGGCCAAGAACTCGGTCTCTGCTCCACTCTGCTGGGGTTCTTTTGATGCTGCTGGTCACTAAGGGTAAGAGAATGACAATGACTCTTTTTTTCTTCTGCAGTATAAATAGCAGGCTCCTGACCTCAGGCCTGCAGCCCTTTGTTCCCGGCACTGAGCATGCGTGCTGTTGATGGGCCTCTGCCCACCCAGGTATCCTGGGGCCCACGAGTGACTATGCAGGCTTAGCTGGCTTTGGGTGCAGTTAAACACACACACACACACACACACAGCCTACAGACACTTCAGGTGGAAAGCCAAATTGTTCACTTTTTCTCCTAATTAATCCCCACTCTGAAAGAATTAAATAGAGTTCATTTTCAACTCTGTTTTGGTATCAGGAGAGCTGATTGCGATGAGATTTATGCCAGCTCCCAGTACAAATCTTACTTCTGGTTATAATTACTGTACAGGGGGATGTTTGCTCCTTTCCTTTCCCTTTTTCCCCCTTACCGTCCGCTGTTCTCGGTCTTCCTCTCTTGTTAGGATGTGTTTATGGCCTCGCAGCGCTGTGTGTGTCCTCAGTCAGCTCCCTGGCATCCTTGGTGATGGATGAGTTACAGGAGTGCTTGCCCAGCGGGTTGCAGAGGGACCCAGGTTGCATGGGAGCAGACTGGACCGCCTATGGGGTGGCTTTTATCCGTAAGACTGCTTGCTGGACTCGTGTGTGTGTGTGTGTGTGTCTGTGTGTGTCTGTGTGTATCTGTGTGTGTCTGTGTGTATCTGTGTGTGTAGGGGTAGATACGTGATAATGGACAGATGTAAGTTACATATATTTTATACTGAAAATGACAAATCATATTTTAGAATATACCGCCTTCTTTCTCTCTGGACTCCATTCATCCCGCTTTGGTTTCCCTCAGTACCTTCCTCTGGGAGTGGGCATCAAGTGTGTGTCCTGCTGCTGTGCCCAGTTGCTCGGTTGTGTCCGACTCTCTGAGACCGCGTGGACTGCAGCCCGCCAGGCTCCTCTATCCAAGGGATTCTCCAGGCAAGAAGACTGGAGTGGGTTGCCATGCCCTCCTCCAGGGGATCTTCCTGACCCAGGATTGAGCCCATGCCTCTTGCGTCTCCTGCATTGGCAGGCAAATTCTTTTGCCACTGTAGTAACTGGGAAGCCCCAGGGGTGTGAAACAAAAGCAATTATTTGTAGAATCTTATTGCGAGGTCCTCACAGGTGCTGTAATTTTAAAGTATGCAAGAACTATATTGGTGCGTTATCCAGATAATATATTAACAAGTCAAATGTAAGGCTCACATCCCCTTTCAACATCCCCACAGCCTTTATCCTAGGAATTCCTAGAAGGAATTGCTGTCATTACTTGGATACGTAAGTGTCCAGTCTTTGTATGGGCTTCCCATACAAAGTGAAAAATCGACCTGCCAAGCAGGACACATGGGTTTGATCCCTGGGTTGAGAGGATCCCCTGGAGGAGGAAATGGCACCCCGCTCCAGTACTCTTGCCTGGAGAATCCCCCGCACAGAGGAGCCTGGCAGGCTACAGTCCAGGGGGTCGCAGAGAGTCAGACGCAAATTAATGACTGAGCAGAAGCATGCACGGAGAAATCTTTACATACAATATATAATATTAGAGGAATATTAAAATACATATTAACTGATGTGAAGTCGCTCAGTCGTGTCGACTCTTCGCGACCCCATGGACTGTAGCCTACCGGGCTTCTCTGTCTATGGGATTTTCCAGGCAAGAATACTGGAGTGGGGTGCCATTTCCGTCTCCAGGGGAACTTCCCGACCCAGGGATGGAACCCAGGTCTCCCGCATTGTAGGTAGACGCTACATAATATCAATGTTTAATTATATATATAATATTTATATATCTATATATACATAGACTTCCCTAGTGCCTCAGATGGTGAAGAATCCAGCTGCGGTGTAGGAAATGCAGGTTCGATCCCTGGGTCAGGAAGATCCTCCGGCGAGGGGAATGACAACCCACTCCAGTATTCCGACCTGGAGAATTCCATGGACAGAGGATTCTGGTGGGCGACAGTCCACAGGGTCACAAAGAGTCGGACATGACTGGGCGACTAACACACAGATATACATACATACGTAATATACATGTATATGTCTGTGTGTATACATATACTTGTATAAAATTTTGTATGTTTGTTAAACATATAGCATTTTACTGAGGTTTTGTCTCACCTTGTCCATCACCTAACAATAGGAGTTGGTAACATCCGTTTGTTGACTTAGATATGAACAGATTCAAGCACACCTCATTCAAACACCTGCACAGTGATCTATGGTGTGGGTATCTGGTGGCCTCAATAGCTGCTTCCCTATTAAGAGATACAAACTACAATGTACTTAATAAACTGCACGGATATCGAGTACACGACACAGGGCGTGTAACCAATATCTTAAAATAACAGCAGTGGATATGGCCTCTCAAAACCGCGAGTCGCTGTGCTGCACACCTGTGACTCACGCAATACTGTACCGCAGTTATGCTTTATTTAGAAAGAGATTCCTTTGTTGACAGACGTGCAGGTGACCTTCACAGTTTTGGTTTGAGCTCTGAGGCTGTAGTGACCAGCTTGCCGTGTTCCTCTTGTCCCTACATGTTGCTGTTACTCCTGCAGAGATGCTGAGAAATGCAACAACTGGGATAAAAGTGACATATACTTGAAATTGAAAATGACCGTCGTATTCCCAAGTGGCAGCACAGCTCATCGTCCCCCTAGTAGTGTATGAGAATGCGCCTCTTCCCTCGTCTTTCCTTTTTTATTGAAATACGTTTGATTTCCAGCATTGTGTTACTTTCTGGCATACAGCAGAGTGATCCAGTT
>SJYA01000551.1:468225-480589 GCA_006410615.1 Neotragus moschatus | reverse complement strand
TTTGGTAGGTTTTTTTTTTTTTTTTTTTTTTTTTTTTGATGGTTTCCTTTGCTGTGCAAAAGCTTATCAGTTTGATTAGTTCTCATTTATTTTTACTTTTATTTATTTTGCCTTGGGAGACTGACCTAACAAAACATTGCTGTGACTTATGTCAGCGAATGTTTTGCCAGTGTTCTCTTTCAAGAGTTTTAGGGTAGGCAATGGCACCCCACTCCAGTACTGCCTGAAAAATCCATTGGACAGAGGAGCCTGGTGGGCTGCAGTCCCTGGGGTCACTAAGAGTCAGGCATGACTGAGCGACTTCACTTTCACTTTTCACTTTCATGCATTGGGGAAGGAAATGGCAACCCACTCCAGTGTTCTTGCCTGGAGAATCCCAGGGACGACAGAGCCTTGTGGGCTGCCGTCTATGGGGTCGCACAGAGTCGGACACGACTGAAGTGACTTAGCAGCAGCAGCAGCTTCATATTTAAGCCATCTCGTGTTTATTTCTGTGCATGGTGAGAGGGTCTGTTCTAACTCCATTGATTTACATGCAGCTGTCCTGTTTTTGAACACCACTTGCTGAAGAGGCTTTTCCTCATTCTATTTTCTTGACTTCTCTGTTGAAGATTAATTGGCCATAGGTGCGTGGGTTTATTTCTGGGCTCTGTGTTCTGCTCCACTGATCCGTCTGTCTGTTTTTCTGCCAACACTGGACTGTTTTGATCAGTGCAGCTTTGTAGTGTTGTCTGAAGTCTGGGAGGGTTGGGCCTTCTGCCTTGTTCTTTTTCCTCAGGATTGCTTTGGCAATTCTGGCTGTTTTATGGTTTCTTATAAATTTTAGGATTATTCTAATTTTGTGAAAAATGTCATGGGTAATTTGATAAGGATCACATTAAGTCAGTAGATTGCTTTGGGTAGTATGGCATTTTAACAATGTTAATTTTTCCACTGAATGAATGTTTAAGGAATGTGGGACTTTTATAAAGTACTACTGTTAGAAGAGATACTTGACAACATGAAGAACATCTCATTCAGCCCACAGTAAGTGATCTCTGGGTCAGAAGTAGACTTTCAGAAGATCGAGTCCTCAGAGTGAGGGGCGTGTTTATTTACCTGCATAATTTGGCCTGGGCTCATTGAGGATACTGGTGGCTTAGGGTTCAATCAGTCCAGACCCCCATGAACTTGTCCTCCCCTGAGAAGCACGTGGTATGTAATTTAGCTCTCAGTTCCCCTTAAGGAGACTTCTCAGCACTTTGAAGCCCAGCTCTCAGCTCCCCTTACTGAGACTTCTCAGCACTTTGAACCCCAGTTGTTACCAGGAGCCACTGCTCAGCAGACCAGCAGCTCAGAGTGCAGGGGTTATAACAGAGCCCCCAGGGGTCACCCCCATGTCCCTGCAGCTGTGGGGCAGGGGGATGCAGGCAGCTCTTTACTGCACATCTTTCGGGGATGATTCTCCAGCTAACTGAACACAGGGCTGGCCTTTAGCTGGAGTGCCAGCCACGTGACCCTGAGCCCCAGGTCCCTCCGGATTTCCCATAAGCCTGGGAGCTGTCTGTGATGCTTCCTGTTGGTGTTTTATGGGATTGTGTGTGTGTGTGTGTGTGTGTGTGTGTGTGTGTGTAAGAAAGAGAGTTTTAGTCCTCTAACAAACTACACAAGTGAAGGGCTATTCAAGCTTAGGAACCAAGAATCAAAGAAGGAATAATTAATTCAGATACAGAAATAGAAGGTGTGGCCAAAATAGCTGAATTATTGAGCCTCTTGTTGGAGTTCTCTGCGACACTCAACACCTTGAAACGAAACTCCTGGCCCCAGAGAGAACAGCAGTGGGAGTGTTAGGGCCCCACTGATGAGGAGTCTCCAGGAATCTTGTGAGATCCCAAGACAGTGGAGGAGGCCAGGACTCCACGGCTCTGCTGGCCTCCAGGGCGGCTTCAGCTCCTCTGAGCACATGTTTGACAGCAAGATTTCTTAGTCTCTGTTTAATCCTTAACACCTTGTGTACAATGCTGATTTAATTCTGCTTGAGAATGAAGGTGTGGGGGCGAGAGTCCCTTAGTCTTCATGTCCCTTCTCCTTCTGCCCTTCCCCAAAGTGTTCCTTCTAGTGTTTCCGCTGTATATCCTTTTCTTTTAAGAGGTTACTGTAAAATATATATACCATTGAACTTAGGAGGATGCTTATTTTAATGGTGAACTTTTTATTGACGTGTAATTCACAAACCATCAAAATGACCATTTTAAAGTGTACAATTAAACTGGGTTTTAGTGTATTCACAGTTGTGCAACCTCCACCCTGATCTAAGTTTAGAGTGTTTTATCATCTCAGGGAAGAAGCTCTGTACCTGTTCGTGGTTATTCACCGTTCCCTGCTGCACCCGTCCAGACCACCTAATGATTTGCGTATTCTGGACTTTTCCTGTAAAGGGAGGCAGGCAGCGTGCGATCTTTGTGGCTGACTTCTTTCATCCAGTAAAGAGCTCTCTGGGTTCGTCCGCGCTGCAGTATGTGTCAGAGCTCCATTTCTTCCTTTGACTCTAAACTATCCCAGGGTTTGGAAGCTGCAGGTGTGTGTTTCCATGCATCAGCTGTGGACGCGCAGGCTCCTTCCATTTTGCGGCTATTATAAATTTTATAACACTGCCCTGATCACCTGTGTCCAGGCTCGGCGTGGACTTCACGCTTTCCTTTCTCGGGGATGTTCGCCGAGGAGTGGGGTGTGCTGGGTAGCCTGGTAACTGTGTAAGCTGCCCACCTGGAAGCGGGTATGGACATGGGTCAAGTCACGGTGACACCAAACGCTCTGTCCTGGTTGAGATTCAGCCCCTTCCCTTGAATCAGCAGCCCTTGGTGCAGCATATCATCGGTTAATTTTCCGAAGGGGCAGGTTTTGACTGTTTCTGCTGTGATGGAGCAGCAGCTCCTTTCCTCCAGCCTCACCATGTCAGGAGTCATTCTTTACCAGCTGAGCCACAAGGGAAGCCCGAGAAGACTGGAGTGGGTAGCCTATTCCTTCTCCAGGGGATCTTCCCGACTCAGGAATCGAACCGGGGTCTCCTGCATTGCAGGCGGATTCTTTACCAGCTGAGCTGTCAGGGCAGCCCCCGTGCCAGGATGATGTTCCATAAGTGACACTGCCCCTGAGCACTCATCCTGGGTCTTATTTTTCCTTCATTTCTTTCCTTTGGGCTCTACTAATGCCTATTAGTGTCCCTTCTTGAACACTGATTCTAACTGATACATGGTATTCCAGAGATCAACTCATTAAATTACGTTATCCTCCCCGACTTTGATAGAACAACAGCCTAACTAGGACACTGTAGTAATGATAGTGAGATATTAATATTTTCCCTTCATTGCATAGTAAGTTCACATTTTTCTTTTTTTTTTTTTTTCTTTCATTCACTTGCTTGATTGAATTTATTGGGGCATGATCTGAGTTTGTTAAAATTTCCTGATTTTCAAGTGCAATTTGATGAGTTTTGAAAAACGTCTCAAGTCATATAAGCATCATCGCGATCGTGATGTAAGATATTTTATCACCGAAAGCAGTTCCTTTCCGCTCCTTAACCATCAGCTCCTTTTCCCTGGCTCTTTGAAAACACGGGTTTGCTTTCTATCAAATAGGCAGGTCTCTGCTAGAATCTCACGTGAATGGGATCCTCAAGTATGTGTACCTTTGTCTCTAGGCTTTTCCTCTTATTAAAAAGCCTCTGAGATTCAGCAGTATTGTTAAATCTATCAGTAGTTACTTCCTTTTTGTTATTATACAGAATTCTCTTGTGTGGACTTAGCTCTGTTTGTTAATCCCTTCGACAGTTGAAGGGCGTTTGAGTTACTTCCTGTTTGGCGCTATTTAGAATAAAGCTATAAACGTTCATGTACAGGTAATTTTGTGACCATACGTTTTCATTGCTTTGGGCAAAATACCTAGGAGTAGAACTGTTGGTGCTTCAATAAGTACATGTTTATCTTAATAAGAAACTGGCATACGTTGAGTAATGGTTTTGTGAATTCGTTTTCCATCTGTGTAACTTCTTTGGCAAAGGCACCGTGCAGATCCTCTGCTAATTTATTATTAGGCTGTTTGCCTTCGTATTATTGAATTTCTAAATATGTATTGTTAAATAAATGTTTTGTAAATTGTTTCTTCCAGCATGTGGTTTGGTTTAATTTTCTTAAGAGCCTTTAGAGTGTCCTTTGAAAAGTAAAGTCTGTTACTTTTGCTGAAGTTTGATTTGTCCCTTCTTTTCTCCTATGATTTTTCATTTCATGTCCTATTTAAGAAGCTTTTGTCTCATCCAAGATCAGTAAGTTTTTTTCTTATATCTGTTTCTGAAAGTGTTACTGTTTTCTTAGATTTAGTTTTATTATCCATTTGATGTTAAGTTTTGTAAGTGGTGTGAAGTAAAGTTCTAGGAATTTTTTTTTTTTTTTGGTGGATGGCAATCCAGTTGTTTTAACAATATATTGAAATGAAAATCATTTTCCCATTGAGTTGCCCTTTTATTTGCACCTTCGTTGAAAGTCAGCTGGCTCTATGCATGTGGGTCTATTTTTTGGACTCTCTCTTCTCTTCTCTTGGTCTGTTGGACTACCGTGGGCTTCCCAGGTGGTGCTAGTGGTAAAGAACCCTTCGGCCAATGCAGGAGATACAAGAGACATGAGTTCAGTCTCTGGGTCTGGCTGGGGAAGATCCCCTGGAGAAGGGAATGGCAACCCACTCTGGTACTGTTGCCTGGAGAATCCTATGGACAGAGGAGCCTGGTGGGCTACAGTCAGTAGGGTTGCAAAGAATTGGACACGACTGAAGCGACGTAACACGCACACACAGGTGGCTCTAGTGGTAAAGAATCCACCTGCAATGCAGGAGACCCTGGTTCGATACCTGGTCCGGGAAGATCTCCTGAAGAAGGGAATAGCTACCCACTCCAGTATTCTTGCCTAGAGGACTCCATGGTCAGAGGAGCCTGGCAGGCTACAGTCCATGTGGTCACAAAGATCAGACAGGACTGAGTGACTAACACTTTCACTTTCAACATTTAGCCAGGTAGGCATTACCTGCAATGAACTGTGCAGGGGTCCCATGAACATGGTTGGGAAGAAACACGCGTGCAGCTCCCCTGCCTTTTCTGCTTTGTATATATCACAGCACTTCTGTCAACTGAAGGGTGGAGTAAATCCGGTGGTAAATCCCGAGAATCCATCCCTGGTCGTGGACTGGTCAGTGGAGGGAAATGTGTTGGGAAGGCTGGCGCCTGTCATCATGGTGGCTCCAGGGGCGGGGCCACGTTGTCCTTGAGCTCTGACGGGGTGCCCTGACAGGTCCCAGGGATGGGGATATGCGGTGCTTCTGTGTGTGGCTATGTGTGTGCCTTGCGTGTGCCCATGTACCGTGGGAGGGTGGTCCTATTTCTCGCCGCTCCAGATGGAGTGACCGTAGTCGTTCACATTCTCCGACAGCTCTTCCTGGTGGTTCATGGCTGAGTTTAGGCCATGGAGCATTTATTATCTCCCTGAAAAAGCACAGCTTGAGTTTGGGGCCATGTTCCTTTTTCCCTCATGAGCTTTAAGGCTAGTCTTGGTCTACGTTTGGTTCTAGAGGACGAGGCTTCTCAAGTAGAAGTGGGTGTATGGCCATTTCAGCAACTTTGATGGTTTCACCCCACGGGGCCTCATGCAGCCCTGTTAGGGTGGGCAGTCACTGACAGGGCCCTGGGAAGGTGGGTGTGCCTATGCTGGTCCAGGAGTCTACCAGGGATCGGGCTCACGGGGGCTTGAGCTGCCTGGGACACCTGCAAACCTTCAGTCTGCCCACCTTTGGGCACCAAAGTTCAGCTTCCAGTTGGACCATTGTGAATGGCCACAGCTTCGACTGGGTGTCGCAGATAAGTCATGGGTTCTTTCGTAATAGGCTTTCTTCTGATGCGCGTTAATTCAAGGCAGTAGCTGCTTGCAGGTGGGCTCATGTTGGTGGCTCCCTTGTTTGCTTGGGTAAAAGCACGACCCTGGGGCTTAGTATCTTTAAAGATTCAGTTCCTAACAAAACAAGTATTTTAACCCTTGTTTCCTCCTTGGTAATCCCTGCTCATCCCAAACAAAAGCATATTAGATGGGTTCAAAGATCCTCTGAGCTTTCAGAGTCTACAACAAGTTTCCTGGTTCAGAATCAGAAATGTGTGAGAGCGTGTACATGGGGAAGAGGCAAAGGGGACCTGAAGACTCACACACACGTGCACAGGCGTGCACACACACACACCACGCAGAGTATCCCTGTATACAGAGGCAAGAAAACGCTGCTTCTTTCATTGTGACTCTCTCCTTTTGTCTCCAAGGTTCTCTTACTCTGACTCTGCCCTGAGGGTCAGTTGCAAAAACCAGATTATCTTGCCCTTTGTTTTACATTTAGTCTCATTTTGGGGGCCGTTTGTTGGCTCTTGGAGTCCAGGACCCTGTGATAAGAGAGGCTTCAGTCCTAAGCTTGGGCCCTTTCTTGGGTCCCCTCCAACTCCTGGGTCAGAAGGAGCTAGCTGAGTGCCACCCACAGTGCCCAGCGCTTGCCAGGACGCCACTCAGCTGAGCCCCGGGAGTCTCTGTTGCAGGAGATGAAGCTGGTCGTTTCTGCATGCTGGCCCCATGGACCGTGTCTGCATACAGGCTCGAATTTGAATTAAAATTCTCGAATCGTATTTCAGGAAACTTAATTCAGTTCATTGGATGCTTCTTTTTATTGAGCACAGGCTTAATACCTACTGTGTGCCAGACCCAGAGAAGGCCTGCGGGTCACCGCCGACAGCAAGCCCAGGTCCACAGCAAAAGGAGGAAACGTGTTGGAACTGGAGAATTCAGGTGCATATCCAAGTAAAGAACATGGAGCAGAAGAAATGGCAAATGTGGGAAAGCAAGGGTTCTTAGCTTTAGAGAGGAATTATTTCATTTATGAAATATGTCCTCCTGAGATCACCTTAGGCACACATTTTGAGGACAGATCATTGGAAATACGACAAAAAATAATCCCCTCAAAATACCTGGGAACTTTAGCCTGTAGAGACTTCTAAAATTCTCTATTAGAGAAATTTTACTAAAAGGTTATCTTACAGGAAAATGGGGCTCATTTTACCCGGAGGGCTTGTAACTTTCAGAGGAAAGTCTTCGTGTTACAGATCTGTAGGGAATTAAGGCAGCTCGAACGAAAAGAGAAAGTATGGAACATTTTCTAAAAAGTACTGAGGCTACAGTTCTGTTTCTTGACTTGGCAAAGTTAAGTCATACCTAAAATTTCCTCGTAAAGCCTTGGTCACAATAAGAGTTTTCTTTTGACTTAGTCTGAACATCAAAATGGGGAAAATAAGATGTAGAAGTCAAGATAATAATATTCTTTAAATCTCCACTGGGCATCCTTTAAAAATGGTGAAAACAGTATAAGCTTAGAAATGAAAAGTGAAAGCTTTGTCATCGAAATGCCTAAAGTCAAATAATGGCTCTCCCCCTCACCAGATGTGTGGTTCGGGCAAGTAACACAGTCTCCCTTGGTCTCAGTCTTCTCATCTATAAAATGGGGAAGTAATAGAATCTACTTCACTGAGATGCTATAAGAAATAAGTGAGCTAGTACTTGAAAAACCACGTGTGCCAAGCACACAGAAGATTCCCAGTAAATTTCCAAGACTTATTCATGGTTTGGTTATTATTCATCTTGACCTACAACATGCAGGGTATTGGGAGGGGCTTGGACTCAGTTTGGGAGCACTGGGGGCAGGTATGTCACAAACAAGAATAAGCCAGACCTGAGCTCATCTTTTTCTAACAAACTGAAACAGAATTGACTTACAGAATGGTGTTATTATCAGGTGTACAGCAGTGACTCAATTATACACACACGAACATACACACACATGCACACACACACAGACATACATACACACACACATGCACACACACAGACATACATACACACACATGCACATACAGACAGATACACGCACGCGCACGCGCGCACACACACACACACACACACACACACACACACAGGGCTTCCCTGGTGACTCAGACAGTAAATAATCTGCCTGCAATATGGGAGACCTAGGTTCCATCCCTGATTCGGGCAGATTCCCCTGCAGAAGGAAATGGCAGCCCACTCCAGTTTTCTTGCCTGGAAAATCCCCGTGGACAGAGGAGCCTGGTGGGCTACAGTCTAAGGGGCCGCAAAGAGCTGGACATGACGGAGCAACAGACACTCTCACTTTGGTGCGTGTGTGTATGTGTATGTTTGTATATATATGTGAGTGTGTGTATATGAATGTGTATCCTTCAGATTCTCTTCCCTCATAGGTTACTATGAAATACTGAGTATAGTGCCCTGTGCTGTAATATTAGGTCTTTATGGTGGAAGGAGAGGCTGAGATCCTGAGTTTGAGAAGGAGAGAACAACTGTGTAAGGAAAGGGAAATATCTGATGTTTAACCCGATGAGGAGGGTGAGAAAGGATTTGCATGAAGAATGAAAAGATACTGTTAGCGTTCCCAAAGCTCAGCTGCCTGGAAATGAATCATGATGGAGACTAAGAGCAGGACCCGTGATTCACACGGTGGGGGAGTGAGAGACGCCACGAGGGGGTCCGTGGCCGGGGGGCTTTGCTGCCCGACTTGGAAGTGCAGCGTCAGGCGGGCTGTGCTCACATCACACAGAGGCGGAAGGGCCATGGAGCCCGTGGGCCGGGACCCCTGACCTGCCCCTTCCCAGGCTCTTCACTTCCCNATACGTATCCATTTGTCATCTTAAAAGAAGTCTTCATGCAGAAAAATTGCTCTGCTGCAGAATGACTCCAAGCAATCATGTCTCCCTCAGAAATTATCATGGCCTTTGCTCTATTTGTCTAAGTAGAGAAATAAGTAATGTTACTAACTTTTCATGGCTTCCTCTAAACTCCTTCCAAGATCTGTTCATCTTACTTCTGTAGGCTCCAAACTGGACGTGGCATCTTTAATTAAGATGTGATTCAGCTGGCATTTGCTTAGATCTTGCAGATCTGAAAATGCACCCTGAAGATAAGACTGGGCAAATAGAATTTAACCCTCTGTCTCAGTCCACACTTGAAGGGATTCATTATATGATGAGCCACAGCCAGGAGCGGAGAAGCACAGAAATCACACAGGAACTGGTGTGATCTTTGTCCAGGTCAGGGTGCCACAGCAACACCATGCTCAGCTTTTAGCCAGAATCGCTGGTGAGCTTCACCTTTAGAATCGGGCAAGTTCTTGATGTTTCAGCATAGTCAAATGTATACCTGTCTCTTATACACATCTAGATGTGTATAAGAGACAGACCTTGCAGAGACTCCTCTGCACCATCAATTCTGGCGGCCGCAAGGAATGAACACTTGGTCTGTGCCCATTCAGAGCAATGGGAAGATTTTAATCAATTTAAAATGATCTCTTGCTCACGTTCACTCTGTTTCCTGAACGCCCNTACTGAAAACGGCACAAATGGTTTAAATTCCACCATGGAAAGATTGAGGGCAGGACGAGAAGGGGGCAACAGAGGGTGACATGGTTGGATGGTATCACCAACTCAACGGACATGCGTTTGGGCAAAATCTGGGAAATGGTGATGGACAGGGAAGGCTGGCGTGCTGCAGTCCATGGGGTCACAAAAAGTCAGACACAGCTTAGTGACTGAACAGGAACGGTGAGATACCGCAGACATCTGCTGAGGAAAGCTGGTCAGACCATTTGCAAATTCTTGGGCCAAGTGGCATTCATGTGGCATGTTTCCCTTTATGCACGTGGCACAGGGCTGGGCTGAAACTTCAGAAAAAAGAAAGAAAAAGACGTGCTGATAGAATGAGCTTTTAGTTAGGTCATATCATCCCCGAGGAAGGCTTGTGTGGTTTGATTTGTTTAGTATTTTGGCAGGCAAGGTTATTTAGGAAGTGAGTATATATTTTTTATTTGATTAGATGTCATTTATCATTTGGTGAAAGTTGCGATGCACCAAGATGTGAGATTTCATACTCTTGAGTTTCACGGATCTCCCCTGCTGACTCATCAAAGGCAAGCAGCAGATCGTAAGAAATGTTTTTACAAGTTTTCCGTTCATGAACTGCTCAACCAAGGAGACTCCCGGTATAGTTACTGGGGCTTCAGTGCCTTTTCATTATGCTGAATCGCAAGCTGTTGGTTCCCCGTGTGCGAACTGAGCCGCTTTAAAAACTCATCCGATGTGTGCTGGAGAAGACTCTTGAGAGTCCCTTGGACAGCAAGGAGATCAAACCAGTCCATCCTAAAGGAAATCCACCCTGAATAGTAATTGGAAGGACTGATGCTGAAGCCGAAGCACCAATACCTTGGCTACCTGATGCGAAGAGCTGACTCACTGGAAAAGACCCTGATGCTGGGAAAGATTGAAGGCAGGAGGAGACGGGGACGGCAGAAGATGAGATGGTTGGATGGCATCACCGATTCAGTGGACATGAATTTGAGCAAACTCAGAGATAATTAAGGACAGGGAAGCCTAGCGTGCTACAGTTCAAAGGGTCACAAACAGTCGGACACGACTGAGCTACTGAACAGCAACAAAGTATGTGTTTCGTGTCCTCTCAGAACAGAACTCGTCCTAGGAGCTTATTGCCCCTCATGGGAAAGGAGGTGAGGAAGACTCCCCACCCAGAAAGCAGAGAAGCATCTTCTTGGTGACTAACCCCCCAAATTAGCAGAAATGAAAAGGAATGAAGCCAGACCACATTTTTTCCCCTCTTAGACGACTAAACTAAATCTCAGTCACCTTCCATCTCCAGCTGGACTTGAAAGCTTCATCTCTGGACCCCAGAACACTTGGGGTGAGTTTGGTCTGCGAGCAGTGGCTGGGTGGAGTGGTGCATAGTTCTGAGCACTGACCTTCCTTCCAAGGGTGAGTTGTCAACAAAGGCTGGCAGTAAGTCCTGAAGCTCTTTGCCTGTGGGGACGACAGGCAGGACTTTTTTTCATCTGCCTCCTCTTGGTACCATTGATTTGTTGTCTGATTTAAATATAGAGTCCAATATGCAGGTGTGTAAGTGCAGCATAAATAAAACCGTATTCTCCTTCAGAGCTGAGGGACCTCCGTCTGAGGAGCAATTTATGGAGCGGGTGTAATTTACAAGCACCCAGGCAGCCGCATCCACGTGGTGATGGTGGGGTGGGTGCTGTGTCACCGGCCAGAATGGAACTGTCCAAGGGATAAGCTTGGAGGGAAACAGAGGCAAGGGGAGCCAGGATGCCATTAGGAGCTCAGTCGGGGAAGGAGACCCGAACCCTGAAAGCCGATGCCAGCGCAGGTGGAGAGCTGCTCGGCACCTTCTCTCAGGACCCTGGCTGTCCGGAGAATCCCAGACAGCGAGGGTGGGGCTTTCTCAGTGAGTTTCGCTTGCCTTCCTTCTCTCTTTTCCTTCGTGGAGGAGGGAGGGCGAGCATGGAAGGTGATGGATCAGCCTGAGGATGACAAGAAGCTGGCGGCTTCTGCTTTGCGCACCGGCCAGGAGGGCTGACGGCGCTGGAGTGGGCCCGTCGGAGCCGCCCCTGCGGTCTGGACGCCAGTGTGCTGAGCGAATGGCCATGGCCAGCATGTCCCTCCTGGTCGCAGCCCATCAGAAAGTGGACACCACTGTGTCCTCCGGCCTCCCCGGCGCACTGGTAAGGGGTGCGTCTGCGGCTGTGCGCGCGTGCCTGTGCTTGATGGGGACGCGATGCACAGTTACCTTTATTCGTTGGGACAGAGGGTGGAGGCTGACACTCTCCGTTGTCTCCTGAGTTCTGCTCTCACCCACCATTTCTGCAAGCTTGAATGTCACCCAGACTGCTGAGGAAACAAGCGGGGGAAGGGTCAGGGAGGGCGACCTTTCCAGGCCCCTCTGCAGGCCAGGAGGGCACAGAGGTGCCCTCGTGGGGCCACCCCTGGGTGGCCCTGGAGAGGGGAGCTGGGAGCCCAGGTCTAGCCACTTGCGCTGTAGGAATGGGTCCCAGCTCCTGGGAGTGGACTTGCTTTTTAATGCGTGTAGAAAATCAGAAAAATGAGGAATGAGGAATTACGGAGATCCCAGCAGTAAGTCGGGGGAATAAATGAGTCCCGGAAACGCAGTTTCTGTGAAGTCCAAATTACTATGGAGATTGCAACGCTTTTCCAGGACGTAAAAGCTGAGGAGTCAGCGAAAGGTGTGGTGAGCGTGATGCACGGAGGCGGCGGCGGCGGCGGAGGGTGGTGGGCGATGGATTACTCAGTTCATTAAACAGGGCAGATGTGTATAAGAGACAGCCCTGAATAGTAATTGGAAGGACTGATGCTGAAGCCGAAGCACCAATACCTTGGATACCTGATGCGAAGAGCTGAATCATTGGAAAA
>SJYA01000551.1:360605-463563 GCA_006410615.1 Neotragus moschatus | reverse complement strand
ATCTACAATCATTTTCTGGTGTTTTTTTTTTTTCTTTTCATTAAAAGCTCTTTCCTAAAATTCTAATTTCTTGTTAGGAAGTAATTTTTTTCCTAACTGAAATACAAGTCAAAACTCATGTTGACATCAGATATGAATTAAGTTTGTGCTTCCCTGGTGGCTCAGTGGTAAAGAATCCGCCTGCCAATGCAGGAAATGTGGGTTTCATCCCTGGGTCGGGAAGATGCCCTGGAGGAGGAAATGGCAACCCACTCCAGTATTCTTGCCTGAAGAATACCATAGATAGAGGAGCCTGGTGGGCCGCAGTCCCTGGGGTCACAAAGAGCCAGTTGAGTAGTGCCTGTGACAAAATAAAATCATCCTCTCACAAAATGCCCCTGCAGAGAAGCTCCAGTTGCCTGTTTTTAGAAGATGCTTCCAGCCTTTTCATTTGCTCTGAGCAGATGTCTGGCATCCTTCTGGTGAAATGTGATCCAGCTTGAGATCTCTGTTTGGTTTGAGGCTCCCTTTTCCATGTGAGATGGCTCAGAAGCTGCAAACGTACAGTGTCCTCCAAACCTGTAAGGAAATAATGGCAGGAGCTTGCCCGAAGGGAACAGAAGTCAGAAGGCAGTCATCGGTTTCAGGACAGTTGCCGGGCTTCCGGCTCAGGTGGGGCACTCAGCCTCCTTGCGGCCGTGACCCGGGTTGGGGAGCAGGGGTGGGGTTTCCGCAGAGCTCACCTGGGCCCACCAGCCCCTTGCCAGGCATCTGCAGCTAGCGAGAGCCCAGGGTGAGCGCTCTCCAGCCTTGTCTTCAGACGCAACAAAGGCAGGTGCAGTGCGGCGTCGAGGTGCAGCAGAACACTGCATGATCACACGCGACTGCATGGCTAAGCAGCAGCAGCAGCAGCTGGGTTGGCGTTTCTCTTCTTTTCAAAAAGAAATTCCATGCAGCCGTCCTTAGAATCTGAGGGCAGCATCTATTGGTACTTCTAAGAAGGAGTCAAGTCCCCAGATGGAAGGTGTAGCCCTGCTTGCCTTCAAGGTCCAGATGAAGCGTCATTTCCTCCAAGAAGCCTTCTCGATCATCATCCTTTCAAATCTGTGTGGTCTTCGTGAGCCACACCATTTACTTAAAGGAGCTTGGACTGAAGCCTCCAGGCCTGGGTGTCTAAGTAGGTGGGATTCCTCGAGGCCTGGGGTTGTGTCTCCTTCTGTTGTAAAGCCAACGTCTAGCCTGTTTCCTGGCTCCTGGTGGGCCTTTTATTTTCTTAAAAAGTGTTTGATCTACTTTTATTTGTTTGGCTGAGCTGGGTCTTGGTGGTGGCAGGCAGGGTCTTTGGTTGTGACTTGTGGACTCCTAGTTGCAGTGTGTAGGGTCTAGTTCCCTGACCAGGGATTGAACCTGGGGTGCCCTGCACTGGGAGCAAGGTGTTTTAGCCCCCGCACCACCTGGGAAGTCCTGGCCCTTGGTTTTGTTGCCTCTGATAACACACAGCACGGGCCTAGGCTCGCACTGACGGTGATGGACGAGGGTCCAAGAGATGTTCTGGCTGCAACCGTGGTGCATAAGATAGAAGAAGCAGGCCAGACTGGAAAGTAGCAAGTATCTATTTTCATTTCATTCGGTCTGAAGAGATAAATTGTGCAAGATTAAAAAAAAAACAAAAAAGGATTCTGTGACTGGATTTGAGATTTTTGTTTTTAATTGTGAGATAACTGCTTTACAGTGTTGTGTTAGCTTCTGCTATACAATAGAGTGAATCAGCTATATCCTCTCCCTACGGAGCCTCCCTCCCACCCCACCCACGTGGCTGGGGTTTTTAAAAATTATTATTTTAAAATATTTCCATTAGCTAAGTAATTCTTTCTGTCTTAAAAAGACATAGAGGTGGAGAAAACATGGCCATTCTCATGTATCCTTTAAGGCTTAATCTCACAGTGTTTTTCTAGGGAAAACCTCTGGCCAGCTCAGTCCCAACAGGCATAGCCATCCCCAGCACCCCAGCATTTGGCATCAACCACTTAGGCTTCCCTGGTGGCTCAGAGGTTAAAGCATCTGCCTGGTATGTGGGAGACCCAGGTTCGATCCCTGGGTTGGGAAGACCCCTGGAGAAGAAAATGGCACCCCACTCCAGTATTCTTGCCTGGAGAATCCCATGGAGGGAGGAGCCTGGTAGGCTACAGTCCATGGACTCGCAAAGAGTCGGACACGACTGATTGACTTCACTTTCACTTTCACTTAGGTTTAAATGAAATAAGCCCAACGTCTCATGTATCGATGTTTTACAACTACAATATATCATAAATTATCTGTGGGGCAAAATACAGAACAGAAAAATACACACTGGAATGTGTGTTTTCCTTGCAAACTCATTACCATGGTAGTCGTCTTGGGTAATTTCTTTTCGAGCCTTTTGAATAACTTTGAAGTTTTCAAGATTTTTAAGTCTCCCCAATGGATAATGTTTGCAAAAAATAAAAAAATTGTTTGATGCCCAGAATAATAAATAAAACATATACTCAAAATGGATGATTAAAAAAAACTTGTTCTAAAAGTCAGGAAACTGATTATCTGCCTGTATTTCATAAATGTTGAGTCCCCTTTGTAGTGACCTACAGATCATACTTGCCCTTAACCATGGCAGAGTCCCAGAAGTAAATGACAAGGTAATTTGGGGAGAGGCAGTGTTCCCTTTTTATACATCTCTCTTTTCCTGTCTGTCTCACTGTCATGGGGCCTCCCAGGTAACTCAGATGGTAAAGAATCTGCCTTATATGCAGGAGACCTGGGTTCTGGGTTCAATCCATGGGTTGGGAAGATCCCCTGGTGAAGGGAATGGCTACGTACTCCAGTATTCTGGCCTGGAGAATTCTAAGGACAGAGGAGCCTGGTGGGTTATATTCCACGGGATCACTGTCGGACACGAATGGGTGATGAACACTTTCTTTCTCTCTCTCATGCCTGTAATTCCACCAAGCTGTCTTTTCAGCTACGACAGTGATACCTTCAGGATGCCCGCGTCGTTACATCTTTGTATATTACACTGCAGCCCTCGGGGCAGAGACGCCCAGCCCAGCAGGTCCCACGATGGGAATCATAGCTCCCTCTCCTGGCTGAACCGGAGGGAAGCCTTGCCGTGGGATGGAGCGGCTATGGGGTAGTGCATCCCCCCACTCTGGAGAGTCGCCTTCACTTTGCCCTCGTCCCTGTCAGGCTGGATCTGAGGTTGCTGCCCCCTCCCTGGCTCTCCTGCCCAGGGGTCAGCTCCAGATATGCTGACCCAAACTCCTCAGGGCTGAGATCATGCTGGGAACCTTGTTTACTGTTTCTACATGTAAGAGCCCATTTCCTGTAATCTCTGTTTGCCCGGTGAGCGAGTGTGTGACATGCCCTGTTCAAGCCAGTTTCACTGAATGCATGTTAATCGCGTCGTACACTCTTGCCCTAGCTGGGCCTTCTCCAGGCCGTCACTGCAGGCTCGTCTCCATGCTCACCGCCTTCCCTTCTAAAGGAGAGGCTGTATTATGCTCTCCTAGTGTGAGCGCACACACACTCTCACGCGTGCCTCTTTTATATTCGAAAGAGCTATTCCTCTTATTTGAATACAGAATTTTCCTTATTTTAGGTGCTACAAAAATTAAGTCAGCTGACAGTCAGATCAGGCAGGTGCGTTTATCAAACCTTCAGCAAGGGCTCCCTGGGCACCCACAACACACAGCAGTGCTAGGGGCGGGGATGCACCTGAGTCCCCATGAGACCATGTCCCATGTCCAGGCTACTTACATTGTAATTAAAGAGCAGAAAATAAGGGAAACGCTTGTCAAGTGGCGACAAGTGCTGAGGAGAAAAATAAAGAGGGAACAGGGAGTGGTGGGAAGAGTCTAGTTCAGAAAGAAAGGTCATGGAACGTTTTTCTGATAAACGGATGTGAGTGAGAACTGAGTGTGGGAGGGGCCAGAGCCCCGCGGGTACCCCGGGGAAGGTAGCAGCGTCCTTTGTCAAGTCCAGCGGAGCTCTCCCCTGCCCCCGCCACAGGACGGGTGTGAGGGCTGAAGGATCATCAGCACCATCTAATCTAGCATCCTTCCTTTTACACTTCAGCAAAGTGAGACCGCGAAAAGGTTCCAGGTCCCAGTGCAGCTTCACAAAGACACATCTCTTGTTAGGAGGAGAAAAAAAGAAAGAGAAAATGTCAAACTGCGCAGGGAATCCGCCAAAGCATTCAACAGCGTGTGTGAGAAAGTCACTGAAAGATAAGTTCCTGAACATTTGATCAAATATTCTACACTTGGTTTCTTACTATCAGAATGCAATGACGTAGTGAATATTTGCTCAAAGTTCTCAGCGACCACAGTTATTATTTTATTAAATTATTTTGTTACTTTATTAAATTGGACTATTGGATCCATAGTCTATCCTTGGGTCGTTAAAAACCTATGTGAGGGGAAATATCATTCCAGATCCTTCAATGCAATTAATGCCCTGATACGGAGACTCGAAATGTTGGGGTGTCTGCTTCTACAACCTTATTACAGACCTTAATGGTCCTGGAGAANACTATTGGATCCATAGTCTATCCTTGGGTTGTTAAAAACCTATGTGAGGGGAAATGTCATTCCAGATCCTTCAATGCAATTAATGCCCTGATACGGAGACTCGAAATGTTGGGGTGTCTGCTTCTACAACCTTATTACAGACCTTAACGGTCCTGGAGAATGTCAGAGGGAGTGTGGTCATGGACCTGAGAGAGGCCATTGTAGAAAACCAACTAATAAGCTCGCTCACCTGCCGTGAGAGAGGAAGTGATTACTTCCTTCTTAGTAGTAGTATTCGTGGTTTTAAGGACACTCTTGAGCTCATTTCCCTGTTACTTAAATGCCCCCACTGACTTACATTTTCCTATTAAACTTTTCATAACACTTGGTGTTTGTAGAATTGTGCGTCCTTTTTCTGAGGCTGTTTGCTCCAAGAAGACCTAACTTTCCATTGTGCCCCAGCCTTTATAGTGCACGGTAAATATTTTTGAACAGATGGACAGGCAGGCATGCCTCTGCCTTGGTGAAAGTTGTCTTTTGTTCATTAACTTAGAAACTGTAGGCAGTGGTTGGAGAGGGAGCCAAGGCAGTCTTGTGGGACTCCTCGTTCACTGAACACGGCTGACGACCGCTTCCATCTGCAGGAAGCCCTGGCTGAGTTATGGTGCGTGCGTGCCAAGTCGCTTCAGTCGTGTCCAGCTCTTTGCGACCCTATGGACTGTAGCCCACGAGGCTCCTCTGTCCATGGGATTCTCCAGTGGGGTGCCTGTCCATCCCAGACGCCTCCTGGGAACTACGGTGGGAAACCACAGTATCCTCCAGACGTAGCGTGAGCAGCCAGCCCTCCACTGGAAGGAGAACCGGGCACCATGGTCAGGCTTTCTGAGTCTGAGCTGCATAGTTTGCCTGTGGCGTTACCTTTTCCAAGTGTATCAACTCTTTGGGATCACGAGGGGCGTCTTGGGGCTCCTTACTTTGGGCTGAGCTCACTGAGGGCACAGCTTTTAGCTGTAATTAACCCTTGCCTCCACCCTTGCCTGTACAGAAAACTTACAGAGAGGACAATGCCCACTCTTCCAGGAAACCTGTTTCTAGTATCTCACTCATTCACTCCGCCTTTCTGCACCAAATGCACAAAACCTCGCTGGCCCATGGGTGCTCCCCGATGCCTGCTTCTCTGAGTCCAGGTAGCACTTACTGTTTAAACCTGTTGGTTCTTTCAGGCACCTTTCCTGTGTGCCCACCGTGCTCCCTGTGATGGAAACAGAGGCACGATCAAGGGCAGTCAGCTCCTTACAAATAGCCATTTTCATAGTGTCTAGGCTACCTCACATCATTCTGTAATTTCAGTTTGGCTGGAGAAACAAGATTAAATGGCATTCTTAATGAAACTCCTCAAAGGTGGAAAATTTATATTCAGGGAGTCGGGAAAATAAATCTAAATAGCTTTGCTGTGTAATGTTTACAGTGCGTATGCATTTAGCATTTAATGGATGGGGATGGGAGTAAGTTCTAGGCATGATAATGTTTCCTTTGACCACAAATATATTTCAGGATTGTCAGAGCCAGTGGGGAAAGTTACTAAAGAAGCTCGTTTCACTGGCGCTAAATATTTTGATTTCCGATTCACATCAAGGTGTTGGATATGATTTCCCCAAAGACCATAAAAGTTGGCACAGGTACCAGCAAGTAGATGGAGTTCTGGTTTCTCATTAGCCTTGTGCTGATGGTGAATCGTGGGCGTCTCCAGGGGCTTTGGTTCCTCGCCTGCTCATGGGAGGAGGACCTAGGCCCTGATGGAAGGCGCCTGCGATCCTGACTTGGCATTGTTCCCGTAGAGATGTTCTGGCTGACAGCCCTACCTCTGCGATCCCTAGCAGGGAAAGGATGCTCTTCCTGCAAGCCCAGGGCCCGGGGCCTGGCGTCGTACCAGGAAGACTCAGTGCCAAAGTTCTGGTTTTTCCATCAGAAGAGCTGAGACTCCTGACCTTGGGAAGCTGTTTTGGCTTCAGTGTTTTCATCTTTGAAAAGATGGNGATCCCTAGCAGGGAAAGGATGCTCTTCCTGCAAGCCCAGGGCCCGGGGCCTGGCGTCGTACCAGGAAGACTCAGTGCCAAAGTTCTGGTTTTTCCATCAGAAGAGCTGAGACTCCTGACCTTGGGAAGCTGTTTTGGCTTCAGTGTTTTCATCTTTGAAAAGATGGGTTTGGAACCAAAGAAAAATGTTCAGAGTTCGCATATTCTGGGCACTTACAATCTTCCACATATTTTAATTGATTCAGTGCAAGCCAGGCTGTAAGCCATCTTGTTTGCAGAGAAGGGAGCCTGAGTGAGTTGTCACAGGCCACATGACTGGTAGACCAGTTGTCCCGCTGGGAGCCCAGCCCCTGACCCCTGCAGCCATCTTCTGTTCATGCTGCCTGCAGTGTCAGGTCCAGTCCTGGGGTGAAGAGATGTGGAGAAAGGAGAGGACAAGGAGGTTACAGGGAATGGGGCAGCTGTCCTGAAGGCCACTTGCTGGCCACCACTGTCTTCACAGGACACCGGGGAACTCGGCCCTCCCTCTTCCAGTCCTGCCTTCCTCCCCGCTCCCACACCTCCTCAAAGACCAGCCCAGCCCTGAGTCATAGTCTAGTGTTGGGTGCCCTGCAAATAAACCACCATGGGAGCTCTGAAGCCACGCCCCAACTCATCATAGCATCCCCAGGCTGTCCAGATGGTGAGAACACATATGACCCTGTTTGGAGACGTTTCCCCGCACAGCGTGGGGCTCAAGATCTTTGTTAATCAGAAATTCATCATTTGCAGTTGTAACTATACCTTGCTGAAATTCTGTGGAGGGGATGGGACCAAGTGATGTTCAGTTATTAAACTCTTTATTCGAACAAGACCTTTAAGGATGTACAGTGTCTAGAGTTCCAGGGAGTGGGCTCTGGCCACTGGAGGTGCAGACAGAGGTCTGAAGCTCCAGCCTCACTCTGCTTTGCTAGCCTCAGGCATCTCTTTTGTCCCCAAGGGCTCCACAGAAGGCAGAACATGAGTATTTGACAGTCATTGAGCTAGATGGCCGGAGAAGCCAATGGCACCCCACTCCAGTACTCTTGCCTGGAAGATCCCGTGGATGGAGGAGCCTGGTNTGAAGCTCCAGCCTCACTCTGCTTTGCTAGCCTCAGGCATCTCTTTTGTCCCCAAGGGCTCCACAGAAGGCAGAACATGAGTATTTGACAGTCATTGAGCTAGATGGCCGGAGAAGCCAATGGCACCCCACTCCAGTACTCTTGCCTGGAAGATCCCGTGGATGGAGGAGCCTGGTGGGCTGCAGTCCATGGGGTCGCTAAGAGTTGGACACGAATGAGCTACTTCACTTTCACTTTTCACTTTCATGCATTGGAGAAGGAAATGGCAACCCACTCCAGTGTTCTTGCCTGGAGAATCCCAGGGACGGGGGAGCCTGGTGGGCTGCCGTCTATGGAGTCACACAGAGTTGGACACGACTGCAGCGACTTAGCAGCAGCGGCAGCAGCAGAGCTAGATGGCATCCAAGGTCTTCACCACCTCTTTTCTATGGGAGCGATGCATTGAAGTAGAAAAGAATAGTTTTATTGTTTTGCCAGGTAAAGGGAGCCCCAGGGGGCGAATGCCTCAACACTGTGTCTCCCGCTCCTGGAGTGGGTACTGAAGAGTTCTGTAGCAGTGGGCCACAGAGGGTGTAGTCGGTGTGCGTGTGGACCTTTTCCTGATTGGTTGGTGGTGAGGTAAGGGAGAGTCAGCATCATCAACCTTCCACTCCCAGCTTCTCTAGAGTCTGCATGCTTACGGGCAGCATTACAGATAGCATCTCCCACCTGGTAGGGGCTTCAGTATCTGGTGTCTGGACTTACTGAGGCTCGGGGTTTTGGGGTCTCAGCACAGAAGGAATTCAGTGAGAGGCAAAGTGATAGGCCAGAAATACATTGATTAAGATAGGATGCTTATGAGAGACGTGAGCAGACAGGCAAGGAAACTCTCCCCTTCGCCATTTCTAAACACTGCTTCTTCCTCTTTCTGGAAATGAAGATAAGAGTTAGGCGTTCTTGCAGATTGGTCTCCACTGAAAATATTATTATAGACCATTAACAGGCAAGGGAAGCTACATGGGCTTCCCTTGTGACTCAGCTTGTAAAGAATCCGCCTGCAATGTAGAAGACCTGGGCTCGATCCCTGGGTTAGGAAGATCCCCTGGAGAAGGGAAAGGCTACCCACTCCAATATTCTGGCCTGGAGAATTCCATGGAATGGTCCATGTATGGTCGCAAAGAGTCACACACAACTGAGTGACTTTCATAGCAGGTAAAATCCTATATTAACCTTTAAGGATGAAGCAAGAGAAGGGAAGGGACTCTATAAGATTTCCTTAAAAAAACAAAAAAGGCTGAAGCATAGTTGATTACAGTGCAAGCTGGAATAGCTTGGTGCTGGGCAAGCTCTCAGGTGTCGCCACTGGAGCCTCAGGGGTCTCTGACCTGCCCTGACCCCCAGTCGCTGGCTGTGCTCCTCTTTGGTGTTCAGCGTTTACATGCTTGTATTTCTTTTGCCACCTGTATGTTTTCAACGTTGCAGCCATACCCACTTTTTTTTCTTTTTTACTATATTTAGAAGTTACAGAAACACTTTCAGTTCAAAAATGCAGTTTAGCTATAAAGTTTAGCTGTCCTGCAAAGCAGAAACAGGTGCGTGAACCTTGTGGAGTTTGGGTAAACAGCCATACTTAGTGCGATACAGATATTCAGAGTTTCCGTGTCACAGCTATTTATTCTGGGAAGAGTAAGTCTTGGCTAATTTTTCATATCTTTGACCAGCTTACTCTTAAGCATAGTAAGTATCTACTATTGTAATAGAATTTGTGGATCACTAAAAGCAAGACTTGCACCCAGATGTTTCTTTTATAGACCTGCATCAATGCCAGCAAGGGCTGCATGGCTCAGCCCTGTGCCTCAAGGCTGAAAGCTTTCTAAAACACAAGACTTTCCAGAGGCCTTGACTATACTGTATGTATAGTTCTTCACACATCACCTAGGTTATAATAGGTATCCTGAAAATACTGGATACCTTCTAAGAGTTTCAAGAGCTTAGACAGGAGATGGGATGCGAATGAATCTGGGTTGTGTCATGGACTGAAAGACACTTTTAGTTCAAAAATGCAGTTTACCTGTCCTGCAGGGCAGAAGCAGATAAATGGGTGTTGTGGAGCTTGGGTGAAGAGTCATACTCAGCGCAGGACGTCCCCCCAGGGAAGCCCTACCCTTGGTGGGAGCAGTGTTTAGAAGGATGCCGCGGATGTATCCTTCGGAGCTGGAGGAGCGTATGTCATGGATGGGTGGAGGAGGGGTGCCACGTCATCTCTGCCTTAGAATGGGAGGACGCCAGCACCAGCACAAGGCGGGGGTGCCCGAGGAATCCGGTAGCAGACTTTCAAAGGGAGGAGGACCAGGAATAGGAGCTCTACCCTCGATCCGTCTCCATTCTGCCTGAGTCTATCACTGTCTCTTCTGCAAAGGTCAGCGTAGCTCCCATCATGGCATTTCAGAGCCTTGAGTTCTGAGTCAAATGGGACATTTGGAGGGGAAGGGAAAAAAAAGGAAAAGGGGCAGAAAGAATGAAGTATGACTTTTCAGACAGGTGTTCAAGAGGGCTTTGGTTCATTCCGAGCTCTCCAGAAGGTTGGGTGGTAAGGACAGGGAGAGGTGAAGGTGCTGCTGACTTGACCTGAACTGCTTAGCTTGCTTCTCCCCTGAGAGCAAAGGTCTTCTTGGGGGTGGATGGGCCACGGGGGAGCCCTCAGGCTCTTGGCCATGGGAAAGCATCCAAAATGCACACCTTGCAGCTTGCAAATCTGAGCTAACGTGTGTGTCCCAGATAACAAGATGGAAAGAAAACCGTTAAACCTATGTGGGTCTTTTGGGGCTGTAAGTTTTGAACAGCGAAGGCAGCTTTAAGAGCAAAGTCTCATGAGTTTAGTCTCGCTCACAAGCAGGTGTGATTCTCCAAGAGCTGAGCCTGTCTGGCGCTTTCCTGATGCAGCACCCTGTGTCTGTGGTGGGGGCTGACTGTGCTGAGTGTATGACTGGCTGACCTTGGCTGTGCTTCGTTGTCCGTCTTTGGTCCCTGGGTTTCTTTTCTTTCATCCATGAGTGAACCAACTGCATGTACCAGGTTGCTACCAGAGGAGACGTGTCTGTTGCGTCCTGGTTTGCTCATGCTGGGAACTGTGTATTAACTCCACGTTAATAGGGTGAGCATTACAAGGGACGGACGCTGCTGATGTTAGTGCAGGCGTATTCCCAAGGTAGTGTGTTCTGGGAGACACAGAGGCTGAATTTCCAGGATTTGGGCTCGAAGGCAGAAAATACACAATTGTAAGCTTCCTGTGGCTTGGGTGATGGCTGTATTTTTGATGCATAGAAAAGGGGGGTAGATAATAGCCCTCCAGCCTCTGCCTTGATTTTGAAGAGTGTCTGCCTGCACAGTTTGAAGCCACAAAGACTGCCTTCAGAGCTGAAGCTTCTCTGTAAGGTGATCTGGCATTTTGCCACCAACTTCATGAGGATTAGTGACTGCAGTTTATATGGAGAACTTTGGAGAAGGTTTTACTTCTTAAAGATGTTGTAATTTTTCTCATTAGCTGTGCATATGGAGCTAACGGGTTTCCCAGGTGGCACTCGGGCTAAAGAGTCCGCCTGCAGTGCAGGGGACGTGGTTTCAATCCCTGGGTCGGGAAGATCCCCTGGAGAAGGGCCTGGCAACCCACTGCAGTATTCTCGTCTGGAGAATCCCATGGACAGAGGAGCCTGGTGCTACAGTCCACGGGGTCGCAGAGAGTCAGACAAGACTGAGCGACTGAGCGTGGATGCCTGCATAGAGCTGCTCCCCGAATACGGGGCATTTCCCTGAATATAGGCTCTCTGTGCCTTTGCCTTCTTTATAATGACTACAGAATGGTCCTTATGGTCTGTTACGTCGAAAATATAATTTCCTTCTGCCTTTTTCTGTTTTCGTTGTCTTCAAAAATGGGGTATAATCAGACCTGAAAAAAACCAAAAAGCTTGATTTCATGACCTNCATTTCCCTGAATATAGGCTCTCTGTGCCTTTGCCTTCTTTATAATGACTACAGAATGGTCCTTATGGTCTGTTACGTCGAAAATATAATTTCCTTCTGCCTTTTTCTGTTTTCGTTGTCTTCAAAAATGGGGTATAATCAGACCTGAAAAAAACCAAAAAGCTTGATTTCATGACCTACAGAAAGTGTTTCAGGCATGATACCAATTCTTATTCTCCAAGTGTTGATGTTGCCAAAAAGCGGCTGCAATTACGTGTAAAGGCCTCTTTTTCAGATCGCATCTTAGAAGTCTTTTATCACAATTCTCACCCCTCGGAGATAGCTGGTGTGATTAGATCCTGGTGGAGTTCTGCTCTCCTCTGTGGAATCAGCTGGAACAGATGCTGGGCCATCAGAGAAGGAGACCAGCCCTGTCCAGGGGCCCCAGCACGCTACCTTGGTCTGCACAGGGGGACCTCACTCTGGCTGGTTTCACAGGGGCCATGGGAGATAAAGGTTTGATGGTTGGTCCTTGTGGTCAGAGCCTGAGATCCAGTTTCTAATGGTTTTAAAGTAAAAATTCATTGCCTGGGAAGTAAACCTAGGAAGTTGTTTGGTTTGGGGCCTGGGAGATGCTGGAAAGAGGCCAGAAGGATGGAAGACAGGAGAGAAAGTTCAGGGGGGCCAGAGTTGGGGTGGAGGCTTAGATGGGAGGCGGAATGGTTTCGGGGTGAGGTGTGGGCTGCCTCTTCCCTGGAGGGGAGCCCGAGAAGATCCAAGTGGTGAAGTTTTCATTCTGCTCCCTCCTGACCTTCACCCTGAACAGCCGTGCAGTGTGTTTTCCAAGAAGAGTGAGTTCCCTCTGCAGTTGTGGGGAAGTGGCTGGCGCTGGCTCCTGACTCTTGAGCATCCTCCAGCGTTGGGTGGGCACCACGCTCACCCCCCTGCCCCCGCGGTATCTCTGTGCAGTAGGCAGGCCTGGAGGCTTGGGTGCCTGGGTGGGGCTGTCCCTGGGGAGACGTGAGCAGTTGCAGGGCTAGAGGAAGCCAGACCTCGGGGACCTGCCCAGGAGTTAGTGCCAAGGGGTCGGAGGCTGAGGCCCAGTGTTGGGGAATGTGGCTCGCAGCGAGGCAGAGGGTCAGCTTTGTAAGAACGCACACGTTGTTGAGGACAGACCTTAACCAACAGTGGGCTTCCACCCTGGGTGTTTCTCCCCTGAGGCCGGGTAGACCTCAGCAGATTGGGGTTCAAGGTTTCTATTCTGTCGAGTCAGAGTCAGTCTGTCTTCTCTGTAGATCTCAGGATGACCTTTGTTGTAGCAGGAGATGGACTTCAATGGCTGGAGGGAGCCATAGGTGTTATTCTGGGCTCTATGATCTGTGGTTCTTTCCCAGTTTCTTTCTGAATGTCCACAGGTGGGCTCCAGGGCTAAATTCAGCTTCCTTTGAAGTCACAAAAAAAGGGCTCCACCAGTGATGGTCTCTCCCATTAGCAAAGTCAAGGATTACATAAGCCAGTCTCAAGGGCAGGCTCTGCGGCCACGTGGCCTGAGCTGAAGCCTCCGTTCCACCTCTTGCAGCTGGTGGCACGGTGCTCAAGTTCACGAACCTCTCTGTGCTTCAGTCCCTCCCTGGAAAACGGAGGCCTTAGCTGAGCCTTGTACATCATACCCGGTAGCGCTCTGGTGAAAATTAAATGAGTTAGTGCACGCAGGGTGCCTCACAGGGTATCTGGCACATGGAAACTCTCAGTCATTGCTGTGATTACTAACAGCTGCCCCAGTAGAGCCGGGGCTCTTCAGTTACCCTGGTTGGTGTGGCCGGGTATTTGGTGGAACTCCGGGAGATGATACAGGACAGGGAGGCCTGGCATGCTGCAGTCCAGGGAGCTGAAGAGTAGGACACAGCTGGGCGACTGGACCACAGAAGCATCTGAAATGCAGAGCAGCCTGGCTTTTTCAGGGGGGTGGTGGCCCCTCCCCAGAAAGGGGCCTGGGCTTGCCCTTGTCCTGCTGACAGTCACCGAGAAGGTGTCCGGCTCTTCCTAAACTACTGTTTAGGTTCAGGAAGTGAGTCTGAGCAGAGTCTGGTCATCCCGGGGGTCAGAGCACAGTCTGACAGCACTGTTTTGTGGAACCCCCTCAGAGGGGATGTGAGTGGCGCCCCCTGGAGTCGTGAGCTGTGGTGACTCAGAGGGACAACCCTGTGACTTGTATCCACTTGCCCAAGCATTTCCCTTTCCACCCAGCTTGATAAGTGTTTGGTCTTCTTGCAAAACAATCCTGTGCTCACTTCCGAGTATAAGAATATCCCATTCGTTCCTTTCATTTATTAGAGTGGTTTCATATGGATGAGGCTGGTTTTCAGTGCTTGCTTGCTGCCGTGACACCCAAGGAGCATTTAAATTGTACACTCTGAGGTACCAACCAGAAGATGGGGCTTCCCGGAAAACTCAGGTGTCTCTGTTCTTAAAAATTTCTCAGCTGCAAAGCTGTAGTATTCAAAACAGTATGGTACTGGCACAAAAATGGACAGCTAGATCAATGGGAGGCATAGAGAGACCAGAAATAAACCCATATATCTCTGCTCAATCCGTGATAAAAGAGGCAAGAATAGGTAATGGAGAAAAGACAGTCTCTTCAGTAAGTGGTGCTGGGAAAACTGGACAGTTACAGCAGGAGAAGGAAATTAGAACATTGTCCTCATACCATATACAAAAATAAAATGGATTCAAATCTGAATTTATGATCTGAAACCATAAAACTCCTAGAAGAGAACGTAGACAGAACATTCTTTGACATAAATCACATCTTTTTGGATTTGTCTCCTAACACAAAGGAAATGAGACCAAAAATAAATGAATGGGACTTAATTAAACATAAAAGCTTTTCCACAGCAAAGGCAATCATCAACAAACTGAAAAGGCAACCTATTGAATGGGGGAAGTATTTGCAAATGATAAGGGGCTATAAGTGACCCCACAAGGGGCTAATACCCAAAATATATAAACAGCTCATATACCCCAATGCCAAAAAACAAACACCCCAATTAAAAAATGGACAGAAGTCCTGAACAGACATTTTTCCAAAGACATACACATACAGGTGGCCAACAGGCGTATGCAAAGAGGCACGGTGTCATCACTTATAAGGTAAATTCAAACGAAAACCGTGCCTGTTAGGATAAGACACCTTGCACCTGTTAGAATGGCCACCATCATCACACAGATGATAAATGTTGGTGAGGCTGTGGAGACACCGCTGGTGGGAACGTCGGTTGGTGAAGCCACTGTGGAGAACAATTTGGAGATTTCTCAGAAAGACTAAAGATCAACCTGCCATATGACCCAGCCACCCTACTCCTGGGTATAGGTCACAAAAAAGAAAATGCTAATTCAAAAAAAAAAATACATGCAGCTCAGTATTGCACACTTGCCAAGACATAGAAGCAACCCAAGTGTCCATCAACATATAAATAGATAAAGGAGATGTGGTACACACACACACACACACACACACACACACACACACACACACTGGAATACTACTCAGCCATAAAAAAGAAAGATATTCTGCACAACATAGATTGACTTGGAGGGCATTATGCTTAGTGAAATAAATCAGATAGAGAAAGACACATACTGTATTACATCCCCTATATATGGGAATCTAAAAAATATAGCAAACTAGCAACTATAACAAAAAAGAGACTCACAGATATAGAGACTCAACTCGCGGTTATCAGTGGGGAGAGGGAAGGGGGGGGCAAGATGGGGTAGTGGGTTAGCAGGCACAAACTGCTGTGGATAAAATAAGTAAGCTACAAGGGTGTATGGTACAGCACATAGATTGTAGTCAATATTTGGTAACAACTATGAACAGGCTATGCCCTTCAGAACTCTGAATTACTCTGTTGTGCACCTGAAGTTTATATAATACTGTATGCACATCAGTCCCACCTCAGTTAAAAACAATCCTCAGATGAGCAGCCCTGGAGAATAGCTTCTGACTGATTGTCTTGCTTTTACCCTCATGCCAACCCTGAGAGAAGTGGAGAGATGTCACGGTGCCCTTTTATAGGTGAGAAACCCAACTCTTAGAGGGTGAGATGTGTCTGCAGTCACATAATTCGTTCACGTGTTGCTCAGGATAATACAGTTCTGTTCCTTAGCCAGCACTTCCTAAATCTCAATGGCTTAACCAGGGAACATCCATTTCTTACAGCACCATTAACTGCCAACAGGTGGCTTCCTGCTCCCCTATTTGAGGAGGATCTTAGGGTCTTTCCCGGAGAAGGCAATGGCACCCCACTCCAGTACTCTTGCCTGGAAAATCCCATGGGCAGAGGAGCCTGGTGGGTTGCAGTCCACTGGGTCGCGAAGAGTCAGACACGACTGAGCGACTTCACTTTCACTTTTCATTTTCATGCATTGGAGAAGGAAATGGCAACCCACTCCAGTGTTCTTGCCTGGAGAATCCCAGGGACGGGGGAGCNAGAGGAGCCTGGTGGGTTGCAGTCCACTGGGTCACGAAGAGTCAGACACGACTGAGCGACTTCACTTTCACTTTTCATTTTCATGCATTGGAGAAGGAAATGGCAACCCACTCCAGTGTTCTTGCCTAGAGAATCCCAGGGACGGGGGAGCCTGGTGGGCTGCCATCTATGGGGTCACACAGAGTCGGACATGACTGAAGTGACTTAGCAGCAGCAGCAGGGTCTTTCCACCCGTCTGTCCAGGCTGTTTCCTCTTCTCTATGGTCGCCTGTCTCCCGGTGACTCACTCCCAGGTGTGTGTGCAGAAGCTAGAGCTTGGCTGTGTTCATGGCCAGCCTGATGGCAATGGCCATGTCCTTGGTCCACATTCCATTGGCCAGAACTCAGGCGTGAAGCCCGCCTAGATGTAGGGGACCCTAGGAAATGTAGTCTCCTTGTGTGTCCAGGAGAAACAACCCAGTTTGGTAAACATATAGCATGGTTTCTACCATTACTGATAATGTAAGCCTGTGAAATCTAAGTGGCAAGAATCTTCCTTATGTTAAAACTGTGTTACCGACATTGTTTTCTCATCATGACAACCATCCAAAGAGGTAGTTATCACCCCACTTATTAAGGATGAAAACCTGAGATTCAGCAAACCCCAGTGCCATGGAAGAGGCTACCCCTTGAGAAGGGAGTGGGGGAGTGGGCGACTCACTCTGCTCCCCCATCTCCAAGTCTAGGGCAGTTTGGTGGGACCACTCCTGCTCTTTACCACCTGTGGGGCCAAAATAGAGCCAGGCCAGAACTCGGATTCCAAGCTGTTTCCCACCACATGTTCTGAGCTGTGTTAGCACGTGGACTGAGGACTCAGGCTGAAGCAAGTCTTCATTGACCAGAGTGGGCGAGGCCGGGGGGGAGGGGAGGAACAGCTGAAGTTTAAAGTTTCTGGAATGTGTTCCTGTTATCACATGGAAATACAGAATTTTCCTACTTCCTGAAATCAGGCCCTCCTGAAGGCCTTCTCTCTGAAAGCCTCACAGAAGACCCTGTCCTTCCTGGACAAGCAGCTGCGGGACAGTCCGTGATGGGGGCTGTAGCTCATAACGCCCAGGAGGCCTTCTGCCTGTGCCCTTGTCCCAGAGAAGCCATCTTCCAGCGTTGTTTTCNTGAAATCAGGCCCTCCTGAAGGCCTTCTCTCTGAAAGCCTCACAGAAGACCCTGTCCTTCCTGGACAAGCAGCTGCGGGACAGTCCGTGATGGGGGCTGTAGCTCATAACGCCCAGGAGGCCTTCTGCCTGTGCCCTTGTCCCAGAGAAGCCATCTTCCAGCGTTGTTTTCTGTCTGACAGACCTCAGGTGGCTTCCCAGCAACAAGAGCTCTGTTGGATGCCAAAGGCCCGAGTAGAGGTCGTCTGGCATTTCTTCTCATTTTGCCTATAGCCGCCTCTTCACAATGCTCATGTTTGCTCGAGTCCAGCTGAAGCCNGTCCCAGAGAAGCCATCTTCCAGCGTTGTTTTCTGTCTGACAGACCTCAGGTGGCTTCCCAGCAACAAGAGCTCTGTTGGATGCCAAAGGCCCGAGTAGAGGTCGTCTGGCATTTCTTCTCATTTTGCCTATAGCCGCCTCTTCACAATGCTCATGTTTGCTCGAGTCCAGCTGAAGCCGTTTCCTCTGGGAAGAACCCCCCAGTGCCCTCAGGGGCCACCACCTGCCCATGGCATATGGTCTGAGGGCCTCTCAAGCAGCTCCAGCCTGACCCGTCAGCCCAGGGCCCCCACTGTCAGCTCAGCCTTTTTGGAAGACAGATGAGGTGTAGCTAGCACTCAGCCTGGAGACCTTCAAAAACAGATTCTAGGAGGATTCAGCGGGCTTCCAGGCCCCACATGAGTCAGCCATGACCCTTAGCCGAGGTCCGCGGGATGGACCCGAGCCCTGCCTGGCTCACCCCCTGCTGAGCTGGACAGCAGGGGTCCTGACTGCTCCACATCCATCATCACGGTCTCCTCTCTGCCCCAACCCCAGGTCACTGACGGTAGCTCCATGCCAGCTCATTCACTCCTTCAGACGGGCAAGGGCACTGCGATCTTTCCCACTCTTCTGGGCTCTGAGCCCTCGCAGCACAAAGGAGCAATCCCACCTCACCCCAGAGGTGAAAGCCACTTTCTCAGCCTGGAATTGACCCCTCAACCAAGAAAAGATTTAAGAAAGCAAGGCAGGAGGAGAAGGGGACAGAGGGTGAGATGGTTGGATGGCATCACAAACTCGATGGACATGAGTCTGAGCAAGCTCTGGGTGTCGGTGATGGACAGGGAAGCCGGGTGTGCTGCGGTCCATGGGGCCGCAAAGAGACGGACACGCCTGAGCGACTGGACAACGACAGTAGAAACAGAAGGCAGCAAATCCGTCTCAGAAAACCTGCATGTGTTGCTTTCCCCTGCGCACTCAGGAAGGCAGTTTATGGACTGTTAACTGTCGAAGCTCAGAAGGCCTGGCATGGTGCCACCCCAGAGTCCAGAAAACTCACATCAAAGAGGCGAGTGTCGATACCACGACTCAGAGATCCTGGAGTAATAACAGTCAGAACCAGAGGCATCAATTCAACCAGAACCATCTATTTATCATGATATCTCCTGCCTGCGGCCTCCAAAGCAGTCTCATGAATCAATGCACCTCTCCACTGGTATATCAATATCTTGTTTCATTTCAAACCAGAAAATGAAAGGCAGGATGAGGTTTGGTTCTCAACGTCTATTTTTCTATGCTAGCGACCCAGGTGGCCACTACAGATTGAAACTTGGAATGGGTTCTCTCTCCAGTTCATTTTTTAAAAGGGTTTTTATTTTCATCAGCGATGAATGAAAGGGACGCGACTTCCGGAGATGGAACTTGAAGGCATGGAAGTGGTCCCAGGTTTGGGAGTTTTATAAAAGCTGACTGCGGGACGCGGTTGAAACGGTGCTCAGAACAAGCCTCCACGCCAGACGTGTGCTCCCGTCCGTGTGGTTCCTGGCCCTAGACCTCTGAAGGATGGTATTTGAGTTTGTCTACTTGGCATTTCAGATGCTGGTGCATCTGGCTCCCATCCTGGTCAGAAAGAGGCAGAGCTGGAAGCGGGCACGTCCCTGGCAGCGGAGTGGAGTTGTGTGGACAAAACAGCATGTGGACGGTTCCCTCGATGCGTGGGGGAGGCTGCTGGGCACAGGGGACCCTTCCTGCAGCACCCCTGTGTGCCCTCCTGTCTCCTCGCTGGCCGACCTGATCGTCTTCCCTCGGGGCACAGACAGCCCTCCAGCCCGCAGGGAAGAAGGGCCTGGCAGACCCCTCTCCTCCCCCAGCGCAGCTCCCCAGGACTTGCAAATTGCATCACAGAATTTCCACATGGGGGGGGAGGGTGACATCACAGTGGTCCCAGACTGCCCTGCCTTCCAGCAACGAAGCTTGATCACCTGACGTCTCACCTCCCGATACTGATGGGAACGCTCCTCTGTCTCTGGAGTTTCCACTGGGAGACCCCACTGCTTGATCCGTGGTGTTTGGGACTCATAATCTGGGCTCTGTCTTTGGCCCAGTGTGCAGCTGAAATCTAGGCATCTGAGATCACTCAGTAGGGAGGCAGAAGATGAATTGTTTTGCAGTGGGCTGGAAACCTCCAAAAACCTCGGTTCATGAACTTAAAAGACTCAGGAATGATCAAATTTGTATTTATCTTCTCTGCATGAAAATAGCATCCAAGGCAAGAGATGCTGATTATATATATTGTTATTTCTACCCAACATATTGTTTCACTTAAGACAAGTATTGGGGGACTTCTCTCGTGGCCCAATGGTTAAGACTCTGCACTCCCAGTGCAAGGGGGCAAAGGTTTGATCCCAGGTCAGGGAACTAAGATCCCACTTGGTGCACAGCCATAGCCAAATAAATAAATAAATGTCACTGTTATGACTTAACTTGAAGAAAAGGGACATATTTATTTGGAGGCAGAGGTAGGTGGTGATCCATCAAACAGAAAAACAGGTTTTTAAACAGAATGTAGTTTCCTGAGGGTGCGTCTTAAGTTGCCAAGTACTTACTTGAGATTAGTAACAGAAAGTTTACTGNTAAATAAATGTCACTGTTATGACTTAACTTGAAGAAAAGGGATATATTTGTTTGGAGGCAGAGGTAGGTGGTGATCCATCAAACAGAAAAACAGGTTTTTAAACAGAATGTAGTTTCCTGAGGGTGCGTCTTAAGTTGCCAAGTACTTACTTGAGATTAGTAACAGAAAGTTTACTGTTGGACAGGACCTGAGTCTTCTTACTTACCCTGTTTAGTTGAGGAAACCGAGGTTCAGAGAGGCAGACTCTCCTGTGCCACAGAACTAGTCCATGGGAGATCTGGGCTTAAAACCCATGAGCACTGATTCTCGTGATAAAACTACAGCGTGATGAAAAGGGTTATAATAGTGATAGAAATATCTGCAGACAATGTGTTGTTATTTTCTCCATTTTGTGGATGGTAAAACGCAGGCTCAGAAACATTAAATAACCTTCCTGGAGTCACAGAGAGAAGAGCCTCAGAGCAGGATTTAGCGCCTGGATTGGTCTAATCAGAAAGTTTGCTGTCTTCCCATTGTGTGAGAGAGCCTTTTGGGTATCTTTTTTTTTTAGACAGAAAATTTCCTTCCAAGGAAATTAATGATTAAAGAGCCTTCAGTTCAGTTCAGTCGCTCAGTCCTGTCTGACTCTTTGTGACCCCANTACTGTGTATTCCTTAGAGAAATCTCAGGTTTATTTAAACCATTTTAGGTATGTGCTTTGTTTTTGAAGTTAAACATTAGGTAAAATGAAATATGGTTAAACGAGGGATGGGTATTTTGAGTTGACTTCACACCATTCTGCTAAATCAGACGGTAATGTTCAGAAAAGTGCTATAAAATTATCATTTTACAGGTGCAAAAGTTTAGAAGTCAGCCCAGTGTAATAGGATCACACTGGGAAATAATCTGGAGCATAGTTTGTCTTCATCTTCTCATTTCTGGAACACACTCTGCGATTTTATTTCAGTTTCATGCCTTCACTGGCATGTCATTTGCTCTTCTTCCTCACATTTCCGTTCCTTGAGAAAATTCACTGGGACTATAAAAAGGACAGGATACGAGCCCTTTCCCAGGTTGCTTTCAAATAGCTCCACTCTTTGACCTTAAACAATGGAAGTCATAACGTGATTATCATCAGATAACTAACTGATTGTCGTCCGGCTGTGAAGGAAGAGAGACTTAGGGTCATCTGCTCACTGTCTTACCCACTCCAGTGTTCTTGCCTGGAGGATCCCAGGGATGCGGGAGCCTGGTGGGCTGCCGTCTACAGGGTCGCACAGAGTTGGGCACGACTGAAGCGGCTTAGCAGCAGCAGCAGCCGCTGACTGTCTTTCTCTGAGCTGTCTTTGCCATCGAGTTGCTTTCAGTTTTCTGATCTCGCACCATCATTTTCCTCACTCTTGTCCTGTGTGTCCCGCCCTCAGGTTCTAGAAACTCATACTTGAATTCCAGCAAGTGGTTCATGAAGGAATCTGGCTTGGTCCTCGTTTCACTGCCTCACCACTCTTGTCATAAAACTGGTGATTCCGCTTCCGTTTCTAATCCCTCACATCCTCTTACTGTGCATCCCTCAGTAAACTGAAAATGAAACCTCCCTTCAGATTTCTCATGTGTCCCCGAAGCGTAATGAAGCCGGGGTTGATCCTGGTCCTGAAAGTACCAGAGTGAAGTCCCCAATAACGATCCCATCAAAGGTCAAACCACCCAGGACATCATCTCAGGACACCTGCCTGATAACGATGGATATTTATTAAACTATGCCTTATGGGGCTGAGGATATGCTTTTGGAATGGTCCAATTTTTCATTCAGACATTTGAACTTTACTAAACGCAATCTTGGAGAAACTTGAAACTGTTTCCCTGTTGACTGCTTGCCTCAGTGGAGTGAGAAATGAGAAGCACCCAAGTGCTGGCTATTTTTCTCAAGCGCAGCAGGCTGCAGGGTTTCTGGAGACCCACAGTCTCCTCTGCCCTCAACATCTTTTCTGCCTTCCTTTTATTTTCCGTCTCAGCGACATCTGACATGGCTGACCTCCCGTCTTAAGCACTCTCTGGGGAGTTCCCCTTTTATAGCACCGGCCACTCCTCTTCAATTTCCGTGATTGGTTCCATCTCTTTGGCTTGACCTCTTCATGTTGAAATACTTAGAGCCCCAGTCTGGGCTGTCTTCTCTTTTCTGATGTATCTAATTTCTGGATGAGCTCATCCAAGTCCGCAGTCTCAGGTACTGTGTATATGGCGATGATTTCCAATTTTCTGTCTCTAGTCTTGTCCTCACATTTGAACTCAGTTTTCAGAATGCCCATCTGACCACTCCATGTAAAATCCTCACTCAATCAAAATAGGGCTCCTCATCCCTGTAGCATCTCAAAATTGTTTCTTTAGCGTAGTTTCCATCTCAGTGAGCGGCACCAACAACCACCCTGTTGCTCAAATCAAAAACCCCTTAAAGCTATAATTCGTTAATTTTTCCTCACTGCCATCTAACTCAGCCAGCATCTCCTGTCCATCCTAAGTTCAACATACATCCCCAATCAATTCACTATGCTCCACCCTCATCCTATGCATTCATCCTCGCTGCCACCATCATCTCTCACCTGGATCACTGAAGTCATCCCCCAAAGAGCCCTCTGCTCCCGTCCTGCCCTCCTGCAAGCCATTCTCCATAAGGAAGCCAGAGTGGTCCTGTAAAGATGGTCATCAAATCAGGCCGCTCTCCTGCACATCAGAACAGAAGCTCTTTACAAGATGTAAAGGTGTGCACATCCTGTTTCTATGCCCTTTTAAGATCCCCCTTCTGTGCACTCTCCACACTCTGGACATATGGGTCCACTCTCTATTCCTCAGATGTCCCAAGCTCTCTCTGCGTTAGAGCCCTGTCTCTGTCACAGATAGCCGTGTGACTGTGTTCTTCCGCCGTTCAAGTCAACCCGAACATCACCTCCTCAGAGGCTTTCCCCAGCCACTCTGCCAACAGTCTTTGCCCACCCTTCAGTCAGCACCATCTCCAAATTCTATTTCGTTTCCCCTAAACAGGTATCACTATTAGACATTAAACAGGGAAATAACTTTAGATTATAAGCTTGCTTATAAAAGTAGAGAAGGGCCTTGTCTACTTTTGTTCTATTTATAATGAGCTCAATAAATATTTGTGAAGCCAATATGTAAAAGTTGTAGAAATGGTCAGCAGTCAGTCTTAAGAGTGTTTGGTTTTCTCAGCAATGCCATGTAACTGGTGTGCACAGTAATAAGACGTCCGAATTCAGAACTGGGAGTCTTGAAGCCTAGCCAACACTGACATTCCCTGGGGGAACTCTGAGCTTCCATTTGCTTCTCTCCTGGTCTCATTATAGGGTTAGTGAGGAGAGCAGATAATATGAGGCCTTGGCAGATATGAAGAGAATCGTACAATACTACATGTTGTTAGATTTTTGTTTCTGTTACATTTAGATAACCACCTGAGAAGTTTTCTTTGTATGTAGAACAAGGTAGAAGTCATGCGCATAGACACACCTGATCAAGTCCCTGGCAGTCATACACCCCCAGGCCCACTGGGCAGCCAGTGTTGGGTGGTGGTGACCACAGCAGGTACCCCTTCTGTACCCTTCACCGAGATCTTCCTTTTCTGGCTGTCCCTGCCTCGCTAGAGATCGCTCCCCTTTGGCACTGATCGTGAACACCTGGGTCAGCCATCCATTGCGGCCCCACAGAGCCCAGCACAGTGCCTGGCTCAGGCTAAATGCTCAGTTATTAAAAGCAAGTGTCCACCAACAGATGAATAAGGAAGACAGGGTACATACACACAATGGAATATCACTCGGGCACAAAAAGAATGAAATAATGCCATTTGCAGCTACACGGATGGACCTAGAGGTTAGCCCACGAGGGGAAGTGAATCAGAAAGACAGAGACAAATACCATATGCTATCCTGTTTATGGGAATCTATAGTATGACACACAGACAGACAGACTCACAGACATAGAGAACAGACCGGCTGCCAAGGGGAAAGCGGAGGGAGGCGGATGGACTGGGAGTTTGGGGCTAGTGGATGCAAACTGTTATCTAGAGAGTGGATAAACAAAGATATAGAGAATGGATAAACAACAAAGACCTACTGTACAGTACAGGAAACTCTGTTCAATATCCTGTGATAAGCCATAGTGGAAAAGAATACGAAAATAAGGTGTGTACGCATATTACAGCAGAAAATACCACAGCACGGTACATCAACTGGACGTCAATGGCAATCAAGTTCCATACGGGAGGGTGAGTGGTTGCTGGGCTGAGAAAGGGCGCTGAAAGACATGGGGCGTCCAAGGCCGTTTTCGCCACTGGGTAGCGTCTCTCCTTTGATCTGTGATGGCTCTCCAAGTTGCAGCTTGGTTTTCCTCCTAATAAGCAGCAGCCGACTCCTCGTGGGATCCAGGTGCAGTCAAGCCTCCTCTGTCTGGGGAAGAAAGAACAGTTTCACGGGCTGTCTGAGCTCACAGGCAGGCTTGTTTGGGCTTTTCAGCAGAGTGGATACCAAGACATTATATAACCTGAGCTCCAAGAGAACCTTCCCGGCTGTTCCCAGGTGAAGGGCACAGGGTGACCTTGGTATTAAAAGACGCATTTGTTGCTCTTTATACGCAAAGGAAATCAAGGTGAAGCTAATACTCGAATCAGGCTGAGCACATTTGCATGAACAGGCTATATGTCACTGGTGGCTTCTATCCTGCGCAACAAACAGAGAGAACACCCTCCCCGTTGCCTGTGGTTCTTCATTAAGGCGGAGCTTTGAGGATAAGAAAGGGTTCACAGTGGCATTTCCACCACCATCTCGCAGCTGCTCAGAAATCACCTTCCCCCATATCTTTAGAGCTTCTCATACACCTTTAAAGCAAAAGTGAAGGGTTGAGGGGAATACAGCTGAATGCAAAACAAATGCCATCAATAGGGAAAAAAAATTTCAGGAGGTTCTAACGCAGATGAATAATGCAAACCTCCATCATGTCTACGGAGGGGGCAAACATTCAGTATTAATAATTTGCAAAGAAAAATGGCTGTCACCGTTTGTTAACAACTCACCATTTGTTCTGGATACAAACCTAAGAATGCACCATCTTATTAAGAGTTTCTTACTTTTTTAAAAATTTAATTTTGTGAACAAGGTGATGTTTATCAGAGGAAAACCAATATCCTGTCTAAAGCCGACTTTCTTCATTCCCGCCCACCTCCATCAAATATTTATCTGCCTCTGACATTTCGTTTTTTTTTACCTAATTTTCAACACGAGGCTGCATTTTTAGCGCACACGGTATAACTAGCTTCAGTAGCCAATCTTGCCTCCTCCAGAGAGAGATGTTTTATTACAAGACAAGGAGCATGCCAAGCGGTTGCACTGTTTTTCAGATTCTCTCTTCAGGGAACAGAGTCATTAACGAATTGTATCAGGGAGAAACACTTGTATAATGCGGCTGTCTCTGCATTCTGAGGATGGCGTTCGTATTGATTTAGTAATAGCTTACAAATAATAACCGAAAATTAGTTCTTCTGAGCTTGCGGATTTCTCCTCTTACTCCTGCCGTCTGGATTCAGGGAGCTCACAGACGAGTGCAGAGACCTTCATTCGCTTTGGTTCCCATGGGAACCCCTTCCAACTGGGAGTCGGGGCGATCGTGGAAAGCCTGTGTCTGTCTGTCCGTAGAATGCATCTTCGTGTCTCTTGCTGACCACACTCTGGGCAGGCAGCTGACCTGACACAGTCAGGTTCCAGATGAAGCCCCATGACATTTTACACGCACACTCACCCACACTGTACACACTCATACACCATGTATGAAATGAAAAGTGAGCATCACCCAGTTGTGCCTGACTCTCTGCAAGTGCATGGACTGCACCCGCCAGGCTCCTGGGTCCATGGGGCTCTCCAGGCAAGAGCGCTGCAGTGAGCTGCTGTGCTTCCCTCCAGGCATCTGCCCGACCCGGGGATCGAGCCCACGCCTCTTGTGTCTCCTGCATCGTGAGGTGGGTTCTTGACCACTAAGCCAGCTGAGGAGCCTATATATATTCTTTTGTTTTACATTCCGTTTCATTATAGATTATTAGAAGATATTGAGTATAGTTCCCTGTGCTATACAACAGGTTCTTACTGTTTATCTATTTCATATTTAGTAGTGAAAGTGAAAATTGCTCAGCCATGTCCGATTCTTTGCGATCCCATGGATTCTAGAGTCCATGGAATTCTCTAGGCCAGAACACTGGAGTGGGTTTCCATATATAGTATTATTCCCCATTTCCATATATAGTAGTGTGTACATGTGAATCCCAGATTCCTAATTTATCCCTCCCCACCCTTTTCTTTCACTGACTGCTTTAAAACCTTTGACTGAGTGGATCACAGAAACTGTGGAAAGTTCTTCAAGAGATAGGAGTACCAGATCGCCTTACCTGCCTCCTGAGAAATCTGTATGCAGGTCAAGAAGCAACAGTTAAAACCAGACAAGGAACAATAGGCTGGTTCCAAATTGGGAAAGGAGCACATCAAGGCTGTGTATGTCACCCTGCTTATTTAACTTATATGCAGAGGACATCATGCGAAATGCTGAACTGCAAGAAACACAAGCTGGAATCAAGATTGCTGGGAGAAATATCAATAACCTCAGATACTCAAATGATACCACCTTTATGGCAGAAAGCGAAGAGGAACTAAAGAGTCTCTTGAAGGTGAAAGGAGCATGAAAAAGCTGGCTTAAGACTCAAAATTGAAAAAACTAAGATCATGGCATCTGGTCCCATCACTTCATGGCAAATAGATGGGGAACAGTGAGAGATTTCATTTTCTGGGGCTCCTAATTCACTGCAGATGATGACTGCAGCCATGAAATTAAGACACTTGCTCCTTGGAAGAAAAGCTATGACAAACCTAGATAGCATATTAAAAAGCAGAGACATTACTTTGCTGACAAAGGTCCATCTAGTCAAAGCTATGGTTTTTCCAGTAGTCACATATGGATGTGAGAGTTGGACCATTAAGAAGGCTGAGTGTCAGAGAATTGATGCTTTTGAACTGTGGTGTTAGAGAAGACTCTTGAGAGCCCCTTGGACACCAAGGAGATCCAATCAGTCCATCCTAGAGGAGATCAGTCCTGAGTGTTCATTGGAAGGACTGATGTTGAAACTGAAACTCCAATACTTTGGCCACCTGATGTGAAGAACTGACTCATCAGAAAAGACTGAAGGTGGGAGAAGAAGGGGTTGACAGAGGATGAGATGGTTGTATGGCATCACCGACTCGATGGACATGAGTTTGAGCAAGCTCTGGGAGTTGGTGATGACAGGGAGGCCTGGTGTGCTACAGTCCATGGGATCACAAAGGGTCAGGCATGACTGAGCCCCTGAACTGAACTGAGCCCCTTTCCGCTTTGGTAGCCTTAGGGTTGTTTTCTGTGTCTCATGCATAGTGGTTTCAAACAACTTTTTTTAACATGTAACTTTGGGGCTGGTATCTTGGGCAGGGCTTGGCTGGGCAATGCTTGGGCTCTATGTCCTTCCCACCCCTTGGCAGTGCTGGTCTACAGGATCCTAAGCATTCTCCCTCAGAGATCTGGTGGCTGCAAGCTGGGCTTGTATGATTTCTGCCCCCAGCAGTCTCCGGTCCTCCCACCAGTGGCTCAGGGCTCCCTGACGCCGTCTTCCTGAAGTCTCAGGCAGACGCTGCAAGGCTCCTCCTGGTCCAACCTTGGGAATCCCAGGATGGCGTGGAGTCCAGCCCAGACTTCAGGGAAGGGCCATCAGACTGCACTTGTCAGTGCAGGGAGATGGGGAGCAACTGATGTTCCCTGCTGGTTTGTTTACCTGGTGAGCAGGGTAAGAGTGGGCTTGGAGCGTAGTTGTGGAAGGAGACTGCACGATGCTGCTAATTCTACTTAGAGTTTTTGCATGGAAACAAAAATAATGAATTATAATTGCAGTTGCCACCTGACCTTTTCTTAGTGAGAGCTTGACCTTTGTGTAGAAAAAAAATAACTGAAGAGTCGCTTCAACATGGAAGGTAGGACACTGGGACCCCAAGCCACACCGAGCTGGTTGTGCTGAGTGGAGAGGGAGAGCTCCTGGCCTTTGCCTTTGAAAGGAAGAGAGACGAGGAACTGAAGGTGAAAGATGTGAGGCAGAAGCTGGAAAGAGGTCTCTCCCCTGACCCGACGCGTGCTGCAGTGGCACTGTGTATCTGCCTCGGTGTTCAGGAACTCTTGGTGAAGATGCTGGGCTTCCTTTCAGGAAACGGAGGAGGCTGGAGCTTGTCTTAGGACTCGGAGGGCAGGGGGGCCTCAGCTGCTGTCTGGCTTCCACGTGGCTTGTGGTTCAGGCTGTCTCCTTAACTCCTAGCCCAAGAGTCAGTGCGTGGCTGATTCCCCTGCTGTCGCAGGGACCCTCCTAAGGCAGAGACACCAGTGACTGTCCTGAGCATCAGCTGGGATCCTCTCTGGTCCCACCGCACCACGTGCTAATCTCTGGGTTGCCCAGAGATTCCAGGGTCCCTGGTAGGGTCTTACCAATCCTGCCTCTGAGATGGCCGAGGCACACAGCTACCCTGGGTGTCGTTAGAAGCTTTATCCACAGAGTTCTCAGGGAATTGTGTGATATAACAGGGAGAAAAGGGTCCTAGAGCTGGGCCTGGGAATTCTGCACACACAGACACACACACCTAGATGCACACACCAACACACGTGCACACACGCTCACACATGCATTTCTGAAGCCTGCATTCCCCACATCGTAAGGGACCTGTGTTTTCACAGCCGTCCACATCACAGACGCTTAGAGGGCTTTGCCATTTGGTTTAACAGAATTGGGACATTTGAAGCACTGTCTTTGTGTTTCTCGAAGAACAGACTGTGGTGTTACAAAGACTATACTTGTCCAAAAAGACTTCAGATGGTTTTGTTAAATGCAGAATGGAGAAGAGGATTGTAAAAGATCGGTCAGTTCCTATTAAATGTACATCCAAACGGTCCTTAGAAGTGGGGGCTGTTGAAACATCTCACCCACAGCAATTTCAGGTTGAGTTTTTACTACTTTTAAATGCTTACCTGTGACCTTTGATGTTCTGATTTTTTTTTTTTTCCTGGGATTTCTGGCACTTAGATTCACTCAATCCGCCAAGAGAGGAAGTTATACTACCAGGCTGCATAATTTCCTTCTCAGCAGCAAACAAGATTTCCTTTAAAAAAGTGTGGAAGAAAAGAAATTATGGGAGCAAATATGGTATCTGTCCTTTGAATTAAAAGATGGAAGCTGGCCGATCGTCAGGTTATCAATCCACACATCGTGTCTGTTGTTAGGCGCACGATTCAGAGAATTTGATTAGTTGATATATTTATATGTGTGCGTCGTAAGCCTCAAAACCACTTTCATGTGTATTATTTTTCTTGTCATCCACAAATCACATCCAGAAAGATTGATGGTAATTGAATAAATGGCTGTGTGTACTTAAAGGCTGGGCTTGTTGAAGACAGAACAGATTTATTAGATGATACGTTTAATTTTTTCCTTCTTATATGCCAGTGCTCATCAAAATACTTCATTCCAAACAAGCGGAACTAGAGAAAATATACTGAGGTTCTCAAACGTGTTGTTCCATGGACATGAACTGGAGTTCTCCAGGGTCAGACCACCACCTGAGGGCTCTTTGTGGCAGTGTGGCAGGTTTTGGGGAAGCTTGCGTGACCTGTATTCTCTAAAACTGTCACCCACAGGCTGCCAGACTCCAAGGGTCGTGATTTGGGGCGACGGAGGGGGCAGACATTAAAACACTGGTACTCCCAGGGAACCTCCTATAACTGTTTATACACCTCAAGTGTTAAACACTTTGTACTAATCGGATCACCTGATTATTTTCTCCCTGAGAAGGGATGTGAGAACAGAAGTCTTAAGGTGAAGAATAAATCTGTTGAAGAGCTGGGAGGAGAGTGGAGAAAGCAAAAGATGGTAAGGGGGTAGGAAGCAGAGGGATCTTCCCCAGTGGCGCCGTGGGGAAGAATCCTCCTTGCTGATGCAGGAGACGTGGGTTTGATTCCTGAGTCAGAAGGGTCCTCTGGAGAAGGAAATGGCAACCCACTCCAGTACTCTTGCCTGGAGAATCTCATGGAGCCTGGCAATCCCATGGCAGGCTACAGTCCATGAGGTCACAGAGAGTCAGCCAGGACTGAACAGCGAAACAGCCACAACCAAGAAGGAGAGAAGCAGGGTTCGGAGGTTTCCGGGGAAGAGTGATGGCGCTCGCTGAGACTGGCAGGGCGTGGACCGCAGTTACCCTGCCTCTCCGTTCTCATCCTGTGTGACATTTTATCCGTGCCACCCTCTTCCCCACCAACTGTCACATGAGTGATGTCAAGCCTTACACAGTTATGAACGAGGCTGCTTTTTCTTCAAATAAAGGCTTCTGGCTCCTTATGACTTTAACGGTTTCAATTCTCCTGCCCATTCATTTTTTTCAGATGTAAGCTGTGACACATTTGAAGATCATGAAATGAATTTCGTGCATCCTGATCAGCTTAAAGTAAATAAAATGCAATTAAAAAAAAATACCCTCCCCCCAACCCTAAAAATAAAAGAAAAAAAAATACCCTGTGCATCCTACATAGTAGAATGACCTATTATTTTGCGGAATTTTGTATGTTATATATGGATTTATAAGTGTTTACTGTGTGGCTACATAAAATAGCTTTCATAATAGATGGTAGTCACAAAAGTTTGAAGAGCTCAAAACTCCCTTTTTGGATCATGAAAAAGAAGAGGGATTCTGAGCAGGAAAGGGTTGACTTAAAAAAAAAAAAAAAAAGCTTATTATTTACTTGGCTGGGTCAGGTCTCAGTTGCAGCTCGCAGGCTCAGTTGTTCTGTGGCATGTGGGATCTTCCTTCTCCATCCAGGGATCAAACCCGTGTCCCTTCACTGAAAGCACTGGACCACCAGGGAAGTCTCGGCAGGGACCGACTATGTAGGCCTGCGGGGTTCAGACCCTGAGCATCCCCAGGAAAGGCCTGCCTTCAGGGCTGGCCCTTGGCTGCTCCCATCCCCTGGAACATTCTGTTCCCACTCCGTGAGACTGTAGTCATTAGTCTGAGGCCATGGGCCACCTAGTATGGGTTTGACCTTATAGTCTGTCCTAAAATGGGATGGGGAAAAGTGTAAGCCATGACAAAGTTTATTTTCTTGGACTCCAGAATCGCTGTAGATGGTAACTGCAGCCATGAAATTAAAAGGCATTTGCTCTTTGGAAGGAAAGCTGTGACAAAGCTAGACAATGTATTAAAAAGCAGAACCATCACTTTGCTGACAAAGATCCGTACGGTCAAAGCTATGGTTTCTCCAGTAGCCATGTATGGATGTGAGAGCTGGACCATAAAGAAGGCTGAGCCTCGAAGAATTGATGCTTTCAAACTGTGGTGCTGGAGAAGACTCTTAAGAATTCCTTGGGCAGCAAGGAGATCAAACTAGTCCATCCTAAAGGAAATCAACCCCGAATATTCTTTGAAAGGACTGATGCTGAAGCTCCAATACTTTGGCCACTTGATATGAAAAGCCACCTCATTGGAAAAGACCCCGATGCTGGAAAAGATTGAGGGCAGAAGGAGAAGAGGGTGACAGGATGAGATGGTTGGATAACATCATGGACTCAATGGACATGAGTTTGAGCAAGCTCCAGGAGACAGTGAAGGACAGGGAAGGCTGGCGTGCTGCAAGCCACGGGGTCACAAAGAATCAGACAGGACTTAGTGACTGAACAATGACAGCAAAGTGTGGTACAAAGTGAAGCCTGGTTTTGCTTTGAGGAGGACTGCATGGCTGAAGTCAGCTGTGTGGGTGCCCAGTGACCAACCCCCAATACCAGCTCTGGGCACCAAGCCTCCAGGGAGCTTCCTTGGTTAGTAACGCAGTTTCTGGAGAATCAAGTGTGTCCCCGAGATTCCACTAGCAAAGAACAGTGGGCAGCTTACCCCAGGTTCCTCCCGGGTTCAGCCTCAGGTGTCTTTTCCTCTTCCTGTTTTTAATCTCTGTCCTTTTGCTGGAGGACTGAACCAAGTCTGAGCTTGGACCACGGCTGACCTGAATGGAGGGGCCGCAGTCGATGCCTGCTTTCATGGTGAGCGGGTGGGAAGGCTTCAGCTTTTCTCCGTTTGTGACGACAGTGGCTCCCAGACGCCACTTGTTCAAGTGTCACTAAGTAAGTGAGGTCGCTCAGTCGTGTCTGACTCTTTGCAACCCCAGGGACTGTAGCCTACCAGGCTCTTCTGTCCATGCGATTTTCCAGGCAAGAATACTGAAGTGGGTTGCCATTTCCTTCTCCAGGAGATCTTCCTGACCCACGGATTGAACCTTGGTCTCCCACATTGTAAGCAGACGTTTAACCATCTGAGCCACCAGGGAAGTCCCAAGTGTCACTGGATGGGAATAAATATTTTACTCCATTTCAGCCTCCATGGAGGGCGTGAGCCTGGTGCAAATAAATACCAGGGGTTATCATGAACTTTATCTCCAAAGATAATCCTGGCTCTTCCGAGATCTTCCATGTGGGCCTATTCTATCCACTGTGACCTCAGTGATAGTTTTCAAAATTAGTTTTTTGACTATGCAATATTGCAAACCACGGAGCTGTCTCTTCAGATTCCACATGAATGAAAATCAGTGTAACATTTGAATCTGAGGCACACAAAGGTTAGGAGTGGCGGCTTCGTTCTCTGATTGTTGGCCGAGCCTGTTCTTGTGTTTCCCTGTTGTGTCGGGGAAAAGAAACAAAGAGATTAGTAGTGAAAGCTTTGAGATCTAATTATGATGAGGGAGTTCCAAAGGAAATTAAACATAGCGTGATGACTTTTTAAAAAGTACAAATTAAAGGGAGCATCTCAGCAAATAATCTTCCCCGTTCAGCAAGCTCCTTTCCCGTCAGGAGGTGGAAGAGGATATTTGAGAGCTCTTATTAGCGAATAGTCATGCCTGAATTTTTATGACACTTTTACTTTATTTAAATATTTTCTTGCATCGTTAACTTACGTGATTCGCCCAGGTTTTACTAGTCTTTGCAGTCATTTTCAAATACTACCTCATTGGAGAACTACTGTTCGACCCCATTTTTTGCATCCTAAGAGCCCTGGGATTTGGCGGAAGGTCTGGGCTGAAAAGGTCCGAGGGGAGGAAGATGAGGAGACGGCAGATGGTCAAGACTGGGTCCTCCCGCAGCCCCACAATCCACCAACCACGTTAGCCAGAGGCCCTATAATGAAAATGTGGAGGCTGTGGGCGTGGGACGGGGAGGCCGAGATGGGCTTCACCAGGCCTCAGATCTCCACGGAGTGTCTCTACTGCTGTCGGCAGGCTCTGTTCTTCCTCCTTCTCACTGGACTTCTCACCCTTTTCCAGGCCAGTGGGCATCTCTCCTCTGCTCCGCACCGCGCCACCTTCCTTAGGCTTTGACCGTCCTTTGGCTCTCGCTGTAGCACGATGAGGAAGGACCGCCCCTCCCTCCGAGAGGCCAGCTGCTCTGTTCTTTCTTGGTCATAGCTCCTGCCAGCCACCCGCCTCCCTTCTCTGAACGCACATTCCACCCAGTTTCCTCTGGAATCTAAACGCGTCTCTCCCTCCTGAATTCTGACGGGTCTGAATCTCAGTATTGGGTCCCATGAGTCCGTTTTCATCCACTCTTCACCCTTCATTAAATTTCTTTCTGAGCACACCCTTCCTACTGGAAAGCTATATACTTTTTAAAAGTTCAGTATAGCTGATTTACATCGTTTCAAGTGTACAGCAGATGGATTCAGTTGTGAATATGTGTCTTTCTTTTCAGATTCTTTCCCATCATTGGCTGTTACAGGATACTGAATGTATTTCCCTGTGCTATACAGTAGGTGTTTGTTTATATCTATTTTTCTAAAGCTCTGTCTATTTTTTGGCCATGTCTTGCAGCACGTGGGCATCTTAATTCCCCCCACCAGGAATCGGACCCACGCCTTGCAGTGCAAGCACAGACCCCTCACCACTGGACCACCAGGGAATGAATTCCCCTTGTGTAACTATTGTATACGTACAGGTGCGTGTCTGTTAATCCCCAGCTCCTGACTGACACCTCCTTCCCACTTTCCCCGCTGGTGACCATCACTTCATTTTCCACGTTAGTGAGTCTTTTTGTGGAAGCCGTGTCTTCCCAATAAGCTTGTCTCATCATCATCTATCCAGAGCACAAAGGGTTTCATACCTGTGATCTTACATCCTCCAAACCATGTGCCTTTCAAATTTGAGGACATGTAGCCCCTGCATTTCACTTATTAAACACAAAGCCCATCCGTGCCGACAGTATTCTCCTCTCGTCAGGGTCAAGCCTCTCAGGCTCTTCCCCTTACACTCAGCACTTCCTCTTTCCTCTCCCAGCGTCCATAGACCACCTTCTCAGCGGCCTGTGCTGCGTGCCACGTAAACCCGTGCGTCCGATCCAGCTGTGCTCCACTTGCCCACAGCATGGTTTCACCCTCAAAGGGCTCCCACCTTTCCAGTCCCTGTCTGTCTGGCCCTTTCCCCTAGCTTGTCTGTGTAATTTCCCAGATTGAGATCCCCCTCCTCCACCCTGGCCTCCCTCAAACCCTGCACCCGGTGCTCTCTGCTACCTTCTCTTCCCGCTGGTCCCCCCTGGCCCTGGGAAGATGGCTTTTCCCTTCTTTTGACAGGATGCTGAATTCCTGCTAACCTTCTCCTCCAACAGAAGCTCCGCTCTCCGCCTCCTTCTCCCTTAATCTCCAGGAAATGCGTCCGCATCTCTCGAGCTGAAGATGCAGCTGAGCTCTTTCCCCTCTGGATCCTGGGGTGAGGGGCAGCCTCTGGCCTGGCACGGCCCCCTCTGGGCTGCATGGAACCCTTGATTTCGCCCACTGGGACAGGGCTGTGCGATCCCTCAGACAGCATCTTCCTCCTTCCCATCACCCAGGGTTCCTGGGGCTGTGCCCGAGTGCCCTGAAGTCTGGGGCCCTGCCTCGCAGGTCCACGCGGCCCCTGGCTCAGTTGGGACACATGTTTGCTTGTAATTTGTTGAGCAAGAGGCTCCCGGCTGTCAAGATCACTGTCTCAGAGGCCCCCTCCTTGCGGGAGCTGCAGTGACTCTTCAGCCTACTCTTGGTCTCTCCCCTNGGGGCTGTGCCCGAGTGCCCTGAAGTCTGGGGCCCTGCCTCGCAGGTCCACGCGGCCCCTGGCTCAGTTGGGACACATGTTTGCTTGTAATTTGTTGAGCAAGAGGCTCCCGGCTGTCAAGATCACTGTCTCAGAGGCCCCCTCCTTGCGGGAGCTGCAGTGACTCTTCAGCCTACTCTTGGTCTCTCCCCTGAGGTTGGGGACGAGGGGAGCAGGCCCAGCTCCTCTGATCTCTGCCCTCCTGGGCCCCTCTTTCTCTCCATCGCCCCCTANGCAAGAGGCTCCCAGCTGTCGAGATCACCGTCTCAGAGGCCCCCTCCTTGCGGGAGCTGCAGTGACTCTTCAGCCTACTCTTGGTCTCTCCCCGAGGGGAGCAGGCCCAGCTCCTCTGATCTCTGCCCTCCTGGGCCCCTCTTTCTCTCCATCGCCCCCTAGAAATTAACCCACCCCTGCAACTCTTTCTTTATTGAAGTATAGTTGATTTGCAATGCTGTGTTACCTTCTGTGTGCAGCAAGGTATTCCAGATACACAGATATATAGATATGTGTATATATAGATACATACACATTCTTTTTCATATTCCGTCGATTATGGTTCGTCACAGGCTATTGAGTTGCTTTCCCTGAGCTCTGCAGTAGGACCTGACTGTTTATCCATCCTTGGGATGAGAGTTTGCATCGGCTAACCCCAAACTCCCGGGGCACCCCCCCCTCACCCTTCCACCTGGGCAACCACAAGTCCGTGCTCTCTGTCTGAGAGTCTGTTTCTTGGGTAAGTTCATGTGAATTCATGGAACCTCTTCCTGCACTCACATCGGTGTCTCAGCAAGGCCACCCTCTATCCCAGGAGCTATCTTCCTCCTAGTGGATGGAGCGTCTCTCCTCCCTGCCCAGAGCTCCTGGCTCTTCTACAGGTGATGCTCTTTCTAAGAGTAATTCCAGTGACTCTTCTCTGTGAGGGGCTCAACAAATGCCCCATTGCCTGGGTTATATAGCACCCCTACACACATATACACACATACACATCCAACCCTGCACACGTATAGGCACACGTGTACGTCCGGCCCCTGCACACATATATGCACACGTGCNCCCTGCACACGTATATGCACACGTGCACTTCCATATATATTTCCCCCCTTTGCTCATCCCAGCAGAATTCAGCAGCCGGGTCTGTACCCCGAATGCATCTTGTTTGCCGAGGCTCCTCAGGACCAAGCCACCCTCCTCACAGGGGTCACAGTGACTCTTCTGCCTGCTCTTAGACTCTCCCCTGAGGCCAGGGATGAGAGGAACAGGCCCAGCTTTTCTGAGTCTCCGCCCTCCTGAGCCCCTCTCTCTCTCTTTCCCTCCGTCCTGCAGCCTCTTCTGTCTTTTCTTTGACTCTCTCATCCATCCTTGGACTCGACAACTGAGGAGAACACAGGCTGGATCCAGTATCTCCACCAGACACCCCTGCACTGTCCTTGCTGCTGCTACTGCTAAGTCGCTTCAGTTGTGTCCGACTCTGTGCGACCCCATGGACTGCAGCCCACTAGGCTCCTCTGTCCATGGATCTTCTAGGCAAGAGTACTGGAGTGGGGTGCCCTGCACTGACCTTGTGGGGGTGCTTTTCCTTCTCATCCTCTGAACTCAGCCCCTGCCAATCCCCCATACGTGCACACTCACCACACAAATACACACGCACACACATGTTCACACATATGTACACACACACACCTGCACACCCCCACATACAGGCATACACACGCACACACACTGGTCACACACAAAACCATCCCCATGACACACCCCCCCAGGTCTATCCTGCAGTCCCACGAAGCCCTGAAGCCTGGCGTGTCAGGGGGAGTGTCTGACTCTGGGGAAACTTCACGGGTGCACCTTTGCACCCATGCTAACCCAGGAGTTTATCTCTAAAATGCTCCAAATGTCGATTTTCTGCCGCATTTTCCAAGTCAGATTTCAGTGAGAGGCATGGCCGTGTTTGCTGACTCCATCTCCGTTTCTTCCTTGGCACAATGGATTAGCCATTGTCTGCATTGTAAGAAAGGGCCCCCAGCTCTTTCTGTGCCCCTCAGCCCGGTGATGTCTTCCCAACAGAATCAACCAGCGTCAGGATCGCTCCCTTTGTTCCCTCCACACACACAGAGCCTCGACAGACCACGTGCCTGGGTCCCTCTGTGGGGACCGCAGCCTGGCCCTGGCTGTGGAGGTCCTGGAGCCGATGCTGAGGGTCCCTCTCAGGAAGATGCCGGCACACGCACTTTGGGGGGTCACCCCAGCAAGGCCTTGGGCGGAGCCAGTATTTTAAAAGATGTTTCCACGGCTCAGAGGTTGTATAACTGACGCCTCTGGAAGCTTGCGTGCTGGGTGGAGAATCTCAGCCCCTGCACCACCCTGTAGAGCTTAGTTCTTTGCAGTGTCCAGCTCCTTTCTCAGAGTCCCCTCTGGGTCCGGTTCTCTCTTTCCAAATGCTGCTCTGTCCGAACGCCTGGGGGAATTCTCTGCTTTGGCAGTAGGATCTCCCTCTCCGCATTTCTTTCTGAAAACTCCCTGCAGAGAGGTCCCTGGCTGGTGACCCGCCAGCCACAGCCTGGTCTGTTAACCCTCTTCCAGCCCTGAGACATGTTAGAGCATCTCAGTGTCCCTGAGCTGTTTATACAGAAGCAACGTCATTCACGCCCCTGCAGCCCTGCCCAGAGTCTGCGGCTGACCACTGGGAGCCCTCAGCTCCCAGCTCAGCAGAGCTCTTGCTGTCTGGCACCTCTCCCTTCTGCCCCAGAGTGAGTACATGTGCTTCTCCTTCACCCCGTGAGGCACCACCAACTCACAAGTAACATGTGTGCTGGGTCTCGCCAGTTGAAGATTTCAAGAGAGGATTTTGATGAGAAAATCCTCACTTGTGTACCAGGCTTCTTGGTGCCTAAGTCGTCTTCTTCATCCCTGGGAATCCTCTTAAATCATAGGCCTGGACCTTTCCTTCTCATCTCAAGACTAAAACAAGATTTCTCAGTATGGAGTCTCAGGGGTCCATGAACTCGGACCAAAGAGAAGGTTATGATTAATTTCGTAATGTTTGACTGTTGCCGAGATTCCCTCCCATGAGTCTGTTGACAGAAAGCCATGGCAGTTTTGTCATTATCATGAACAAGAGAAATCACAGGTACTTTCACATCGCGATGACATTTGGAGTTGTGCCAAAATACATGCTGTCACCCTTTATTGAAAATCATAGTTGCTTCAGCCCTGCCCCTGATTTTGGTGGCAGAACAGCTGGGAGAAGGAACCTCGGTCCTTGTCCTTTTTGAAGAAAGAATTCAGCAGAGAGGGTGAGCTTGTGCAGTAGTGGCAGGGTTTATTAGTAGCAGAGTACATGTGGAAAAGCTCACGCGTGAGCTCAGAGTAAGCTGCATAGGGGGCAGCCTAGGTTGCTCATATGGGGTCAGTTTTCCGGGTTGCCTCTGGCCGGTCCTCTCGAAGTGTCAGCGGGAGACTGGTCGCAGATGCCCAGCCGGGGGCCTGTCTGTCTCCTGCCTTGCCTCTGCTTCCTGGGCTCCGGGGCTGTGGCAAAACCTCCAGGCAACATCACTGGCCAGGCTTAGGACCTCTCAGCCCAGTGACCACGCAGCCAGGAAACTTCCAACAGCTGCCTGCACGGTTGGCTTTTAACTCAAAAAATTCTCTGGAGAACCCAGTGCTTCTGGAGTCCAGAATATCTTTCCCTTGTGAAGCAAGTTCTGAAAACTTTCATCCTACGCATAACTATGTCCCAAAACAGGGTCCCATCGCTATAATCATCAAAGTAAAAATGTCAGATATGTACATCCAGTTCTGATGGGGATGCTTCCTTGCTAAAGACACACCACAGGCAAGTGGCATTAATTTACCTAAGCCAAAGCAGTCATTGTACTAGTATGTCATTAAACATAAATGTTTACTTTAGCTGTCTGTATTATGTCGTGACTCATGAATAAACCAGAATAAGTACGTTTTATTTTTAAAACTGTGTCTCCAAGTAAGGTGTGTTCTCTGTGACTTGATATAGTTTATTTTATGTATTTAAAAATATTAGATGCTGATAAAGGAAACATAAGCCTTACCACATTGTCCTTCAGTTCAGTTCAGTCACTCAGTCGTGTCCGACTCTTTGCGACCCCATGATTCACAGCACACCAGGCCTCCCTGTCCATCACCAACTCCAGGAGTTCACTCAGACTCACGTCCATCGAGTCAGTGATGCCATCCAGCCATCTCATCCTCAGTCATCCCCTTCTCCTCCTGCCCCCAATCCCTCCCAGCATCACAGTCTTTTCAAATGAGTCAACTCTTCGCAAGAGGTGGCCAAAGTACCGGAGCTTCAGCTTTAGCATCATTCCTTCCAAAGAAATCCCAGGGCCGATCTCCTTCAGAATGGACTGGTTGGATCTCCTTGCAGTCCAAGGGACTCTCAAGAGTCTTCTCCAACACCACAGTTCAAAAGCGTCAATTCTTTGGGGTTCACTTTTTGGTTTCATTTACGTCTAAAGAGACGAAAGATCTAGAATCTTTGTGCTAAAGAGACACTTTCCTTATCTTTTCTCTTCATCAAATTTGAGGGCCTCAATCCCTTTTTTAAAATTTTATTTACTTTAGTTGGAGGATAATTGCGCTACAACATTGTGTTGGTTCCTGCCATATATCAACATGAATCAGCCACAGGTATACACACGTCCCTTCCCTTCTGAACCACCCTCTCACCTCCCACCCCATCCCACCCCTCTAAGTGGTCTCGGAGTACCCTTCTGAGCCCCGTGCACCATACAGCAGATTCCCACCAGCTGTGGATTCCACATACGCTACACTCTCCATTAGCCCCACATTCTCCTTCCCCCTTTGTATCCATAGTCTGTTCCCTATGTCTTCGTCTCCATTGCTAAGAGGTTCGTCAGGACTGTCTTTCTAGATTCCATTAAATCAGTGCTTAGTCGCTCAGTCGTGTCTGACTCTTTGCGACGCCATGCACTGTAGCCCGCCAGGCTCCTCTGTCCATGGGGATTCTCCAGGCAAGAGTACTGGGATGGTTTGGCCTGCCCTCCTCCAGAGGATCTTCCCAACTCAGGGATCGAACCCAGGTCTCCTGCATTGCAGGCAGATTCTTTACCAGCTGAGCCACCAGGGAAGCCCATGAATACTGGAGTGGGTACTCTTTCCTTCCTCCAGAGGATCTTCCCAACCCAGGGATCGAACCCAGGTCTCCTGCATTGCAGGCAGATTCTTTACCAGCTGAGCCACCAGGGAAGCCCATGAATACTGGAGTGGGTACTCTTTCCTTTCTCCAGGGGATCTTCCCAACCCAGGGATCGAACCCAGGTCTCCTGCATTGCAGGCAGATTCTTTACCAGCTGAGCCACCAGGAAAGCCATATATGTGTGTTAAAATACTGTGTTTCTCTCTTTCTTTCTCACTCTATAATAGGCTCTAGGTTCATCCGCCTCATTAGAGCTGATGCAAATGCATTCCTGTTTATGGCTGAGTACTATTCCATTGTGTACATGTGTGAAAAGCACGCTTCTTTTTGCGTTCATCTGCTGATGGGCATCAGGTGGCTTCCGTATCCTGGCTAACGTAGATGGTGCCGTGATGAACTTTGCGGTACGTGTGTCGTTTTCAGTTGTGGTTTCCTCAAGGTGTATGTAGGGCCTCAATCCCTTTTGTCCTCAAAATGTATCACCACCATCTTGCCAAATGGTTACTTTCCTGGGTGGAACAGTTACCTCTTTTTTTGCCCTATGCAACTTCTGTATCTCTGCAGCTGCGGCAGGCTAACCGATAATAGTGCTGATCACAGCTGCCTGGCGAGGGTTCCTGTGGCGAAGTGCCTCCTCTGGGTTAGCTCCCCAAGTGAGGGAGACAGTATCTGGATCTAGGGATTCTGGGCTAGGGGTCTGGGGAGCTGGGTTTTTAAGTACTGTGTTGTATGCTCTAGACTCCTTTGATATCTTTCAGAGTAAACTCACAGAGCAGAGCCGTCTGCCTCCCGCTTGGTCCTTAGAATATCTGCGCATCTTTAGTGAAGAAAAAGAGAAACTGTTTTCTCTTTACCTCCCTCTCTCTTCTTTTCTGTGTTTCCTTTACTTTTTAAAAACTCTGTGGTTTTGAGGTTCAATGTGTTTCATGTAAGTCTTCCCTTCCGGCTGCACTGGGTCTCGCTGCGGCGAGCAGCGGCTGGCCCTCAGTCGCCGTGTGCGGGCTCCTCGAGCCGCGGCCTCTCTCGTGGCAGGGATTGTGTTCCAGGGCGTGTGGGCTTCAGCAGCTGCAGCTCACGGGCTCAGTTGCTCCAGGGCATGTGGGGTCTTCCCCGAGCAGGGACTGAACCCATATCCCCTGCATTGGCAGGCGGATTCTTAACCAGTGGACCGCCAGGGGAGTCCTCACTATCTCTTTCTTTCTTGTCCCTCTGCAATGACGTTTGACTCTGCAGGGAAGTCTCTTTCATTCTGAGGCCGTTTCCCTGTGTCCAAACAAAGAAGGTCAGCCTGAGTCCTCTCCGAAGTCCCTTCCAGCACCGTCATGCCTATTTAACTTCAGTGTGAGAAAGGACTCCTGACTGCAGTGGACTCCCGCCTGGCTGAGGAATGATGGCTCTTTATACTGACCACAGGGTCAGGGGACTTCCTGCAAGGCTCTAAGTCTTTCCCTCAAAGAGGTGACCTTGTACCTACAGCTCCTTCATCTCCATATGCCTTTGCCGCAGTTGTATTTGTCACCGTGAGTGACTCCATAAGCTAAACCAGCAGTTGCCATGGCTCTTGGTTGATTAATTTTCTAGGGAAAAAACGAAAGCCCATTTACGATCATGGTTCTTTTTTGGAAACCAACAGGATTTTAACATCTGTTCTACACATAGGCTCACAGTCTCGCTTTTTACTTGGAGCCCTTTTCTGTGAAAACAAGAGCAAGCAATATTTATTTATTACAAATGGCTGCTTTTCCAGTTTATTCTAGTAAGCTATTTTTTCTAGACCTCTTTGCAGTTTGAATATAACTGATTAATTGGACTTCCTTTATACACACAAGTGTATTGCTTTTCTATTTTATTGAAGTATAGTTAATTTCCAGCATTGTGTTAGTTTCAAGTGTACAGCAGAGTGATTCAGTTATTCGTATACGTGTGTGCATGTACATTCTGTTTTCAAATCCTTTTCTACTACAGGCCATCACAAGTCATTGAATGTAAATCCTTGTGCTACACAGGAGGTCCTTGTTTACCTATTTTATATATAGCAGTGTGTATCTGTCAGCCCCAAACTCCTGGTTTATCTCTCCCCAACTCCTGCAATTCTTTCTTAAAATTAATTTATTTTAATTGGAGGATAATTCCTTTACAATATTGTGGTGGTTTTTGCCATACATCGACATGCATCAGCCACAGGTCTCATATGTTCCTCACCTACTTATCAATACAAAACAGACTCACAGACACAGAAAATACACTTACGGTTATTCTCTTTGGTAGCCATCGGTTTATTTTCTGTGTCTGAGTCTGTTTTGTATTGATAAGTACATTCATTTGCATCATTTTTTTTAGATTCCACATATAAATAACATCTTATGATATTTGTCTTTCTCTGTCCAATATTAGCCCGTGTTTATAGACAGGCTCAGTGGCCAGTTTCTGCACAGTGATATTGGTAGAGGGGTCATTGAGATGATCTCATTATTATGAATGATGAGAATTCTATAGCAGGTGTATTAGTGTTAACAGCTATATCAGAATACGACTAGTAAGGGTGGGCCCAACGAAATGCACCACTTTTTCCTGTATGACTCTTATTTCTTCCCAGAAACTATACAATCTGTTCTTTTATCTAAAAACAGAAGTTGCCTGCCCAGATCCTTTCAAAGCAAGAAAGGTGTTTCTGTTGCTAATAGTGTATTATATAGAGCCCCAGCATGAAAGAACTTCGAGAATGCCCTTGTGCTAACCTTGTGCACTTGTAGTTGAGGCAGTAGAGAGTCTGGGAAAGACACGTGACTTGTCTGAGGTCATGCCGATGGGGACATGGAACGTCTACGACACTTGCTGCTCCGGACCCCACCGTGCCTTTATGCCGCTTCAGCACACCGCTGCTGCCGCCACAAGTCCCTTCTTGGTGGCCAAGGTCCCCGGATTTATGGGTCTTCCTTCCCTCCTTTTGCTCTCTCTCCCTCCCTCCCTCCTCCCTTCCTTATGCGTGTGTTGAGATGAATGGTTCCTGTTTTGCTCTGCTTTTGACTTAAGACACATTGTCTGTGTGTGGGCTTGGAATGCATCACTCAACTACCCAACACCTTTCTTCCCTTTTTATTAATAGAATTATGAATCCATTCTTGCAGCAGCCATCAGTACGCGTACTGCTGTCTTCCAGTGGTCCGAAGGTGTGAAGCCAGCCAAAGACAAATACGTTATCCTTGCAAATGTCTGGGCATTGTTTGTGTCTCCCTTCACTCATCTTGGCTTTTGCGGTTCACTTCAATTTCACTTCTGTCTTTATTCCCCTTTCTTTTCTCACCAACTTATTTGAAGGCTACGTTTGTCTCATAAAAACTCAACCAATAGAAAATTGAGAAGATTAAGCCATCAGTTTATTTGATCGGCTCTATTCACCGATTGAATTCAAAGTCCCACACCCACCCAATTCAAACTGAGACTTTTCTGAAGCTAAAACATAGACAAAATGGCCAGAGTCCACAGCTTCTGCTTGGCTTATTTCTGTGTCTTGGTTTCCTTCAAGAGCACCCTTCCCACCTGATCCCGAGGCTCTTGTACCAGAAAATCCTTTGTGCTCTAAGATTTTCAGCCTCAAGGATATTTCCTGAAGTTCACATTTGGGGGTGCAGTCTGCGCCCTTCCTTCGTGGAGCAGCTGCCGACTCTCTCACTGCTTAGCTTCAGTGCACACTGTCCTCTTCAAAGCCATCTTTGACTGACAGGGGGAAGAGGCTCCATTAGAGAAGAACCATGGTGTGGTCAAGTAACGGGTTTATTTTAAGACTTAAGTAAGCAAAGTGAATAAGGTACACTCTAGTGTTCATCAGCTTTCGGATACAGCAGTGATACAATAATAGTAATCACTTAGGCTTTCCATGTTAAATTATGTGAATCATTTCATTTATTATGGATAATGAACCAGTAATGCAAGCCTGAAGTGATGTCTCCAGGACACTACTAATGTATTTTATTTCCTTTCTGCCCCTCATCCAAGTACAGGAAATATTTAATTTTCCTTGCAGGAATTACTTACGATGGTGGTAGTAAGCCAGAGGATTGAGGCACCCAGCTTCTGGTGTACAAATTCCCTCTGTAGGCACTGATATTCTAGCATGATGCTTTTATCCAGGGAGACGTTTATCAACTTAAACACACCTAGGAAAGCTATATGGAAGACGTAAAAGCATCAGGAAGCTCAAGATTATAGCGGAGGCACAGACTGAATGTTTTTAATCTTGTCTCATCCACAGGCATCCACAAAGATGATTCCCATAGATCATCTTGGTGCCATTTGCCCTTTTTTACGTCCTCGGTACAATATACTTACTAGCTATATTGATGAAAATAGAGAGCAGCTCTCCTTGATGTTGGAGACCTTGGCAAACATAAAGTCTTTAAAAAAAATGAGTAGACTGTCTTATAAATGTGAACCCATTGGCTGAACCACCCAGTGAAAGAATAGTCATGGTACAGCACCAGGGAGATTAATGAAAACCCGTGTGTGCGTGTGTGTGTGTGTGTGTGTGTGTGTGTGTGTGTGTGTGTTAAACACCATATAAGAAGTCTGCTTAACGGCTTTAATAATCCCTGAAAAACCTGTTAATCTCTCCTTTCTCCAATGAGAAACCTGGAGGAACTGAGTTTCAAATGTCTTGTCTACAGCACATTGGAGACTCTGAGTTAGGGTTTTTTTCTGACATTTGTGGAGCCATCTGGTGGGGGTTCCCATTATTCATGGGCCGATGAGATGTGGAAAGAGCCCCATTGTACCCCCATTTTTACACCTCCTCAGGAAGCAAGGCTACAGACACACACAGCTTCACTATATGGCAAGCATTCTACTCATTCAAGCAAGGAGGTCTTTTTCCAAATTTTAAAATTTCTGTTTTCACATGCTATGTACTTCGGTGTCCACAGAAGACTCATTATATGCAATGAGATGGCATGGTGAAAGGCGGGACTAGCTTTGCCCACTGTTTGCACCATTCACCCACGGTGTATGTTCCAGTGAGGAGGTGACGTGCCTCAGGATCTAGAAACCCAACAGGCATGTCTGTGGTGAACATATCCAGTCATCAGAAGTCTCAGTAGACATGATATCCCAATGCAAATGGAAAGCAAGAAGCAATCGATTTGAGAATAACGTTCAAAACTATTAAGCTTCCCTGTGTCTCAAATGGTAAAGAATTTGCCTGCAATGCAGGAGACCCAGGTTCAATACCTGGGTGGGGAAGATACCCTGGAGTAGGAAATGGCAATCCACTCCAGTGTTCTTGCCTGGAGAATCCCATGGACAGAGGAGCCTGGCAGGCTACAGTCCATCTGGTCGCAAAGAGTCGGAAACGACTGAGTGACTAACTTTTCAAAGCTATAGTGTTATCTGTTGTATCTTTCGTCTTTCCAGTTCAAGGTTGATTTAGATCTGTGCATCTGAATGCAAACATTTGGAGCTCTCTAGGCTCAGTGAAGAATCACGTTAATGACAATATCAGGAGTGAACCGTGTTGGAGCTGCTTTGAAGTTGGTGGGATGACAGGCACCAGAGAGGAGAGAGGTAGCTGACTGTGACCAATGTTGACCCTGACAGATTCCTTGGAGGAAAGATTTCAGTCGGTCTGCATTCTACAAATTCATTTTCCCTGCGAGTGTGCTCAAGTGTTCACTGAGACAGAATCATTGTTTGAGACCAATAGTCAGAGTCTCCCAGGACCACAGAGCAGGCTCATCCTGAGGCTCTGGCCTGGAGCCACATGTATTTCTCCAAAGCTCACAGGGAGCCCTTCCAGCAAATCTTTATGGAGCTTTCAAAAACGCATCATTGTTGCTATAATTATCAACATTTAATCTTTTAAAATGACTTAATGACTGATGCTGACGCTGAAGCCCAATACTTTGGCCACCTGAGGCAAAGAACTGACTCATTTGAAAAGACCCTGATGCTGGGAAAAATTGAGGGCAGGAGAAGAAGGGGATGACAGAGGATGAGATGGTTGGATGGCATCACTGATACAACGGAGATGAATTTGAGCAAACTTCAGGACATGGTGAAAGATAGGGCAGCCTGGTGTGCTGCAGTCCACGGGGTCACCAAGACTCAGACACGACTTAGGGAGGAAACAACAACAATAGATGAATATGTAAGTGAATAACTAAACACTTGGCACTGCTACTATGTATAGGAAATCAGTTCATTCCATAATATGGAAATTGACTTCTTATCAATGGTATTAATTCCATTTTGGGTAGATAAACCACACTGGAGAGATTTATATAATACCTGTTTTAAGTGGCATTGTGCAATATTATTTTCTATAGGATACATTTTCATCACCCATTAAAGATAAATTATTTGCCACTAAAACAAAAATCTGAAAGGAAAGGCTTTTCCCTCTTCACGCTATTAAACCTCCTGTGTATGAAAGATGTGTTCATTCCTGAAGACTATGAAGGCTATTCAGAGGTAACCCACTCCAGTATTCTTGTCTGTGAAATCCCATGGACAGAGAAGCCTGATGGGCCACAGTCCATGGGGTTACAAAGAGCTGGACACAATTGAGTGGCCACACAACAACTAGAAGTTAAAGTGACTACCCAGCCCTGGTGCGATGAATGCATTTCCTTGAATTATGAGAAGACCTATCTTGATAACAGGCACACCCAGATGTTTTGCTTCAGTTCAGTTCAGTTCAGTCACTCAGTCTTGTCCAACTCTTTGTGATCCCATGGACTGCAGCACACCAGACTTCCCTGTCCATCACCAACTCCTGGAGCTTGCTCAAACTCATATCCATTGATGCCATCCAGCCATCTCATCCTCTGTTGTCCCCTCCTGCCTTCAATCTTTCCCCACATCAGGGTCTTTTCCAATGAGTTAGTTCTTTGCATCAGGTGGCCAAAGGATTGGAGTTTCAGTTTCAGCATCAGCCCTTCTAGTGAGTATTCAGGACTGATTTCTTTTAGGATTGACTGGTTGGATCTCCTTGCAGTCCAAGGGACTATCAACGGTCTCCTCCACCACCACAGTTCAAAAGCATCAATTCTTTGGCGCTCAGCTTTCTTTACAGTCTGACTCTCACATCCATACATGACTACTGGAAAACACAAAGCTTTGACTAGACAGACCTTTGTCAGCAAAGTAACATCTCTGCCTTTTAATATGCTGCCTATGTTTGTCATGCGTGCATGCATTGGAGAAGGAAATGGCAGCCCACTCTAGTATTCTTGCCTGGAGAATCCCAGGGACAGAGGAGCCTGATGGGCTGGTGTCTCTGAGATTGCCCAAAGTCAGACACGACTGAAGCAACTTAGCAGCAGCAGCTATGTTTGTCATAGCTTGTCTTCCAAGGAGCAAGGGTCTTTTAACTTCATGACTGCAGTCACCATCTGCAGTAATTCTGGAGCCCCCCAAAATAAAGTTTCTCACTGTTTCCATTGTTTCCCCATCTATTTGCCATGAATTGATGAGACTGGATGCCATGATCTTAGTTTTTGAATGTTGAGTTTTAAGCCAGCTTTTTCATTCTCCTTTTTCACTTTCATCAAGAGGTTCTTTAGTTCTTTTTCGCTTTCTTCTGTAAGGGTAGTGTCATCTGCATATCTGAGTTTATTGATATTTCTCCCAGCAATCTTGATTCCAGCTTGTGCTTCATCCAGCCCAGCATTTTGCATAATGCACTCTACATATAAGTTAAATAAGCAGGGTGACAATATACAGCCTTGACATACTCCTTTCCCAATTTGGAACCAGTTGNGGAAAAACAAAAACCAAAAAACACAATAGCTCCTTCTCTTGTTGGGCTTCCCTGGTGGCTCAGATGGTACAGAGTCTGCCTGCAAGGCGGGAGACCTAGATTTGATCCCTGGGTCAGGAAGATCCCCTGGAGAAGGGAATGGCTACCCACCGCAGTATGCTTGCCTGGAGAATCATGACTGAGAGATGGACACTTTTCACTTTCTTTCACAGAGAGAGGCTCACAGAGCAAACTCTAGGAGGACTCCAGTCACAGATCCTCAGCCGTCCTCTCCTTGTGGAATGAGGAGGCATCAAGCATGCGTGTGATAATACACAGAGCTGCTGACCCAGGAAGCTCACTCAGGCTTTTGATAATTGAAAAATATTTTCCATCAAGTACTCTAGGTGGAAGAAGCTGTCAAAATCAACAGAAAGTCCCAATGCAGAGCCATGAACGACAACAAGAAAGAATCAGATGAAAAGACTCAATGATGTGTCTTGTAGAGTATGAACTATGAACAGGCAGCCCCTGTTCTCCCAAAGATTAGGTATATATAAGAAGCTTTTGTTTTCTCTTATAAAAGCAATGGGTTGAAACCGCTCAGGAGCCCTGTGTTGTAGATAAAGCTGATAGGGGTAGCCTCTCTTATGTTCATGCTGTAGATGAGAAAACCGATACTTAGTGAATTCTCCTCATTCAAAGAGCCACTGAAGACGAGTCAGNGCTACCCACCGCAGTATGCTTGCCTGGAGAATCATGACTGAGAGATGGACACTTTTCACTTTCTTTCACAGAGAGAGGCTCACAGAGCAAACTCTAGGAGGACTCCAGTCACAGATCCTCAGCCGTCCTCTCCTTGTGGAATGAGGAGGCATCAAGCATGCGTGTGATAATACACAGAGCTGCTGACCCAGGAAGCTCACTCAGGCTTTTGATAATTGAAAAATATTTTCCATCAAGTACTCTAGGTGGAAGAAGCTGTCAAAATCAACAGAAAGTCCCAATGCAGAGCCATGAACGACAACAAGAAAGAATCAGATGAAAAGACTCAATGATGTGTCTTGTAGAGTATGAACTATGAACAGGCAGCCCCTGTTCTCCCAAAGATTAGGTATATATAAGAAGCTTTTGTTTTCTCTTATAAAAGCAATGGGTTGAAACCGCTCAGGAGCCCTGTGTTGTAGATAAAGCTGATAGGGGTAGCCTCTCTTATGTTCATGCTGTAGATGAGAAAACCGATACTTAGTGAATTCTCCTCATTCAAAGAGCCACTGAAGACGAGTCAGGGGTCTGATTGTGTCTGTTAGCAGCACTTTGGGCTGAGCAGCTATTCCTATGGAGAGAGGGTGAAACAGGGCTTTCTAACTGGGGGGGGCTGTTCTGGGTTTAGTTTCCTAGCTCCATTCTGTTGGGGTGCTTTGTGTACATCAGTGCAAGCAGCTGACTCTTACCTCATGGCCACAAAGAGGCTGCAGTAGCTCCTTGCCTTTCAGGCCTCATACAACTGTGTCCAGAGACAATCAACTGGAGGGACAATGCTGTGGGGAGAAGGGAGCGGTCCTTCCTCTCACCTCTATCCTCTATCCAGGAGGGAAAAAACTCTTTCCAATGCCACTCCGAAGGTTTTTTTATATATCTTTAGCCAAGTAGGCACCCTTAATTTTAGGACAAAAATTCCTCAAATTAAGAGGAGATGGTCAGAAAGTGGGAAAGAATGGGGGTGTAACTTTTCTGTAATTTCCTCTGGAAAATTCACAAAGCTCTTTCTTTCTGCAAAGTGCTAATGTAATGGATAATATCCAGCCTTTCCCCAGTAAAAAGTGTCATGCAAATCTAAGGGTTCTTTAAGTAAACAGGCAGTGAGATATATCTTCAGAGAACGCTTTGATGTGGCCAGTCTCATACAGGGAAGCAATAAGATGTGGTCCAGGAACTATAAAGCCAGACTGCGTCTGTCTTAGTGATGACTTTTTTCCTGCAAAGATCAATGGCATCAAAGGGAGATGGCAGAATCTGCGGACCACTTGCTTCCATTCTCTTCCTGGAGCTGTTGCCAGCTGGCCTAGGAAATCACCATCTTTCCACTTTAATCAGAAGCGGAGACCAAAGGCAGGGAGGGCTTCCCTGGTGGCTCAGGAGATGCAGGTTGGATCCCTGGATCGGGAAGGTCCCCTGGAGGAGGAAATGCAACCTATTCCAGTATGCTTACCTGGGAAGTCCCATGGACAGAGGAGCCTGGGGGAGTGTAGTCCATGGGGTCACAAAGAGACACGACTTAGCGACTGAGTGCACACGCGTGCAGGTACCAAGGAGACCAAGGGCTAGTGGCTTATCCACTGAGGTGGTCTGTGCTCTGAAGTGCCATCACGTCAGGGGACTGTTTTTGTCATGTGGAGAAATCCAAACAGACCGCCTGCTTTGCCAAGGAATCAGTGGCTGTCTGTGAAGTTGTTCATGTTATTTGACTGGAAAACAATAAAATGCAGATGTAATCAGTGGGTATAAGGTTGGAGCAGTTCTTGGTCCAAGTTGTTCCATGAGAGCGCCCATCATGCCACAGGGATCCCACCTGGAGGGTCTACTGTAAGTCGTTAACTTATTTAAAGTCTTACTCTGGCTTAGCACAGTCACAGATTTTGTATTCTGTTCCACCACCGTATATTTGGATTGAATAATCATAAAATATTTTTCTTTCAGTCTATTAAGTTCTCAAGGAAGATATTTCTCTTATGAATTTGAATAGCTCAATTTGGAAACTCGGAATTCATTTAGATCGCAACCAACCATTTACATCTCATTTAGAGTTGAGCTGAGGTTGTGTATGTTAGAGGTCTTAGAGAGAGAGGAGTAGAGGGATGCTGGAACACAGATGTCCTTATAGCCTTATCCTGCTCTATGGGTAGCTTCTTCACCATAAGACAGCTCAGAATCAGAGTCCCTTGAAAGCCTCCATTTATTCATCCTTTCTCATGAAGACTGAAAATGTCCTGTGCCAACGATGCAATCTGGATAGTGTTGACTTACAAAGAAAGTCACGGTGGGGATTACGGATGCAACATGGACAACGAGGTGAGGAGACCCATCAGAGACTCCAAGCTCAATCTAGGAGTCAGTAGTCCTCACCTCATGCTGTTGAGAGCAGAGAGTCAGCACTGGTTTCGCTGTGAGTGAGGAAAAATCTGTTCAAATTGCAGGCTTTTGTGACTCATGGATTTATTTTGCAAACAGGCCATTTCTGTTTACCTGTCAAGCGGAATATAAATATAAGCGATTGTCAGGAGAATTACTGTTTTTGAGTTCCAAATTAAAATGATCTGAAATGCAATTAGCAGTATAGACAAGCCTATTTCTCCCTTTTATGAGAAGGAAATTGGTCAGAGATGGGTACAGCGGAGTTGATAGAGTTAAGTGCACAGTGAATTGAATTACCCATGTGAAGCAAATGAGTGGCCTTATTTTAGTTTTATTGCCCTCATATAGTCTGCTTTCATTCATGAGAGTCCTCTGCACTCACATCTGACGTATCATATACGCAGGAGCCGGGGTTTTGCATTTATCTCATGTATTTGCTCAAGGCCCTGTGAAGATACAGAGCACTGGGCCTGAAGTTTATTTTATTCCTCTGGGTTAGTTCCCGTTCTTCATAGGCTCTATTGTGTGTGTACATTAATGATTAGCCATAGGTATTAACCATGTGCCTGTGGGTCAGAGAATGTATTACAAGGTAACAAAAACAAACCACCTAAAGCTGCATCAGCCTATGTTAAAATTTTAAGTATGTTGCATGGAAATTTGGAGGAAATTTAAGTGATGGGGAGAAAAAAAATGGGTTTTATATTGAATACCTTAATGGGTCCTAAAGGAGTAGATTCAGGAAAATTAAGTTCATAAAAAGTTGGTTTTCAACCTGAACATGTTTATTAACTTCATTGATTTTTAATTCAAGTTTTTTTTTAATTGCATTAAAAAAGCAATGAGTCTAAACCAGAGGCACTGAGGATTTTTAATGAAATCAATTTTTGAAAATAAGGCGTTTTGTTTCTTGAAATTCTGCAGAGCTTGTCTGCCAAACTGCATATGTTCTGGCGAGATGGGTGAGACTGTCAGCTCAGGTACAGAATCAAAGTCTCTCTGAGATGAGCCCCAACAGGAATATATCTTAGCTTTGACCATATGGTTGGTGTCTGCTTTTGGCCACAGAGACACTTTTTGGCTAACTGCATATTTTGGCTTTGAAGGAACTGTCAAGATAACCCCCCTTTAAGTGAGAAAGATTGGCCTTTGTTCATTCTGGAAAAATGCTTACTCTCTGGAGAATGCCTGTTCTGTGTTTTACATGGGTAAGCCATTTCCTGAAAATCAACAAACATTCTGAGACTTGCTCGGCTCACCTGGGTGCCGTTTAGAAACATGCTCTAGGGATTATTCTAGTGCAGCTTGTTTTTCAAACTCTAGTGCTCATCAGAACTACCTGGTGGGTTTATTACAATTACAGATGACCGGGCCCAGCCTGAATTTCCGATTCAGTAGGTTTGGAATGGGACCTAGAATTCACATCCGCACAGATTTCTAGATGTTCCTTTCGTGCCTGGTCCAGGTGTGATTCTTTGAGAGCCTCTGTGATTCGGGGCTGAACATGTTCTTCGTGATGGCCAGGGAGGCCCGGCGTGCTGCCGGCTATGGGACTGCAAAGAGTCGGATGCGACTGAGCGACTGACCTGAACTGAACTGATGCTTTTCCTGCTTCTACAGTCAATAACTAGACCGGTATTAGGAACACATTTGTGGTCTATGTTTCTAACAGTCCTCTTCTGATAAGACTGCCAAGGCTGCAAATGTACCCAAAGGAAGAATAAATAGAGAAGGCTACATCTTTCCATGAAAGGATGGCCTTATCAATCCAGCCCTGTAGTTTAGAGCTCCAGTCCCTCTCCACTGAGAGGCGGGCTGACCGTCATCTGCGTGAAGGCAAGAACTACATTCATTTTAGTTACTCACCTCTTCCCAAGAACATAAAATAGAATGTTGACCGGGACGTGCTGGACATTTAGCTAGCTTCTGGATAAAGAAGTTCAGTGCTTGCAATAAGCACCGACATTAGCTGTTCCGTTTTTCATGCATGGTTTGATTTTAGTTTTAGTGAGCTAGAACGTGACACACAGCACGACGCAAGTATAGAAGTCATCCCAAATGGGACGGCTTACGTGAGATCAAGGTTCCCATTTCTGCTGATCAGTCNGTGGGGGTGGGAGGGGTGGAGAGAGTAGGGCACATACCTCCTCCCTGTCGGGTGGGAGGGGAGACAGTTATGCTGTTGCATTAATAGTTACAACACAGAGGAGGGAAGGGCGATAAGGGTCTGCTTTTTCCATTCCTGCATTCCAAGACCCTCCTTGGTTTTATCTGCTCTTTCGTCCTTGGTCACCACAGGAGGCAGCAGTTTTTTTAGGACAAGGGACAGCAAGGTCTCTTTCCCTCTGGGATTTCTGCGTTTGGACAGTGGTGCCAGGAGGTGGCCTTGGACTCAGACCCAACAAGCACTGGCAGCCTGCAGTGGGGGCCGCCGAGTGGCCCAGGCCTGGCCATTTTCTCAAGTGGTCACAGAAACCATGGCAGAGCGGGAGTCCCCTTGGAAGGTGAAAGTGAAGATGCCCACATCCACGTGGAGTGGAAGGACCAGGGAAGCGCCGGGGGCAGGTGCGAGCTGGTCTGGAGTGTGGGGTCCTCATCCACTCAGGACAGGACGATCCATCCCAGCCCAAGGGCTGCCAACAAGGGGAAAGGACTGCGCCTGGAAGATCGGGGGTTGGAGGAGGGGGTCGAGACCAGCAGGGAGAGGCCTAGATCCTCAAGCAGGACGTCGGCGCGGACTCCAGCAGGACAGGAGGGAGGAATCCACCCCGAAAGGCAGGGGACAAACCCGACGGCCAGTGCGGTCTGAGCCGGAGCCCAGCGCCCAGGCGCAGTGGGTGTCTTTCCACACAGGGGCGCTGGAGCACGTTTTACTGCAGAGGAAGAGCGAATGTGCACCCAGACCGAGCGCCCCATAGGTGTCGCCCCCCGCACACCCGGGCTCCCCACTTCCTCTCAGTGCAGGGGCTGGGGGCGGGCGCGAAGCAGGCTTTGGAAAAGTTGCAGGCATCACCAAATGCTTTAGCCTCCGTTGGCATTTACGAGTTTATCGAAAACGATAATGAACTTCGCGATACACACAAATGAGTGGGGTGTGCCGGGAGGAGCGCGGAACTGAGTTGCACCCCTCCCCCGCACCGCACACCCCACCGCACCCCGGTCGGCCCTTGCCTGCCTTCCCGGACCTTTCCCTTCTCTTCTTCTTGAGACCTGTTTTTGGAGCAGAGCTTGGTTTGGGAAGGAAGGGGGCCCATCGGAGGCCGCGACCCCGAACCCCCTCCCTTGCTGCCCGACGGTTTGCTCTCCATCACCCCCCGTGCGCACCCCCGACCTCCAGGGGTCTCGGCTGTTGTCATTTCACGTTAGGCAGGAAAAGCTGGGAGGGAAACACGATGGGGAGAGCCCCGCAGGGCGCCGGGGTTGCAGCCGCCAGCGATGCGAGCGCGTGGACGCGGAGCGCAGCCCCGCGCGGAACCGAGGACCTGCATCTGGCGGTGCCACCCCCTGCCTCCGTGCCCCCGACGTCCCCTCCCCGTCGCAGGCCTCCTCTCGCTGCGCTCTCCCGGAAGACGGCGGGGTGCGCTCTCCCGGTGGCCAGGAGCCCCCCAGCGCGCCCCTGCACCCACGAGCCGCGTGGCCCCGCGGCCTCCTCGCTGCCAGCCCCGGGACCCCCGGGCGCCTTTCCTGGGGGTGAAGCGCCGCGTGGGGAGGCGGGGAGGAGGAGCTGCGCGGGGACCCGGGGCGGGGGGAGCGAGGAGATGCGCTCCGGATGCTCGCCGGGCTCTAGGTGGTGCCAAATTCCGGGGCCTAGGCATGTTCTCTCCCTTTATGGTTTTCTGTTGTTTTTCTTCCCTTCAATGGCTTTGATTAGGCCGTACGCGGCCGTGCCGAGGAGTTGAAAACAGAAAAGCAAAGGGAACCAGAACACACCGCCAGACCCCGGCTCGGCCCAGCCGCCGGGGAGGGGGCGGAGGAGGCTGAGCCAGGCGGTCGCTCGGCGGCGACTCGCGAGTGGCGCGCGGGAGGAGCGGCGCGCTGCCGCCGTCCTTTCCTCCGCCGCCGCCTCCCCTTCTTCTTCCTCCCCTTTTCCCCCTGGAGGGCGTGGGGAGCGGGAGCCCCAGAGGAAGAAAGCCGATACAGAAACGCCCCAAAGACAGCGAGCGAGAGCGCGCGGAGACCGATGGCTTCGCTGTACCAGAGGTTCACGGGCAAGATCAACACCTCGCGGTCCTTCCCGGCGCCCCCGGAGGCGAGCCGCCTCCTGGGCGGCCAGGGGCCAGAGGAGGACGGCGCGGGGCCCAAGCCCCTCGGAGCCCAGGCGCCCGCGGCGGCGCCCCGGGAGCGCGGCGGCGGCGGTGGCGCGGGTGGCCGGCCCCGGTTCCAGTACCAGGCGCGGAGCGACTGTGACGACGAGGACGTAAGAGCATCTTGGGGGTGGGGTGGGGGTGAGGGTGCGGGGAAACGCGGGGCTCCAGGCGAGCCCGGGGGAGACGCGCCCGCGCGGCGCCTGCGAGGGTCTCGGGGCGCCCTCCCCTCCCCCACTCCTCCCGGAAGCGCGCCCACAAAACCACTCCTTGCGCGGATCTCGGTCACCGCCGTCCTGGAGCGGGTCCCGGTCTGCAGCGGCGGCGGGCCAAGAGTTGGTGGCTTTGAGGGCAGCGTTGGCGGAGCTGCGCTGCGGGGGTGTGGAATTGGCTGAGGGTTCACGGCGGCCCTGGGGACGCTTGCTGTTACCCGCACGCTGCTGCGGATCCTAAGGAGAGAATTCGATCTGTGTGTGCTTACGAGTTGGTTTCTCTGCTCTTTCTTTACGTTTTCTTTTGTCTGCTTTAAGACTCCAGGAAGAGGCTGTCCCAGGCTCCTTTCCGCCCCCTCCCACCTGTCACTGGAGTCCTTACCTCCCCGGCTGTCGCTTCCCTCACTTCTCCACTCTCCAACCCCTCCCCTAATCCCCCCCCCACTGGTGGTGGGGCTGGTGGTGATCCTCTTTCCCGAGCCATAAAATAAAAGCGCTTGCCTCCGAGGCCCAGCCCTCTGACCCAGGCCCAGCACAGTTTTTGCTGGTGCGAGTCAGGCCCTGCTTGTCCCCACACTTAGCCTTGGACTAGCTACAACCTTGGACTGTGTCAGTGGGAAAACTTCTTCAGGAGCACGTTTTCTACTTTTCTCCGGGCTGGTAGCTGGGGGTTTCAAAGGTTGGATTTGCATATCACCTTAGTAACTGATGACTCAGGCAGGACACCCACAGGCTGCCCTAGATGGATGAGTTCGACCACCTCTGTTGATCTCTCTCAGCTATTCAGAGAGCCAGGGAGGGCCAAGTGATGCTTCAGATACCTTGTGTTTCCAGAAAGAAAAAGAGAAAAAAAATCCCAGACAAGCTCTCAGACAGGCAGACAGGACTGGCTCAACTGGTCCAGCCCCGCTGGGTGTGTTGGGTCCAAGAGTTTACTCTGTGTAGCTTTGAGTGTCCCCACCCCCACCCCACCCCCAGGGCGGGGGTGTGGGTGTGGGGGGGCACCTGGACGCAGGTCCTCTCACAAGCCTGGTAGATGGCCTCCCCTGACAGACCCAGGGCAGTTCCTGTCTCTGCCCTGAGCAGGAGGCTGTGGTCATTCAACGTGTCCTGCCTTGGGCCATTGGTTGTTTTGTTTTGTGAATGGAGGATCTGGAGAGGTGGCATAAGTTTGTGGGCGATGTGGTTACACACGCACACACACACACCCTGTATTAGAGCTTGCACGAGATTTTCTTATTTTGGTTTATTTCCAGACCCCTCCCCTGGTTACACAAAGACCTATCAGAGAGATGGCCCTCACTCCAGTGGGTCAGTTCCTAAGGGAAATGCATGAATTCTCAGATTCAACGGACCAGAACCTTTGAGGAGGGGTCTCACTGGGGCAGCTGAAAAATTATGGAGGATTAAACTCCAGAGATCTTGGGGAAGACCACCGAGCTGCAATGCAGGCAAAAATGACGCGCTTTTTGCCTTAAATCTTTTGACTTAAAACTGTTGGGATTTGTTATGCTTATAGTGAGAACCACGAGCAGTTTCCTCCAACAGGCTCTAGGTGTCGCTAGGGGAGTGGAGAGGGCAGAGTTTCTGACTTTTGCTGTAGACGGTCTCCGCCCATTTCCCCCTCATCTTAGCTTTGAGCATGTATTCCTCCTTTCGCTTTGACATATGTCTAGAACAGGTCCTCAGATAAGCGAAAGGGTGAACTGAGGAGCAAATTATTAATTTACCATTTGCAAATGGTTTCTGCTGAGATGACTCTGAAGAGTATATCTATTTAAAATTCATTAACTCCTGATATTAATGTCTTTTATTTCATGGAAAATGAAAAACAAACGGTGTGGGTATGTCTGTGTGTATACAGCAGGTATAAATATAGTGTATGTAGTATCCTTATGAAATATATATATATATCGTGTTTAAAATGTATTATTAAAAAATGACACATGAGTAAATGTAGCATCAATTTCTTGAAAACTTCTATGTGCTTTTCTCAGAAAAATTATTCAGGATTGGAAAAACTGTGTCTAAAAATATACTACGTGGGTGTACACATTAAACAGATTCGTTTCCCTCCAGTCACAGGGAATGCCATTTGCTATGAGTTAGTACTAGTTAAAGAAAGTAGGTACAAAAACTACTTTTCTGATATTAGCCCTTGTTAAGATTACAGAATCTTGAGTAATCACCCTGCTGCCTACATTTAACCCTTAAGATGTACAAGGGATTAAGAATACATTGCTTATTACTCTGTGTGTCTTGGCATCCCCAGGGCATGTTGGTTGCTGTCCAAGGTTCTGAAGCATCATCTCTATTGGCCCCTAGGAAATCTTCAGCACCTGCGTCTGGAGTCCCAGCCCTGAGGCTGCTGGTGTCATTGCTCTTCTGTGGCTTGTCTGTTCCGTGGAACAGAAACAGCCTTCCCACCTCGGTCACTCACATGATGGTAAACAGCGTGACCTTTAAAATCCAACGAGCTCTGTGTCTCATTGCCCTGCCATCTAGAAATGAGGAAATGAAATGTAGCTCTTGATCTGTGTCTGTGTGTATGCACACGTGTCTGAATAGGACTGAGAATGAACAGTTCTTTACAAAATGAAGTTGAAGGTAGTTACCAGGTCATTTGAGAGAAGACAAATGCTGCAGTTGCGTGGTTAGCGACTAGGAGTACGTTTCCTGTCTGCACCAACTACGTGTAGGGACCTCTCTGCTGTGTAAAAGTCTATCTGGGGTGGGCCAGTTTTAAGGTGTGAAGTTTAACTTTAAAGAAGAAAGAAAGCCAGAGTGCTTTTCCACCTGAGTTTCCTCCTCAATCTTATATTTACTTAAAGTCAATGACTTGGGAGACCCCTCTGAGGGATCAATAGCTATTTTGATTTAAAATTCATTTCATAGGCTAAAAATAAGTTGACTCTTAAAGGGACTGCTGCTGGAAGGGACTTTTAATGGAGTTTGGTAACTTCTGATAGGAATTAACTTCAATTAATTTAAAAATACTGGACCTTGTGGTGCCCCGGCTTGAGCGTTTCCTTTTGATTTCTTAAAGGACTTTGAAGGCTCTGGGTGACTGTCAGGGCAGTAGGCTTGTTGGGGCCAGATCAGCATGTTCCTGTCTTCTTCATTTGTGATGACACATGATTTCCTAACAGTACAAATATGATGACAGGATTTTAAAACAGCCATTTGGCCAAAGCAGAGATTGAGCAAAAATCATTGCTGACGCAGTCTGTCTTATGATGTCACTGCTGTCTCACTTCTGATGTCATGCTTCTGATGTAGCTCATCTTCTTGTTTGTCTGCAACCTCCAGCCCTTCTTCCTCTCCACCCTGACTTTTCACTGATAGGCTGTCCACATCCTGTTCATTTCTCCTTGGAGTTTATCAACTTTAACTTTCCAAGCAGCTTGACTCCACAGAAATATCTGTATACCTTCTGACTTTCTTCTGCAATTTCAAATGTATTTAACACCTCATATTATCTTCCTAACATATTGAGGAGAAGGTTAAAAGTTTCAGCCACCAGCTTGATCTCAGTATTTTCATGTCGAATTCGACAATGCTTAGTGTAACTCTTCTGTAGAAGAGTTATGGGATGTCACCGGGTTGCTTGGAGCTTTCACATTCTCGGGTGATCTAAAGTGGATTCACTAATTCATTACAAGAATTCCTTTTTCCTTCCTTGGGTTGGTGGCACACTCACATTCTTACTGTCCTCACTGAAGAACACTGCTCAGAAAATGTCTTCAGTGTCCTCTTAATTAGTTGGTACAATGGCCTTTGTCCTTGTTGTCACCCCTTTTGCTCCTGATCACTGCCACCCTACACTTCAGACTGCTGTGTCACGTGTCTTTCATGATGCCACATGAATTCATGTCCTCTCTCTCTGACCTTTGTAGTCTTCAGTAAGTCCTTCTTTCCCCCTCCTCTCCCTCATGTAGGGGGTTGGAAGAGCCTATACTCCAAGGTTTTGGTCTCCGCTATTCTATTCTTTGGAGAAGGCAATGGCACCCTACTCCAGTGCTCTTGCCTGGAAAATCCCATGGACGGAGGAGCCTGGTGGGCTGCAGTTCATGGGGTTGCTAGAGTCAGACACGACTGAGCGACTTCACTTTGACTTTTCACTTTCATGCACTGGAGAAGGAAATGGCAACCCACTCCAGTGTTCTTGCCTGGAGAATCCCAGGAACGGGGGAGCCTGATGGGCTGCCGTCTATGGGGTCGCACAGAGTCGGACACAACTGAAGCGACTCAGCAGCAACATTCTATTCTTTCCCTGCCACGCTTTATTCTTAAGAATATTGGGGAAATTAAAATGAAGATAAAGGGAGCTGAGTATATTTCACAGCCTCTGTAATAGCAGGTGGCCGAAGTAGCTTAGTTCCCTTGGTATACACCTCCCAGAATCTCTTCTGAGGAGTATTTGCTTTTCTATCTGCAGAGTTGGAGACTGTAGGCTTGGAAGGACCTTGGAGGTCCCCACGTTGATCTCTTCTCCTACCTTTTGTTCCACAGGTCAGTTTCCATAGTGATGACAAGACATCCATGTGAACTATATCCCTGACTTCGTCACTTCCCTCTCTTTCTCGTGTGGCTGTTTAGTAGCTCAGTCATGTCCAACTCTTTTGCGACCCCATGGACTCTAGCCCACCAGGCTCCTCCAGTCCATCCATGAGATTTTACGGGCAAGATTACTGGCGTGGGTCACCATTTCCTTCTCCAGGGGATCTTCCCGACCCAGGGATGGAACTGACGTCTCCGTGTCTCCTGCGCTGGCAGGCGGACTCATTACGGCTGAGCCACCGCTTCCCTCTCTTTGCATCTCGTTATTCTAAATGACTCTGCCCAACCTCTTTATTTCTACTGGTGCCACCGATTCTTCCACCCCCGGGCATGGCATACAATATACCTAAGCTTGCACAGTGACATTTCTCTCAGCGTCTCGATGTCTTTCTTGTACTATGCAGTAGTTCACTAGATAAGCTTTGAGGTGCCCTTATGTGTTAATGCTGTGTAACACTGTTGGTGACAGACAGGGAGGCCTGGCGTGTTGCGATTCACGGGGTCTCAAAGAGTCGGACACGACTGAGCGACTGAACTGAACTGAACTGAACACTGTATCATAGTGCCCTACAACAGCTGTCCTCCTGCAAAATCTATTTTCTGCATTTCAGAAGAATGTTAAACAAACAAGTCAGTCAGTTCAGTTTGGTCTTGGTCATGTCCAACTCTTTGTGACCCCATGGACTGCAGCATGCCAGGCCTACCTGTCCATCACCAACTCCCAGAGCTTACTCAAACTCATGTCCATTGAGTCTATGATGCCATCCAGCCATCTCATCCTCTGTTGTCCCCTTCTCCTACCACCTTCAATCTTTCCCAGCCTCAGGGTCTTTTCTGATGAGTCAGTTCTTCACATCAGGTGGCCAAAGAATTGGAGTTTCAGCTTCAACATCAGTCCTTCCAGTGAATATTCAGGACTGATTTCCTTTAGGATGGACTGATTGGATCTCCTTGCAGTCCAAGGGACTCTCAAGAGTCTTCTCCAACGCCACAGTTCAAAAGCATCAATTCTTCAGCATTTAGCTTTCTTTATAGTCCAACTCTCACATCCATACATGACTCCTGGAAAAACCATAGCTTTGACTAGATGGACCTTTGTTGGCAAAGTAATGTCTCTGCTTTTTAATATGCTGCCTAATTTGGTCACAACTTTTCTTCCAAGGAGCAAGCGTCTTTTAATTTCATGTGTTTACTATCTAAAGCAGTCTCTCTGTGAATGTTTTGGTAAAGTAGCTATCACAAAATTATACAAAATTTTGCCTATTGTCTCAATGCAGAGCAGAGTCATCATTGGGAAATTGTCTGTTACAAGGAAGTACGAATGGTGATATAAACAAAGATTCAGTGCTTTGTTTATGGGTGAAGCCAAATATAACATCAAAACTGTCTTGCTTCTGCACTGCACATTGTGTTTTTTAAAGCACCACTGGGTATATCTCATTCCACCTTCCTTGTTACCTTGGCCTGGGGAGAACCATAACAAAGAGTGAATCTGTTGGCTTGAAAAATTAGGGTAAGCCTGATTTTCTTTTCTTTTTTTTTTTCGTTTGGATGAGTCAATTGTCCACTGTGAATCATCGCAAATAAATTTCAATGTGTTAACAAGCGTTTGCTCTGTGGAGTCGGCCAAAAAAGTACGTCTTTGCTTAAGGCCGGATCTGTTTCTGAAAAATGAGCATTCTGCCTTCTTGGTGGAACTGAGTTCTGTGTAGCAGTAAGATTTTTTGAGGTGAGCACGGCAGCCTACTTCATATGGCGTGCTTCCTTTTACTCCTGCTAGTGCACACTTTTAAGTAATTTACTTGTATATGTTACCTGTAGATATGAGGAAGTCTGGAGTATTAGATAACATAGTATCAATTTATATTTTTGACAATGGAATCAGCTCATTTTCCCACATGAGACTAATATTCTAGTATCACTATGTAGACAGGAATTGCTTTAGATGTTGACTTTGGACATTTTTTCTTCATAAAAATAGAGCTTTTTATTTCATACTCCAAGCTTTTCCTCCTTTGGAATCAGAATGATTAATGAGTTTAATTTTTGGAAGCAACTGGCAGGAGTTGCTGAGTAAGATGTACAAGCTGATTGTATATAACCCTGTTCCTTTTAATTACTCTGATGGTAACAATGCCTTCATCACGTGCATATGGAATGCTTCCCCGCAATATACAGTCGTGATCCCTCTCATGGAGTGTGGCCTATAAAATAGTACGTACAGTAATCCTTTCAAAATTAAACTCTGCCTAATAAATGTAGTGTTAAGGGCAGTCAGGACCCATGTGCCATGCTATGCTTTGCTTCATTTTAAATACATCCATTTTATTTTATTTACAAGCGCAAAAAGGAAAGCACTCAGCCTTTCTGGTTAATGGCCTTTGGAACACTTATCTTTAGAAGGATCTGCATCTTGAAATTATCTGAAATAAAATATTTAAAAATTGGATAACATCTCGTCTTACAAATGAGAAGACTGTAGATAGTTATGTGAATAATATTCTGTAAATCACTTGTGTTCTCTGGACCTCAGAGAAACTCGGTCTTCCCTTCTCTCCTGTGTTCTTCTCAGTATCCTCTATGGTACTGTAATTGAGTGGAAAAATTAACTTAATTATATCACTGGATTTCAAACATATGAATGTTATGAAGTCTTAACAGTCTAAATTATTTTGATTCTAAATGGATATGCTAATTGCCAAAGGAAATAACAGTCCACCACAGCAGGATGAGACTTTTGCCCTGAATGGGCTTCCCCAATGATTTTACTCCTTTTTCCTCCATATAGTGCTTTCTGTGTTTCCTAACAGCATCCAGACCCACTGGGAGCACAGGAAATGTTCAGTTTTGCCCCATAATCTGGGAACATATATGGGTAACTTTACAGGGAGCCTGAAGCCAGGACAGCCCACGAGGTCCAGATGGTAGACTTGCAGGCAGTGAGCATCTTGCTTCCCAGAGTCGGAACATCTCGGTTGACAGCAGCGGGCACCATAGCCTGGCACCTGGCAGAGACTGGAGTCTTGCCTGGATGCAGGAAACAGGGGGACTCCTATTGTTACAAATGGAATGGTTCTCAGGTGCTGGAACAGTCGTTCCCTTTAAAATAAACAAACTTAACTTTAACTCAGTCTTGTGGTATGTAGATAAACAGCTTGAAGGCCTTTAGAATGCAGTAAAATCATACTAGTACCATGCCCAATGACATTAAAAACAAACCAAAACAAAACATGCCTCCACCTAGTTTTTAATTAAAAAGGAACTTCAAGATTTTCCAGAATAAAATCTTAACTTTCTCTTTTTGTTATCAACTTTTACCTTAGATGATTTGGGGTCTCTTTTAATATGCCTCTGTTTAAAACAAAAAACGTGGAGCAGGTTTTCCTGGCATGGTCCCCAGTTTGGAATTGAGAAGACCAATGAATCCTTCTGTCTCTTATAGTTCACTGTTTGGGAAGATTTAAAGACAGAACTGCTGGAATCAATGCAGCTGTTTGGTACAGCAACGGTCTCTTTGTTATGGCAGCTGTAATATATTTATATGATTGTTTATATCCCTTCTACTTTATATATTGTGCACCTAGTGTGTTTTAAGATGGCATCAGCCAGAAGTGGACCAGGGCTGGACGAAGGGAGCACTGGAGACTAGGAACAGGAATAAAAGAGGTTTTATGCAGAACCAGTGAAGAGGGGGTGGGTAAAGCAGAAACTAGAGGTGGAGAGGTGCATGAGAAGACCACAGGCCTCCAGGCTCCCCAACCATTTCCCCCAAGTATTTAAATCCTAAACTCTCTTCCTGTGCTTCATGCAGTATGCCATCCAGCCATTTAAAAATCAAAGGTAAAAATAAGAACTCTCTTTGAAAGTCCTGAGAGATGACATTATCTCATCAGCTTGTGAAAGCTCTTAGAGTTGCAAGCTGGTTGGTTGCAACCCCACGAGGTAGTGAAACCCCATGAGGTAGCGAAACCCCACCAGCCTTGTGTGCATGGCTTCAAGCCCTGAACATGCGGGGCTGGTTCTGGGTTCTTTGTGGTTTCTGCACATCCCTCCTCAGCATCTCCACCACCCTGCGCATGGACCACTGCCTTCCGGCCTCTGAAGCCAATGGAGACACGCGGTCCCACGCTCTGCCCTCTTAGGCCTCAGGCTGCCCTGAGATGAGACTTTCATCCCTGCCTACCTTGCCGCGTCATCTTGGGGATATTCACAGAGGGGACGGTTGCCGTTTTCCGGAACTCTGGGCTGCGTTATATTAATAGAATACCTAGCTCCTTCCCCAGGTGAACTTCTAGGTCTTGTTTGTCGTTGCGTCCATTCCATCTTTTCCGACTTGCAAATGTGTGTTCCCCATGGCAGGTCTGAAGGTGGTGTGCTGCAGGTGAACCTGAGTCCAGAGTGAACCCACCTGTCCGCAAGTCCACCCCAGAGTGCATTGCTGCTGAGAATAGCGCTTTGAGGGGACAGAGGCTCCGCTGAAACTCACATGCGGGCAGTGGTTAGTTCGCTAGAGGGATGCATGGGCGTGGCACGCGGAGAAACGGAGCCGGAAATCAAGTTGGGCTGAGTTTCCAGACCGGACCTCACGTTGAGCGTTGCCATGGTTTGGCGCAGGGTCACTGCCGCTCTGAACGTTATTGTGGGTCTCATGGGCACCGGCGGGCTTGTGCCCTCCCTCTTAGTGTTGTGTGTGGCCGCGTGGTTGACCTTGGCAGGTGGAAAGGACTGGAAGTGAGAATAGCTCTAAGTGGACGCTTTGTGAGCCGGCCGGTGGGTTTGCCCTGCTCTCCTATGGACACTGGCAGTATTTCAGGTAGAGGCCGTTCAGCAGGAAAGACAGAAAGGAAGGTTTGTAAACCACCTAGATTGCATGCGGATGGTGTCACCTGGCCTGAGCTGATGGACACAGCGGGGTGCGTGTTCCTGTGGAGCAGCCACTGGGCACTCTTTCTGGACCTTGACTGCCTCCTCGTCTGTGGGCAAATCCAGCACTTTCTCAGCCTCCATGGGAAGCGTCATTCTACATTCCTGCATCGTGCTTAAGACTTTCCAGTTCCCGAAGAGACGGAAGTGGAAATTGCCCTGGGAGGGCAACCGATGTTGGGGTGGTGAGTTTTAACCAGTTCCCTCATTTCCTGTCTTTTGGGAGCATGCTTGTTGGGTGACAGGGAAAGGGTGAGAAGAGACAAGTGTGGGCGTTCATGGGAGGAGCAAGGGAGAGACTGGGAGACAGGAGTGGACAGGCAGTCTCCTAGACAGTAGTGATGGAAACAGACGGCCTTCTGGATGTTGCAAAGGCTCGGCCTTAGAAATGAGTCTTCTGGGCTTCTGACCTTTCAAGTCAGAAATGAAGAGACTCTGAGGTTCTCATAGGGAAGCCTGGATGCTTCGAGTCTGTGTGTTGTGCTCTTCATTTCACATGAATTTTGGAATCCGTTTTACACAGAATCTATATTTACAGTGTAGGATTAAAGAGGACGTGTGTGTGTAGTGTAAGTCGCTCAGTCGTCTGAGCCCGACTCTGCAACCCCATGGACTGTAGCCCACCAGGCTCCTCAGTCCATGGGATGTCCCAGGCAAGAATACTGGAGTGGGTTGCCATGTCCTTCTCCAGGGGCTCTTCCCAACCCAGGGACTGGACCTGCGTCTCCTGCATTGCGGGTGGATTCTTGACTACCTGAGCCACCAGGAAAGAGGCTACGTCTTCATCTAAACAGTAGGCGATGTCACCAGACACGCCCAGATCTAGCAGATGCTCTTTGTCCTCCAGTGCCTGTCCGGGTCAGTTCTTCATTTTACATGTAGAAAGGTGTCACCAGTTTCTCTTCCTTTTTCCTAGATTTTTCATTCATCTGAGTGGACAGAAAAGTGAGCCCCTAAATGACTGGTTATCTGTTACAGGGAGAGGGGAGAGGCTGTCAAAGACGGGGCACTGTTTCTATGGAAACAGGAGCTGGCTGTGATGAGAGGGGATGTCTGGTTTCCTTGTCAGGCGCTGGCCTTACTGGACACACAGTCATTGATACGCTTCCTCGTGGCTGTCCTGCAGCACCGAGGAGATCATATCAACCAGAAGCTTTTGTCTCCCCAGGTGCCTGGAGCGCACCTGAGCAGAATCCTGATGTCCTGTCTCCCCGTGATCTGTGGTCCTGCTTCTCCTGCTCCAGCGAATCTTTCATTTCATCATAGCCATAGGGAAAACAGTCTTGTGCTCGACTTCTGGGCTTCATCACAGTGTCTCTGAAATAGAGGCAGACTTGAGGGGTCGTTTCNCCCAGGTGCCTGGAGCGCACCTGAGCAGAATCCTGATGTCCTGTCTCCCCGTGATCTGTGGTCCTGCTTCTCCTGCTCCAGCGAATCTTTCATTTCATCATAGCCATAGGGAAAACAGTCTTGTGCTCGACTTCTGGGCTTCATCACAGTGTCTCTGAAATAGAGGCAGACTTGAGGGGTCGTTTCAGGCCCCTCCGGTATCTGTCACTCCCTCTTACACACACTCGAGAGCCATTTTTCTACTTGGATTGACTCTTCAGAAGTTTTCACACCATCCTCCAAGCTTCCCTTCCTCTTTCCCCTCTCAGATCCATCCTGACCACATGGACAGTCCGTTTCCCCGTGTCCTGAACTCACTGCAGAACATCGCCCGGAGGGGTGACCCCGCCCCAGGTCAGAGCTGCCCGTGGAGCTCCGCGCTTCTCTCGGGAAATGTCAAAGTCCCTGTCGTGGCCGGAAGGCGTGCACTGTCTGCTCCCTCTGCCTGAACATCCCTCCTTCCTGCCCTTCACACCTCTGCTTCCCCATCACTTTCTCAGGGGTCCACACTGGGCATCCTACTTAAAGCCGCAGCACCACACCCAGACCTCCTGCTCTTCTCCACCCTGCCCTGCTTTGCCCTTCTTTCTCCATGGCATTTATCACCTTCCAATATGTTGTTACAATTTTTTTTATCATGCCTGTTTTATTTTTGTCTCTCCGCCCCCCCTCCCCACACACACACTTAGAAAATCAGCTGACTAGTGTCAGGATCTCTGGCTGTCTTATTCTCTGGCGTGTCTAGGTGCCTGGTATAGTATCTGTCATGGGCAATGTGCTCAACATGTCTTTGTTGCAGGATGGGTGAAGGACTGGCATCCTGCCTGACCCTATCTCTGCTCACTTCTATTTGAATAAGCACAGTGCCCTTAAGCCAGTTCTCCAGACCTTTTTTCCCCCCAAAATTAAAGGAGTTCTGAAATTAGAACTCTGAACCTCCTATGTGGCTGCTTACAAGTGGCTACAAATGGATTCTTCTCAGATTTTCATCCCTTGTTTGATTCTGAGCAGTTTCTGCCTGATGGCTCGACTTAAGACCACAGCTGAGAAGACACAACAGTTATTAGAGAAACAGTAGGAGTTACTTTTGTAAGACCTGCTTGAGATGTGTGATNCCTATGTGGCTGCTTACAAGTGGCTACAAATGGATTCTTCTCAGATTTTCATCCCTTGTTTGATTCTGAGCAGTTTCTGCCTGATGGCTCGACTTAAGACCACAGCTGAGAAGACACAACAGTTATTAGAGAAACAGTAGGAGTTACTTTTGTAAGACCTGCTTGAGATGTGTGATAGTTCGCATGAGTAATACTTTGTCTGAGTTTAAAAATAAGTATGAGTTAAAAAGAAGTCTAATTCTCTGGCCACCTGACGGGAAGAGTTGACTCATTAGGAAAGACCCTGATGCTGGGAAAGATGGAAGGCAAAAGGACAAGGGGGCAGCAGAGGATGGAGTGGTTCGATCACAATACTGACTCAACGGACGTGAATTTGAGCAAACCCCGGGGAGCTAGTGAAGGACGCAGGAGCCTGGCGTGCTGCAGTCCATGGGGTTGAAAAGAGTCAGACACGACTTACAACACCACAGAGGATAAGCCAGACAGAAACAAGTACTGCATGTTATCACTTATACGTGCCATCCAAAAAATACAAGGAACCAGTGGATACAAAAACAAAAGCAGACTCACAGATATAGAGAACAACCCGTGGTTCCCCACTGGGGAGAGAAAAGAGAGGAGGGGACTTTAGAAAGGGGTTACTACGGGATCATGTGAAATCATCTGTATGAAACTTGAAAATTGTAAAGCACTGCAGAATTTAAAGACTCTTTCATTCAGTAAAAATGTACGAGATACATTTGCTATATATAACTGCTTCTGCTGACTTTTTTTCCTCGCTTTTTGTGGTTATCAGAGGAGGGAGTCCCATTAGGGGAATGTAAACCTTTAAGAAGAGGAGATTCCTATAAATACAGCATTGCGATAAGTCGTTTCTTGATTAGAAATTTGCATTACCTAATTCTCAATTTAAATGAGAGAAGAAGATCACAGCTTCTTTTTCTGTGGTCCTGTGATCCTCATTTCATCTGGCAGGTAGAAAGTCAAATCAGAGTGTTTTTGAACTCTATGTCATTAGAGGGAGACTAAAGTTCCCAAACCAAAATGCACAGATTCTGACACACACACACACAAAACTCCTCCTGGATTCTGTAATCTATTCAAAACTGCCGGAGGCACATTCACTCCCTGCAGCATCCATTTTTATGATGATAGAGTCAGAGCTACCTGGCGCTTCAGATGGAGCTGGAACAGGAAGAGAAGTCTGCAGGTGTGACCCTCACTTTTCTGCCCACCTCCAGCCTGGCCTGGCACCACCGGACCCTACAGGCTGTCTTGAGGCTGCAGTAGGACTTTGATTCAAGACTTCTTAAGTCTCGATGAGGCGAAATCAAGATTAGCAGTTGCGTTTGCTGTGGCCAGACAGGGTTGGAATGCAAATGTATTCCATGACGAGGGCGCTTGTGCCCACATCAGCCTGCGCTGAGCTGTTTAACAGCAGAGGAATCACACCAGACCCTCCGTTTAGAACACGGTCTGTGGCACGGGCAGCACTCTGATCGGGTGATCAGGGGCCTGCAGATGGTCCCAGTCCTTCCTCTGAAGACGTGCTAACTAGCCTGTGTGTTTCCTGATTTGCTGCATGGAGCCAATTACAGTGCACCGGATAATAAGTGCAGGCCATTATGGCGCAGCAGATAACAAGGAGATGCGCAGCTGGACAGCCGGCGCTCTGACCACTGGACTTAGGTAGGCAAAGTGCCTCCGAACCCTTAAGACCCAAAGACGCCCGGGAACGTGTTTCCTGCCGTCGTTACATAAGGGAAGAGAATGTGCGTTAATGTGACGTGGTTTCCCGGCTCAGCACCCTGGTGCAGGTCCAGGGAGAGAGGGAGAGAGGTGTGTGTGTGCTGCTCGCTCAGGCGTGTCTGACGCTTTGAGAACCCCTGGACTGTAGCCCACCAGACTCCTCCGTCCATGGGAGTCTCCAGGCAAGGATACTGGAGTGGGTTGCCGTTTCCTCCTCTGGGGGCTCTTCCTGACCCAGGGATCAAGTCTGTGGCTCCTGCATTGCAGGTGGATTCTATACCACCATGGAGTGTGTGAAAAGCCACCTCACACACACTCCACCCGGCTCTCTGCACCTGAGAGAGGATCCAGGGACCCTGGCCCCCTGCAGGCACCCCTCCACCCGGCAGAGCAGCTGAGGCAGCGACTCCAACCTGCAGGTCCACGCCCTCCCTTTCTCTCTCAGGGCATCAGGTGGGTGAGAGCAGGGGGCGGGGATGGTCCAGGATCCAGCACACCAGCCCTTCGCTGTCAGGGCACGGCCACAGCTGCTAGTCCGGGACACAGCAGTGCCCACAGAGGAGGAAAGAGGCCGCTGGGCAGATGAGCACTGGTCTACGGAGAGAAGTCTCAGAGGAGAGAGTGGAACCCAGCCCTGCCTGCAGACCCAGGGTTCTGGGAGCCTGGGGCGAATGGGGTGCACCCAGGAAGGTCAGAGGTCTCCACGGAAGAGCATCATTTCAGTGTGTCAGCCAGGGGGCATCCGCCTTCACGGGATCAGAGCAACCAGACCCCAGGCTTCAGCTTGGATTTGTTGGGGTTCTCAGTCTCTGCTTCCCCGGGTTCTGGGCTTGTGATGGCAGCCACCAAAGAGGGGCAGGGACGGGGCCAGCAGAGCTTCGTCTCCTCCCTAAAGCAGCTGCGCTTTTGAAATATTTTACTCATACGTAAGGTTTCACAGGAAAAGTGGATATTACTGAGCTCTTGAGTAACAGCCCACTTATCCAGTAAGCTCACAGACACTGGCAGGATGTCGCCATGATCTCTTCCTGCCGCGGTTTATGAACGCACCGCACATAGAATCGATCCTGTGTCCACCCCACAGCGTGATCGCCAGACAGAGGGCTGGGCAGTTGTTTGATGGTTCATGGTGTGGGCAGGGTGTCACAGTGGGTGATGTGTGCCCTGGTCTCAGACTACCTGAGCATAGTGCCAACTGCTCACCACTTAGTCATTGTGTAGCCTTAAAAAGTCACTTAATTCTTTTTGGACTTTAGTTTCCTCATTTGTAAAGTTAAGGGGGAAATCTATGGTATTTTTCTTATTGGTGTATTCTGAAAGTGAAAGTCACTCAGTCCTGTCTGACTCTTTTTGACTCCACGGACTGGGGTCTGCCGGGCTCCTCTGTCCATGGAATTCTCCAGGCAAGAATACTGGGGTAGGTAGCCATTCACTTCTCTAGGGGATCTTCCCAACCCAGGGATCGAACCCAGGTCTCCTGCATTGCAGGTGGATTCTCTACCATCCGAGCCACCAAGGAAGGCCAGTTTGAGTCCATGCAAGTCAAACACTTAGAATAGAATCCTACATGACATAATCATAAAGTCCTTGTTAGCAAGTCTGATTGTTTTGGAAAGGAAAGGTGGAGGACTCTGGTGTTCCCTTGAGGAAAGTATCGTGGGGCTACAACTGTGGAAGGGAAGGGAATGTGATAAACTCCCAGTGACCACATGGACACTGATTATTTAATTGCAATCCCTGGTATTTATAAATTAACCACTATCCCGCTATGCAGGTTGAGTGGTTTGTTATGAGAGGGCTGGACCGCTGGGTTCCATGGTTTTAGGAAGGGCTGGTGATGTCAGGGGTCATCAGGGTTAATCAGGATCCCCCTTGGGGTGGGTTTATGCCCTTTACAGCCTGCTCCAACTTTCATGAAGGAAACGTGGTGGCTGGAGCCACAGGTTCAAGGCCAAGCTCCCCTCCAGAAAGGAGGACAAATGAGGAAGTGCAGTCTGACCCCAGATTAATTCTCAGGACCCTGTCATCTCCACAAAGATCAGACACCTGCCAGGGGTGTTCATGGAGACCCTCTGGATCCTGAGACCTCAAAACTAAATGAGGAAACAGTGGCTGAAAAGCATACCTTCCACTGGAGTCCATCCTGTGATTGAGAATTTGAAATATTATGCACGGACAGTGCTCAATAAATGTTTCCCCAGCAGTGGTCAGAGTAGGTCCAACTAGAAGACACAGAAAATACTGTGGAAGCAGTGCCTGCTGGGGAAGGAGAGCATCCACACAGGGGATGCAGCTTGAGGATTTACTATAAAAGGACCAGTTGGCAAATGTGGCCATATAAAAGAGTAAAAAAAAAAAAAAGTATGGACTCAGTGGAGCTATAGAAAAATAATGGAAAACTGGCCAGATATGGATTTGACTATAACAGTTGAAATTTTAAAAGTTCTACCCGTAAACAAAAATGCTGAACCCACTTCTCTTCCTGATCCTCATAAAATTTCACTTTAACATAACCCCTGCCTTTTAGCTGCCTCTCTATTAGCAACTTAGTTGGGAAATTTTCGTTTTAAAACTTCTGGAAGTTTCTTCACTCCAGCTTCAGGAGTGGGTGGATGGGAACCTGGCTGTACCATCCAGTTGTCAGAAGAGAAAGCGTGCCCACATTTGAAGTGGTTTCTGCAGCTTTCTGTGGTTGGAGAAGAATTTCCATCACCCCCAGCAGGGCGAGCACCACACCATGCGCAGCTGGAAGGGGGTTTAGACAGCCAGTGGCACTATGATGACATTTCTTCTCAGGAACCAACCAAGGAAGTCAATGCATTTCTTCCACCACGTTGGGCTTATGTATTCAATTNTCCATCACCCCCAGCAGGGCGAGCACCACACCATGCGCAGCTGGAAGGGGGTTTAGACAGCCAGTGGCACTATGATGATGTTTCTTCTCAGGAACCAACCAAGGAAGTCAATGCATTTCTTCCACCACGTTGGGCTTATGTATTCAATTTCAGGTTTCCCATCTCTGCTTCTTTCTGTGTCTCTCTTACACACACACACACACACACACACACACACATAAGCACACAGAGGAATGTCCACCGCAGTGACTAACCCAAAGCAGTAGATGTATTCCCTTCTGAACCAGGGCTTGTGAAGACCTTCATCTGAAGTGTTCTTCTCAGAGGTGCGGAAGGCTGTGTTTATTCACCCAGACTCTGGTTGGTCCTCGCTGTGGCCCAGAGCTCATGATCCCTGCCTGATTTCCCAGGACTCAGCCCATGGTGGGAAGATAGACTGCCCACTAAATGTCAAGGTGCTGAGTCTCTCTTGGACGTGGGCAGCAGTCCCTGTGAGCTGGCTGATCTCAGCGAGCTCATCAGGAGATGAGCCAGAAAAGGCAACATCAGTGTAGACAGTGGGGAGAGAGGGGTGGGGAGGATATAGAAGGTTAAGGTGAAGGTGAAGTCGCTCAGTTGTGTCCGACTCTTTACGACCCCGTGGACTGTAACCTACTAGGCTTCTCCGTCCATGGGATTCTCCAGGCAAGAATACTGGAGTGGATTGCCGTTTCCTTCTCCAGGGGATCTTCCCGACCCAGGGATCGAACCTGGGTCTCCCGCATTGGAGGCAGATGCTTTAACCTCTGAGCCACCAGGGGAGGATATAAGGTTTTCCCAAAATGAGACAGAGCCAGTGTTGTGTTCAAGGAGAACTTGGAGCGTTTTCTACAAACTCAAAAGCCTTCAAGATGAAAGAAGAGATGAAATAGACTCAGCGAATCATTGAAAGCCTAGGAAAGGTATCCTGTATCTGAAATACCTGATAGTTAAAACTTCTTGAGGTTGCCTTGCGGGCATCAATGGTTCCACGACCATATACATCTTACAGGGGTCAGCATGCAATAGCTGTAACCTAGAAAGTCAGGAGGAGCTGGTGAAAACGTCTCTGGGCACCTGACTTGCTGTCTGGGTCAGTGTTTCTCAAAGCTCATTGCCGTCCCAGTGCTAATGTTTCCAAAGAAAGGTCTTCCCAAGGAGGCACACGTCAAAACACTTTAAAAGCAGGAACACGACTAGGGAAATACAGAAGGAAATGTCTATAATTAACCCAGCTCAGCTGAGAAGCAAGATGCAAATTTCAGCGCAGCCAGGCCAGAATGAGAAGGGAAAAATCTGTGTCCAATTTTGGAAAAGTTCCCAATAATGCTGAATGCCTTCGAGGGAGAGCATATTCCACGGTTTTTTAATGACATGATTCTAGTTCAGTGTTGAAAAGTGGGACCACGTTTGCTTATTCTGAATAAGCCACATCCCTTGGCATTCTTCCTGGGTTTTATGGCTCCAAGACTGGCCGGCACTCACATTCACTGAGTTCAAATAAAATCTGTTGACTAGTAAAATATAAAATTTCACTTAAAAAGACAATTACGAAGCACCTAATTTAATCTAATTCTTTTCACATCAGTAAGAGTATAAAACTGTCAGCTTTGCAGTTCCTTTGAAATAAGACTGGGCTCTTGTTACAGAGCTGGGGAACCTGTGCAAGGCATTACCCACACTTCCCTTTTTAAATGTCTGCTTGTGTGGGAAAGAGGTTTTCGTCAAAATGTTTGGGAAGCATTGAATTCTTTCTTTAAATTTATTTCAAATTTTTTATTGGCGTGTAGTTGATTTATAGCATTACGTTAGTTTCAGGTGTGAGCAAAGTTATTCAGTTATGTATGTATGTCTATATATTCTTTTCAGATCCTTCTCCATTATGGTTGATTACAAGATACTGAATATGGTTCCTCGTGCTATACAGTAGGTCATTGTTGTTTATCTATTTGCCGACAAAGGTCCATCTAGTCAAGGCTATGGTTTTTCCAGTAGTCATGTATGGATGTGAGAGTTGGACCATAAAGAAAGCTGAGCGCCGAAGAATTGATGCTTTTGAACTGCAGCGTTGGAGAAGACTCTTGAGAGTCCCTTGGACTGCAAGGAGATCCAACCAGTCCATCCTAAAGGAAATCATTCCTGGGTGTTCATTGGAAGGACTGATACTGAAGCTGAAACTCCAATATACTTTGGCCACCTGATGCGAAGAACTGACTCATCAGAAAAGACCCTGATGCTGGGAAAGGTTGAAGGCAGGAGGAGAGGGGGACGACAGAAGGTGAGATGGTGGGATGTCATCACTGACTCGATGGAGATGAGTTTGAGCAAGCTCTGGGGGTGGGTGATGGACAGGGAAGCCTGATGTGCTGCAGTCCATGGGGAGGCAAAGAGTCGGGCGCGACTGAGCGACTGGACTGGCTGACTGAGCGTCTGTCGATCCCAATCTCCTGGTTTATCCCTACCCCNGGGAGCCTGGTGGGCTGCCATCTATGGGGTCACACAGAGTTGGACACGACTGAAGTGACTTAGCAGCAGCAGCAGCCAAAGCAATCTTGAGAAAGAAGAATGGAACTGGAGGAATCAACCTGCCTGACTTCAGGCTCTACTACAAAGCCACAGTCATCAAGACAGTATAATACTGGCACAATTCAACTGTTAACACTGACTTCCTGATGATTTTCTGGAAGCAGGTAGCTTTCTGGTTATTTTAGGGTATTTGGAGGGTTATTGCCTATGTTGCTGGAATTTTAAGGAATTGTCACTAAGTTGGACCGTGAAGAAGGCTGAGTGCCGAAGACTTGATGCTTTTGAACTATGATGTTGGAGAAGACTCTTGAGACTCCTTGGACTGCAAGGAGATCCAACCAGTCCATTCTAAAGGAGATCAACCCTGGGATTTCTTTGGAAGGAATGATGCTGAAGTTGAAGCTCCAGTACTTTGCCTACCTCATGCAAAGAGTTGACTCATTGGAAAAGACTCTGATGTTGGGAGGGATTGAAGGCAGGAGGAGAAGGGGATGACCGAGGATGAGATGGCTGGATGGCATCACAGACTTGATAGACGTGAGTCTGAGTGAACTCCTGGAGATAGTGATGGACAGGGAGGCGTGGCGTGCTGAGATTCATGGGGTTGCAAACAGTCGGACACGACTGAGTGACTGAACTGAACTGAACTGAAGTTTGACTCACTGGTTTGTGTAGTGGCTCCATCTTTCAATTATTGTTGCCAGTTTATTGGTGCTTGCTGTCCCGGGGACTTTTCCTTTGGGGAAGACAACTCGGAGAGGAAAGGAGGAAACAGATTCTGATGTGAATAGTTAGGAAGGCCAAAATGATGAGATACTGCAGTGTCGTGCATTGTGCTTTGAGCTGGATAAGTTAAACAGGAAAGGGACTGTTACAGGAAGGTGAGAGTTAGTGGACTCCAGGGAAGGTCCATGCTGAGAAGTGTGGAAACCATCCTGCCTTCTGCAGACGACTCACTCCACAAAACTCCTGATTGGTACTCTTCTGGGATGTCACTCCACAGGGACTCCTGATTGGTCCTCTTCTAGGGTGCTGCAGTGTCCTGTTGGCATGGGAACCAAGGGACGGCTAATTATGTGTCAGTGCAGCCCCTGGATGTACACACCTGTTTCTGTAGTTCTGTTCCCCAAATGGACAAGCCAGCCTCTGGCAGGATCATTGTTGGTGGAAGACACATGGCTTTATTTATTTTCCTTATTTCTTTCTTCCTTCCCCTGATAGACTATGCACATGAGTAATGGAAAAATTAGAAAAGAATAGAGTGGCCAGACTGCAGGTAGAAATCCTAGGTGTGTTCTGTGCTGTCAGGACAGGAAGATGTCTAGAACCTGGTGCTCTGAAGGTATACAGATACCTTATTGATGCCTAGAACCAGGGTTGGCACCCTTGGGGGCCAAAGCTTTGGCCTCATTATTTCTTCCCCTGCCCCTCCTGGGGCACAAGCTCCCTGGATCAGGGGAGGGCAAAAGCCAGGTGTGTCCTGAGCAGTCACGTGAGCAGTGGAGGTTCCTAGGAAGCCATTCTTAACCTACCCCTTCCAACATACATTCAGATGAGTGGCTGGTGATGCCATGTGGGGTTAGGGTCAGGGTCAGAGTTGGAGTTTCCCTGCTGGCTCAGATGGGAAGGAATCCACCTGCCAATGCAGGAGACTCAGATTTGATCCCTGAGTTGGGAAGATCTCCTGGAGAAGGGACTAGCTACTCACTCCAGTATTCTTGCCTGGAGAATCCCATGGACAGAGGAGCCTGGTAGGCTACAGTCCCTGGGGCTGCAGAGAGTCAGACACGACTGAGCGGCTAACACTTTTTATAGGGTCAGGGTCCTGGTTAGGGTCAGGGCTGGACCACTGGGAGCTCCAGTTGGAACCGTGGAGAGGAAGGGTCCTTAGGGCTACAGGGAAAGGTTGGTTTGCTTCCACCCACTCCTCTCTCCACGGGCCTGGCCATGCATCCTTGCTGATCCTGTGCAAGCAACGGCTGGCCCACAGAGTTCCTGGTGCTGCAGATATGTGGACATCAAGGACTCTTTGCCCCCCTCCCCTCTTTCACTGGGTAACAGCTGACACTCTGCTCTGCTAGACTCTGTAGTGAAGGGATTCCCGCTTCACAGTCCATCTTCCTCCAAAATCCTCCTGGTCCCTGTCTGAGTCACCGTGACAGCCTCCCTGAAGGTCTTCCTGCACGTGGCGGTGGGAGCACATCTCACACCACACAGGAAATTGCCCCTTTTTCTTTTTTTCCTTTTTTTCCTCTGGAATCTGAGCTTCTGGGGGGTCAGGGAGCGTGCCCCCACATCCTAGGCCCCTCTGGGGACTGGCTCTGGGCTGGTGATGTGGTGGGAACTCAGAATTTGTAACATCTGTGCTGCCTGTCAGGCTGTACGTTCATCACAACTGTCCGGGGTAGGAAATGAGGAACCTAAGAAGAGAGATTCCCAGGGCCACATGGGACGAGGCAGAAGCAGAGGCGGTGGTGGGATGCTTGGCGGCAGCTGGGTCCCCGGCCCCCCGCCGCTGACATTTCTCCATTATTCATTTTTTCCTTCCCGGACACCTCTTCACATGCTGTGCCCAACCAGAAAAAAAGGAGGTCATGTTTTCAGATGTGTCCTTTCCGAAAAAAGCAACGGCTCCTGCCTCTCGCTCAGGGTTCTCAGTGCCTCCCCAGGCAGTGGCTGATATTCTTCCCCGGGATGTGTGATGAAAGGGAGGGTTTAACTGGAAAAAAAGTCGCGCAAATGTCACAAGCTATTAAAAGCGGCCCCTGCTGCCCTTTCTGGGCTGTCTTTCGAGTGACTCAGGGTCCACCTCGAGGGACGTTTTGCTGCCACAAGCCTGCTTTCCAGAATGACCCATTCCTACCCTCAGTGGGGACTGGAGTCTGTCTCTGTGCCCTGATTCCCAGCTCTGCCCCTCTGCTTTGCAGCCTCTGGCCTGATGCATCCCGCCCTGAGTGTGCCTCTCACCTGCCCGACACCTGAGACCTGCTCTGACGTCCAGCAGCCCATGGAGGCTCTGTGTCGGCTCCGTGCCTTGGTATGCGGGCTCATCCACAGCTGCCTGCCCCCGATCCATCTCTAGACAAAGCCCTGACATCCTTCAGGACAGCATGGGGTCACCTGCTCATGTGTGTGGAGGTGGGACAGGCAGAGGCCCCCTCCAGCTGCCCCCAGCACCCCACTCCATACAGAATGCAGAACAGGGAGTCTCCCCACTGAGAGCATCCCTGCACACACGGAGCATAGCCACGAGTTGCCAGCTCTGTAAAGGCAAGCACCTGTCTTTTCGTGCTGGAATACCTAGCACTTGATGCAGAGCGTGAACCAGATCCATGTCTGGCAGCACGTGTGAACTGGTGAAAGATACAGCTTTCTTAGCATCATTTCTAAAACGTCGGCACCCCTCTGTTTTCTGAAGCAGGAAATCATCAATAGAACTGGGAGAGATCTAGAGAAAACTGACATCCAGATCATCAGGCTAGTCCAGGGACTGAGAAGCCTTTGCTCTCTGCTGACGCGCTGTCGTGTCTGACTCTTTGTGATCCCATAGATGAGCCCGCCAGACTCCTCTGTCCATGGGATTTCCCAGGCAAGAATACTGGAGTGGGCTGCCATTCCATCCTCCAGGGGACCTTCCCAACCCAGGGATCGAACCCAGGTCTGCTGTATTGTGGGCAGATTCTTTACCGTTTGAGCCACCAAAAGTGAAAGTGAAAGTTGCACAGTCGTGTCCAACTCTTTGCAGTCCCATGGACCGCAGCCTGCCCCACTCCTCCGTCCATGGGATTCTCCAGGCAAGAATACTGGAGTGGGCTGCCATTCCCTCCTCCAGGGGACCTTCCCAACCCAGGGATCGAACCCAGGTCTGCTGTATTGTGGGCAGATTCTTTACCATTTGAGCCACCAAAAGTGAAAGTGAAAGTTGCACAGTCGTGTCCAACTCTTTGCAGTCCCATGGACCGCAGCCTGCCCCACTCCTCCGTCCATGGGATTCTCCAGGCAGGAATACTGGAGTGGGCTGCCATTCCCTCCTCCAGGGGACCTTCCCAACCCAGGGATCGAACCCAGGTCTGCTGTATTGTGGGCAGATTCTTTACCATTTGAGCCACCAAAAGTGAAAGTGAAAGTTGCACAGTCGTGTCCAACTCTTTGCAGTCCCATGGACCGCAGCCTGCCCCACTCCTCCGTCCATGGGATTCTCCAGGCAGGAATACTGGAGTGGGCTGCCATTCCCTCCTCCAGGGGACCTTCCCAACCCAGGGATCGAACCCAGGTCTGCTGTATTGTGGGCAGATTCTTTACCATTTGAGCCACCAAAAGTGAAAGTGAAAGTTGCACAGTCGTGTCCAACTCTTTGCAGTCCCATGGACCGCAGCCTGCCCCACTCCTCCGTCCATGGGATTCTCCAGGCAGGAATACTGGAGTGGGCTGCCATTCCCTCCTCCAGGGGACCTTCCCAACCCAGGGATCGAACCCAGGTCTGCTGTATTGTGGGCAGATTCTTTACCATTTGAGCCACCAAAAGTGAAAGTGAAAGTTGCACAGTCGTGTCCAACTCTTTGCAGTCCCATGGACCGCAGCCTGCCCCACTCCTCCGTCCATGGGATTCTCCAGGCAAGAATACTGGAGTGGGCTGCCATTCCCTCCTCCAGGGGACCTTCCCAACCCAGGGATCGAACCCAGGTCTGCTGTATTGTGGGCAGATTCTTTACCATTTGAGCCACCAAAAGTGAAAGTGAAAGTTGCACAGTCGTGTCCAACTCTTTGCAGTCCCATGGACCGCAGCCTGCCCCACTCCTCCGTCCATGGGATTCTCCAGGCAAGAATACTGGAGTGGGCTGCCATTCCCTCCTCCAGGGGACCTTCCCAACCCAGGGATCGAACCCAGGTCTGCTGTATTGTGGGCAGATTCATCACTGCTGAGCCACCTGGGCGGCCCTCTTTCCTGATGACCACAGGTGAGATCTCTTTTCGGGTTTCTGATGGAGTCAACATGGGTCACATGCCGCAGCACCCATGGGGGTCGGTCACACTGTCAAGCATGTATCGTGACTCTAGGCTGTATAGAGGGCTCCATCAGGACAGACGATTCTCAGACCCTGCCGGCTCCTTGAATGCTGTGTCCTGACAGCGTCTTCCCCCCACTGATAGAACTCTCTGTGATGATGGAAATAGTCAACATCTGTGCCCCAAAGTCCCACAGCTGAAAGCCAGCCATGCTTGTGGAGCACCAGGGATGTGGCTTGGCCACTGAGTCTTAAGTTTTATTGAATCTTAACCTACCTACATTTCAACAGCCCCATGGTAAGGGCTACCATTTTGGAAAGCACAGGCATGAGGGATCAAGGTAAGAAATTTGTATTCAAGTAATACAAGGTGTGTTGATTTATTCATTTGTCTGAAATCCCCTATATTAATCTCTTTACCAGTACAAGGAGTCCGGTACGTGGCATTTCATCAATAAAACAGTCCTTTGCCCTCGAGTTGAACACATCGCCTTATTATGCTCCAATAGAGTGGGCAGAGGCCCTGTGGGAACAGAGGAGAGGCGCTTAGCTTCCTCTCCGGGGTGTCAGGCAGAGTTTCCTGGAAGAGATGATGATTCTTGACAGATTAATAGGAGATAATGTGGGAAGGAGACAGACATTCCAGGTAAGGTGACAGCCCCTTCAAAGACCCAAAGACATGAAAGAGAGCTCAGAGCATCCTGGTGCCTCGGTGAGTCTGAAGGACAATGCCTACAAGGCACAGTGATGGGAAGTGAGCCCCGGGGTGGGTAGGGGTCACAGGGCTCCTGCATGGAGACCTTAGATGACCTTTCTCAAGGCAATGGGACAAAGGTCCCTCTAGTCAAAGCTATGGTTTTCCCAGTAGTCAGGTACAGATGTGGGAGTTGGACAATAAAGAAGGCTGAGTGCTGAACAGTTGATGCTGTCGAACTGTGGTGTTGGAGAAGACTCTTGAGAGTTTCTTGGACTGCAAGGAGATCCAACCAGTCCATCCTAAAGGAAATCAGTCCTGAATATTCATTGGAAGGACTGATGCTGAAGCTGAACCTCCAGTCCTTTGGCTACCTAATGTGAAGAGCTGACTCACTGGAAAAGACCCTGATGCTGGTAAAGATTGAAGGCGGGAGGAGAAGAGGGGGACAGAGGATGAGATGGTTGGATGGCATCACCGACTCAATGGACATGGGTTTGAAAAAACTCTGGGAGATGGTGAAGGACAGGGAAGGCTGGTGTGTGCTCCAGTCCATGATGTCGCAAAGAGTCGAATGTGACTTAGCTACTGATGGGAAGCTATGGGGAAATTGGAAGTAGATATGTGGCAAAGTCCTCTTGAGGTGTTTTGCTTGGTTGAGGGAGAGAGGAAGTTTTAGGACAGTTGGCTAGAAGATATGACTAAGATGACTATGGTCACCGCCTACAAACCCGCAGCAGGTGAAAGGTGTGACACGTACTACACACGTGGCTTACCTTCCGTGTGATGCTTTCTGTTTTCTTGTCTCCATTTCAGTATTTTCCAAACAGCAGGAGTAACCCTGGAAAGAAGAGGGGCAAGTATAGGAGATTTCTAAGGGGAAGAGTAGAACAGACAGAATTTGGCAATAGGTTAGGTGTGGAGGTGAGGTGGATGAGTGTTAAGGACTGAATGTGTGTTTCTCCCCAAACTCATGTGGAAACGCTGCCTCCCTCCATGTGATGGTGTTTGGAGATGAGCCCTTGGGAGAAGAGCAGGGTCAGATGAGGCCATGAGGGTGAGGCCCTTGGGATGGGATTAGCATCCTCATAAGAGGAGACACCAGGGAGCTTGTGTTCCTGTCTCATGAGGAAATAGCATGAAGGGTGCTGTCTGCCAGCCACAAACCCAACCCTGCACACCCTGATCTTGGACTTCTGGCCTCTAGAACTGTGGGAAATGGATCTCTGTTGTTTAAGCCGCCCAGTCTGTGGTGGTTTGTTGTAGCACCACAGTGTACTAATACAATCAGGAAAACGGAGTAGGTATAGTGGTTTCCCGGTGGCTCAGATGGTAAAGAATCTGCGTGTAATGCAGGAGACCTGGGTTCAGTCCCTGGGTTGGAAAGATCCCCTGGAGAAAGGAAAGGCTACCCACTCCAGTATTCTTGGGCTTCCCTGGTGGCTCAGCTGGTAAAGAATCTGCCTGCAATGCAGGAGACCTGGGTTCAATCCCTGGTTTGGGAAGATCCTCTGGAGAAGGGAAAGGCTACCCACTCCAGTATTCTTGCCTGGAGAATCCCATGAAGAGAGGAACCTGTTGGGCTACAGTCCATGGGGTCTCAAAGAGTCAGACACAACTGAGTGACTAACACACACACAGAGTGCCTTCAGGAGCATGACATCTGTGCTGGAAGAGAGGTTGTGGGGCTGAGCCCATGGAAGAGACAAAAGGAATGGGCTTAGAGCATAACAAGCCTGCTGACACGTGAGACCTGAGATGTTAAAGTTTGCATTAAAAAAACGGTATCCAAATTTTTAATATTCTTATATTCTGTGAAAAATTGGTTTGGATGTAATGTATAACACACTTGATTGGAAATGTGTGTGTTAGTTGCTCAGTTATGTCTGACTCTTTGCGACCCCATGGACTGCAGCCTACCGGGCTCTGTCTATGGGATTTTCCAGGCAAAGATACTGGAGTGGGTTGCCATTTCCTTCCCCAGGGGCTCTTCCCAACCCAGGGATTGAACTTGGGTCTCCTGCATTTCAGGTGTAAGCTTTACCATCTGAGCAACTGGGGAAGCCCAGTAGCTGATTGGAAATGGTTCTTGTTAAAGCAGTGTTCTGTAAGAGCTGCCATTTGTCCATTGGCTCACTTGTCCTTGGCATCAAAATATTATCTGTGATAATTAGGCAAGGCCTCTTAGTCTTTCCTAACGTTGCCCAGGGGAGGGACTGCTCTTTTCCTAGGACTTTTACTGGAGCACAGTTGATTCCCAGCGTGGTGTTTCAGGAGCACAGCAAAGTGTCTCAGTCATGCATCTCCATGTATCCACTCTTTTTCTAGATTCTCTTCCCATGCAGCTCATTGCAGGGAACTGAGTAGAGTTCCCTGGGAAGTTTGCATTTTGAAGTCATTCCTCTGTTGTGGGTGTCTGAAGCTGTGGGGCTTGAGGGCACTGCCCAGGGGAAATGGGTACAAAAGATGGCAGATGACCAGGTAGGGATGTTAGAAGTTGTTGAAGGGTGTTGAGCAGGACCAGCTGAGGAGGAAGGAAGGAGAGGCTGATGTCATGGAGCCCAGGGGGGAGGAGCTTCCTAGGGAAGGTGGCTCCTTTCCAAACGAATCCCATGAAAGCAGGACATGCCCAGCGGATTCAGCATATGGGCATCATCCGTCATCCACCAGACTGGTTTTAGGAGCACAGGGATGGGGAAGTGTCCAGGAGGGGACATCACTAACTGGAAAACGGAGGGGTGAACCAAGGCTGGAGAGATAGGCTTGTGCCCCGGAGTTTCTGGCCATAAACTGGAAGGGCCATGCTGGTGCACCACCAGCAGCTCCTGGTGAGTGCCTGCAGGAGCCAGGAAGATGCCGCTAGTAAAGGCAGGGCTTGGGGACGTGTTCACCTGGGTGGTACAGAGGACCTCCTTGGTCCGAGGAATGCGCTCGGAGACCAACTGTTGGCAGTTGGAAATTTAGCAAATTAGGTCACCAGAGGCTTAATTCCCCCCTTTATTGTCATCCAGTCACTAAGTTGTGTCTGACTCTTTTCGACCCCACAAACTATAGCATGCCAGGCTTCCCGGTCCTTCACCATCTCCCAGGGTTCGCTCAAATTCATGTCTATTGAGTCAGTGATGCTATCTGACCGTCCCATCTTCTGCCACCCACTTCTCCTCTTGCCCTCAGTCTTTCCCAGCATCAGGGTCTTTTCCAGTGAGTCGGCTCTTCACATCAGGTGCCCAAAGTATTGGAACTCCAACTTCAGCATCAGTCCTTCCAGTGAGTATTCAGGGTTGATTTCCTTTAGGATTGACTGGTTTGATCTCCTTGCAGTCCAAGGGACTCTCAAGAGTCTTGTCCAATACCACAGTTCACTGCTTTACAGTCTTTCTATTGAAAATTAACCAATGAGAATTGTTAAGTAGCAAAGAATTTTGTGAGCAAGGCTCTAGGCAGTGGTCCATGTGCCAGAGTGAAGAATCAGATTGCAAATAGTGAAGGGTAGGGGCCGTCTTTCCAAGATGGTTACCTAAAATCCAGTTCTAGATTATTTCTAGAATATTCTCCATTGAAAACATGTGTAGTTTATTTATGACATATCTTGAAATAGAAATAAAATGATAAAAACAGAGAAATCAAAGGACATGACTAACTCATTTGGGTTTTTCTCTGTTAGGACACTTTTTAAGCGTTAATTATTAAGACCTCAGAGTCTGAGGGGAAAAGTACAGTTTTTGGAAACACTCAAATGGTATTCATGAAAGTAATCAACCCACTGTTTATATGTTAAATACAAGGAACTCAGGGTAGTATTTTGTCTTTAAATCATTTAAACCTGGTTGACAGGTGAATGTTCACAGACCTCTGGTTATTTTCTTTTCTTTGAATAATATTGTATTTATTAATAGGCAGATTGTCCTATGTTTAGTAGATTCAAATGAATTAATCGAGTCAGCATTTACTTCCTTCTTCCTTAAAGAGGCCTTTAAGAAAAAGAAACGTAGCTTCGCAAAATGCCTAATCATGTGGAGGGCTTAAAAAATACTTGGTTTTTTCCAAATGCAGTTCATCTGTATGCTCCAATAATACTTAAGTAAGCTGATGTCAGGAATTCAAGTGAGGAAGCAAAAATGGAGAAAAAGCGCCCCCAGCGCCCTTGCCTATGCAGGGGTCAGCAGGTGAGGGAGGAAGTGAGCTGGTCAGACAGGGCCAATCCCCAGGTTTGGACCCTGGCTCTACTACTAATTTATTGTAAGGAAGAAAGTCTTTACGCCTCAGTTCACTTCTCTCCTTGTAAAATGAGATTAGTCCGACTCTTTGGGACTCCGTGATCTGTAGTCTTGCCAGGCTCCTCTGTCCATGGGGTTTCCCAGACAGGAATACTGGAGTGGTTGCCATTTCCTGCTCCAGGGGATCTTCACGAGCCAGGGATCAACCCTGGGTCTCCCGCACAAGCAGGGGGATTCTTCACTGTCTGAGCCACCAGGGAAACCCTAACACAGTTAAACATATGCATTCCTCAGAGGAAAGTGGTCATATATCTGTTAATTTATGAGCTTTCTCTTTTTCGAAGTGTACTTCCATGATTCTTTTATGGAAGCATAGTTGATGCACAGGGTTGTGTTAATTCCTGCTGTACAGCACTGATCCAGTGATACGTGTGCCTGCATTATTTTTTTTATATTCTTTTCCAGGATGGTTTCTCGTGGGACACTGAGCATAGTTCCCTGTGCTGCACAGTAGGATCTTGATGTTTATCCACTTAGAGAATAGCTTGCGTCTGCTAATCCCAAACTCCCCACCCTTCCCTCCACCACACCCTCCCCCTTGGCAACCACGTCTGCGCTGTGAGTCCTTCTCTGTTGTGTAGATGAGTTCATGCCTGCCACATCCTAGACTTCCCGTTTAAGGGACATCATATAAAATTTGTCTTTCTGGCTTCCTTCACTTAGTAGGATCATGTCTCGTCGCATCCTTGTTGCTGCAAATGGCATAATTTCATCCCGTGACTGAGTAACACTGCGTCCTATATGTGTGTCCCACACCTTCTTTATCGGTTCACCTGTCAGTGGACGTTTAGGTTGTGTCTGTGTCTGGGCTGTTGTAAATAGTGCTGCTGTGAACATAGGGGGTACATGTATCTGTTTCAGTTATATTTTAATCTGGGTATATGCCGAGGAGTGGTATTGCTGGATTACATGGAAAGTCTATTTTTTTTTTTAGGTTTTCTTAAACTTAAGAAGACCCTCCATACCGTTCCCCATCATGTCTGCACCAATTTACATTCCCACCAACAGTATAGGGGGGTTTCTTCTTCTCCACACCCTCTCCAGCATTTGCTATTTATAGCCTTTTCAATGATGGCCATTCTGACGGGTATGAGGTGGTCCTTTATTGTAGTTTTGATTGGCTTTTCTCTAGTAATTAGCGATGTTGAGCATCTTTTCACGTGCCTGTGAGCCATTTGAATGTCTTCTTTGGAGAAAGGTCTGTATGGTTCTTCTGCCCATTTTTTGATTGGATTGTTTGTCTTTTGTTGAGTGGTATGAGCTGTTTGAATATATTGGAAACTAAGTCCTTGTCAGTTGCATGGCTTGCATTCAGTAGGTTGAATTGATGCTTTTGAACTGTGGTGTTAGAGAAGACCCTTGGGAGCCCCTTGGACTGCAAGAGATCAAACCAGCCAGTCCTAAAGGAAATCAGTCCTGGCTATTCATTGGAAAGACTGATGTTGAAGCTGAAACTCCAGTACTTTGGCCAGCTAATGCGAAGAACTGACTCATTGGAAAAGACCCTGATGCTGGGAAAGATTGAAGGCAGGAGGAGAAGGAGATGACAGAGGATGAGATGGTTGGATGGCATCACCGACTCAATGGACTTGAGTTTGAGCAAGCTCTGGAAGTTGGTGATGGACAGGGAGGCCTGGCGTGCTGCAGTCCATGGGGTCACAAAGAACTGGACACGACTGAGCGACTGAATTGAACTGAACTGATTGTCATTTTGTCTATGATTTCCTTCGCTGTGCAAAAGTCTGTAAGTTTGATTAGGTCCCATTTGTTTATTTTTGCTTTAACTTCAATTGTCTTGGACGACTGACCAGGAGACCTTTCATTGTTTCATGTGATCAGGTCTATGCCATCCTGGCAGGTAGAGGTCTTAGGTCTAATGCACATGGTTTCAATTTTTCCTTCAACGTTTACCTTTGCCTCGCTAACATTTTTCCTGAATGACATATTTAATTATTGAGGTCATGCAAAACTGTTACAGAAAATAACCAGGTCAATTTTCTTCATTGAAATTCATTTTAAAAAAGAATGGCCTTCTGTTTAATAGAATATTGAAATTGGTAACATGGTGTATTCTTCAAATAGTTTGGTTAATTGAGGGTAGGAAAAGTGTGTTTGTAATGTTCACTCAAACCATGTCTAATGAAGAGGCTTATCCATGGACCAGTCTCTGGAGATTGGTGAGTGAACTGTAGTTTAATACATTCTCTTGCGCTGTGCTCATAATAACCCCATGTGCTAGGGTGTATTGCTCTCATTTCACAAATACGGAAACTGAGTCTCGGATTAAGTGACCTGCTCAAGGCCTCTCAGTCAGCAAAAGGCAGAAGCACAATGAGAACTCAGAACTTTCTGATTTTAAAACCCATGTTTCTCCCACCTCCCTGGCCCCTACATCAGGCTGTCACATCTTCATCCTTTAGTCCAGCTGCGGAGTCTTCTTCAAAGTAAGATGGAGATGGAACTTCCCTGGTGGTCCAGTGGTTCAGACTCTGCAGGAGTGCAGGTTTGATCCCTGGTTGGGGAACTAAATGGCACCCTACTCCATTGCTCTTGCCTGGAAAACCCCATGGGTGGAGGAGCCTGGTAAGCTGCAGTCTATGGGATCGCAAAGAGTCAGATACAACTGAGCAATTTCGCTTTCACTTTCTTTCTTGGGGAACTAGATTCCACATGCAGCCAAAAAAATTAAAAACATATTTAAAAGTAAGATGGGGGCACGAAGCTTGCAAACATGGTCGTTCATATGGTAAAGAGCCTTCCTGCAATGCAGGAGACCAGGGTTCGATCCCTGGGTCAGGAAGATCCCCTGGAGAAGGAAATGCCAACCCACTCCAGTATCCTTGCCTGGAAAATTCCATGTATTGAGGAGCCTGGCAGGCTACAGTCCATGGGGTCACAAAGAGTCGGACAGGACTGAGCAACTTCAGGTCACTTCAATGTAATAAACTCATCACATTCATTATCCAGCTTTTTAACGAGCAATGCTCGGTCAGTTGTGCTTCATCCATTTCACTACTATGAATATCTTAAGGCAAATCCAAGATATCATGTAGTTTCCACTGAAAAAGTTTTATTACAGCAATGAAGTGACTCTGATCCTGCTTGTGTCCCTGCTTATGCTAAGCCTTGACACAAACAATGTTCTGGAATGTCTTCACGTTAATGAAAAACAGATTATGGAGAAAAAGGGATGGGTGGGTGATAGAAGGGGTGGGTGATAGAGTCCTCTTTATTCAACTTCCCTAGGCTTTGATCCCTGGGTCTGGTAGATCCCCTGGAAAAGGGAATGGCGACCCGTTCCAGCATTCTTGCCTGGAGAATCACATGGACAGAGGAGCCTGGTGGGCTACAGTCCATGGGGTTGCAAACAGTCAGGCACAGCTGAGTGACTAAGCACAGAACATTGCAAGGAAAAATCCAGCCAGTGAAATTAGCCTAAAAATCTCAATTCCTTGAAAAGATAAAAATGAGCAGTGTTGAGGAAACACAGATAATCCCCAGGGTAGCTTCCCATTTGTGTGATATGCATGCTAATATTAAAGGAACAAAATAAGGCTGTGTGTGAACTTGTAAGTGAATAAGGTTGTGTGTGAACTTGTAAGTGAGTAAGGTTGTATGTGTACTTGTAAGTGAATGAGGTTATGTGTGTACTAATGGGTGAATAAGGTTGTGTGTGTACTTGTAAGTGTGGACGGCAGAGGGCAGAGTTTACTGATTAGATTCTGTTTCAGGAGTGCCAGGCGCCTTGAGAAGGAGAAGCAACCGTGTATCAGAAATTGTTCCCTAGGCCAAGAGAGAGACATTATTACGTCAGGGAAAGCTGGCCAGTGGTAGGGCTCATCGCAGGGTGCATTTCTGTTGCTGCTGCTGCTGCTGCTTAGCTCCCCTTAAATTCTGCACATTGTTTCAGGGTTTTCCTGAGAGGGGCTCTTCTTTGGAGAATCAAATGCTTCTCAATGGGGGTTGTTTATTTCATGATAAACAAAAAACCCTATCCAGAGGCCCAGCCCCTGACTTTGCTCACAGCATCAGGGGGCTGGCGTGGGTGCTTTGCTGATATGAGCGAGGTACTTGGAGAAACCCCCCAGGCTCCGTTGCAGACTTGCTAGAAAAGTCATGGATAGCAGGCAGGATTAGGTCCTGAGAATGCGCCATGGCTGTGCGTTTGTGATGTGCGGGTCTGCCCTGCTTCCAGGCTTCCATCGCAGAGGTGGGTTCTTGGTTCCAAAACGTTCTTGAGAACTAACAGCGAGCTCTGGAAGCGGGCGGGTGCTGGCCTTGCCCAGGGTCGCTGGTTGTCAGAGGCTCTTGCTGACAAGTGTAGTGTCCACCTAGGGCTGTGAGGCTGCACTGAGCCCACCGTGAAGAGGCAGGGCCTGTCGCCTGCACTTTCTTACCAGGGACTTGCCCCAGTGCCAGGCTCGTGAGCTCAAGGGCAGGGCTTTGAGCCCCTGGTGGCTGATCAGTGCAGACGGATAAGCGCATCTGTCTGAGGCNGTGTCCACCTAGGGCTGTGAGGCTGCACTGAGCCCACCGTGAAGAGGCAGGGCCTGTCGCCTGCACTTTCTTACCAGGGACTTGCCCCAGTGCCAGGCTCGTGAGCTCAAGGGCAGGGCTTTGAGCCCCTGGTGGCTGATCAGTGCAGACGGATAAGCGCATCTGTCTGAGGCCAGACCAGCCCTGACTCCAGTCTGCGCTGTGTTCAGTGCCGATCTCGGTGGACCCTAGGTCTGGAGGGAAGAGCCCCAGGCCCCCTCGCTCACACAGCCCCGCCGGAACAAGCCTGATGGCCACGAGGATGCGTGCAGTGTCTGCCTCCCTGCTGATGGTACTCCTGTCCGCACCTCATGAGCATGTCTGGCCCGCATCTGCTGAGACCATGGCTTGGCTGCCCCCACCTGCCTGCCCTCTGCCCAGCCCCCAGTTCCGTGCAAGGAGGAAGTCGGATGTGGAAGGGTTAAGCATGGCCAGCATATTCTTCCCGATGCTCCTGGGCTCACAGCCGTGTTCCCCCGTCTCCCCGTTTCCTGCCTTTGTGAACTCCTGCTGGTCCACATCCTGTTCCCCCAAATCTGGATCCCCAAAAAATATTTTCAGAGCGTCTGCCTCCTCTCTGGTCTCACAGTCTCTGGGTTGTTTCTTGATAACCTTTTGGTGTGTGGACAACTATTTTCTTAAACACCAGCCATGCCCACCAGCTCTTTAGAATCTCAAGGATGAAGACTGTTTCCCATTTATTTTTGCCCAGTGCGCCTCGTGACGAATAAATGAGTGGGCTTCAGTGGAGGCCCTGACATGGGAAGCCCAGGATGAGGAATGAGACCTTTACCTCTTGGCTTCAAATTTCCCAACATCTGTTAGATCTGTGTTCTGTGTATTAGACAAGGATCCTAAGGAGAAACAGATGGGGAAATGTGTTATTATTTAATTTATTAAAATATGTTTTTTTAAAAACTATGTGACTTCTATGCCAATTTGACCAAGTTAAATTTTCTCAATAAAAAATTCAATTGAAATTTTTTTCTCAGAGAACTTTAGCTGATTCTAAATCAAAGTAGCAAGTCCTTGGCTGGGGAGGGGCAGATTATATGAGTAAACAGGAAAGGCATATATATGCTTATATTTTGATAAAAATGCATATAAAGAGGCCTAACAGCAACCAGTGGTAAACATCAGGGAAACAGGATGAGAAGGGGGTGAAGATTATATTTTTTATGATCTGTACTGTGTCAGCTGTGAGTTTTTGCCCATATTAACAAATGAGTGAAATGAGCGCAAACACTGTGGAGGATTAAAAAAACCCAGACTTAGCTAGGCAGTCATGAAGGACGTTTCCGTCTAACTCGATGCCTAGACTTAAGGCCTCAGTCACTGTGAGTTAGCGGAAATGAGTTTGAGCAAACTCCCAGAGCCAGGGGACAGGGAGACCTGGCGTGCTGTGGCTCATGGGGTCACAGAGTTGGACCTGACGTAGTGACTAAACACCAAGAACAAAGTCACTGTGGTGNGTTTCCGTCTAACTCGATGCCTAGACTTAAGGCCTCAGTCACTGTGAGTTAGCGGAAATGAGTTTGAGCAAACTCCCAGAGCCAGGGGACAGGGAGACCTGGCGTGCTGTGGCTCATGGGGTCACAGAGTTGGACCTGACGTAGTGACTAAACACCAAGAACAAAGTCACTGTGGTGTGGGGACAGATGCCCAGATCCACGGACAGGACTCAAACGGCAACACAGCTGGCTCTTTGCTATGTATGTGCCGGGAACCATTTTAAACAACTTTCAAACATAAATTCACTTAATCCTTACAACCACCCGGGAATGCTGTAGGAAAACCAGGCAAAGAAAGGTTAAAAGGCTGACTTACATACGAGTAATTGACAACCGGAGTAGTTGTGAATTGGTAGGAAAAATTGTTATTTAATAAATATAAATTATCAATATAGAAAAACATATAATTACTTCCCTTCATTCTGTACTAGAAAACAGTTCGTAGGAATTAAAGGTGAAATTTTTTTAACTTAATGAGAAAATATGGAACATCTTTATAGAACTGGGGCATGAAAGTGTTTCTTAGCACGTGCCTGCTCAGTCACTTCAGTTGTGTGTGACCCTTTGTGACCCTTTGGTCTGCAGCCCACCTGCTCCTCTGTCCACGGGATTCTCTAGGCTGGAATACTGCCATGTCCTTCTCCAGGGGATCTTCCAGACCCAGGGATTGAACCCACATCCCTGTGTCTCCTGCACTGCAGGCAGATTCTTTACTGCGGAGCCAACGGGAAAGCCCATTTCTTACCATACAAATGTACAAATAATAAAGGGGAAAAAATGAATATTTTGCTGTGGGCAGAAGATTAATAATGCAAACCCCAGACCAGATGAAACTATAGCTGCACATATAACTGATACAGAATTACATTCATAATGTATAAATTCTTAGGAATCAATATATAATAGATAAATAACCTAATAGGACAAGGGAAGGCTGTCAGTGAGCACACTCCAGCTTTGGAAAGCAGAACGGCCAATAAACTTCCCAAACGAGCCTCAGTCTCACTGGCAGTCAGAAAAAAAATGCAAATAAAAAATAACGAGGCACAGATGGTATTTCAAAAATGTAAAGCATCTCAAATTTTGATAATAGGGAGAAAAATGAATTTACGCATATTGGTGGTTTCGGAAGATGTGGGTGCAGCTACTCTCGAAAGCAGTTTAGCATTCTCCCCAAGTAGACCTCTGTCTAATAAGTGTTGGAATTGTTTATCGCTCCATCTGGCAGTTCTCCCTGAATATTATAGTCCCGAGAGTACGCTGACACATACAAGTAAGAGTTACACGTAGAGATATTCACTTGCGGTGATAGAAGACAAAACCATGTGATGTTTGTAAATATGGAGCGTGTAGGTCACAGTAGTGTGCTCACAGAACGGAATGCAGCGCAGCCATCCAGTGAATGCTCGAGGTATTTCGAGAAATCTGAGAAACAACCCTTTGCATTACAATGCGGGAGACCCAGGTTCGATCCCCGGGTTGGGAAGATCCCCTGTGCCTGGAGTGGCAATCCACTCCAGTATTCTTGCCTGGAGAATCCCATGGACGGAGAAGCCTAGTAGGTTACAGTCCACAGGGTCGCAAAGAGTCGGACACGACTGAGCAACTTCACCTTCGCCTTCACTTTCAAAGATTACAAGTGTGGTGTGATAGCGTCTAGGTCAGACTGGACTCACGCGAAACAGTTCCTGTTTATTGTCGCGGACGTGCGAAAGTGAAGTGTAGAAACACGGGATGGAACTGTGCACAGCAGCTCCAGGCTACAGGTTGCTGGGGAGGGATGAGGGAAGGGCGCGGGGGCTCTGGGATTGAGCTTCAGCTGTTTCATCCAGTTTTATTTTAGTAAAATATTATTGTTACTACAACCAGGTGATAGCAGGTTAAAGCATGTGTGTGTCATATTGTCACATGTAGGAAAGATAATTTTCTGTTTCATAGTTTTAAAGCATGAGGCTGAATTTTAAAAGAAATATAGTAATGTTCACGTTAGATACTGCTGGTTTCAGTGGAGGAGGGAAGTGTCCCTTGAGCAGGGTGGTGTGTGTGCCAAGAGTGGATGTCTTGNTGGACCCTAACAGAGAAAGACTGAAACAGGAGAGCCATCTTGCCCTCTGCAAGGAATAATGTCAATATGTAATGTTTATCAAGTAAGTGTATCATTGTGCTGTGGTTTTCAAATGTGTGGGCAACTCGATAAGACATTTTTAAACAATCTTCTTTACAAAATGTATCGAGGCCTCTACATTGTATCTGCTTCTGTTGAGGGTCATGTTTGGGTCTAAGGATGTTCACAGGTAGCCAATGCCATTTAAAATCCCTGAGGATGGTTTCACTGCATGCTAACTGGGTCTCTGAGCTGAAGCCACCCCGTTCTGTCGTGGGATCTGCCACTAAGGAATGTACTAACCAGACAGGGTGCACGGGGCCAGGAAACCAGCTTCTGTCTCCATAACCAGCGTGTTTGGTCCCTGGGCCCTTTGTTGTTCTCTTGTAAAATCTCTCAGCGTCATTACTCACTGAGGTCCCGCTGATTTATGCTTCCTTGGGCTGACCTTCCGTGCAGGGGGCGGCAGCCTCTGGGGCTCCAGTCCTAATACCAAGCTGAGTCTTGTCCTCCTTGGGACCACTGGAAATGCAGAGCATTTCCAAAAGGGCTTTTCCTTTGCCGAGGGTTTAATTTCTCTCCCGGAGTCGTTTAGATTTCATCTAAATCTGGGCAGCAACCAGGTGAGAGCAAAGGTCACGTGCTGTATCTCCTTTGAAAGTAGCTGCCCAGTAGAGAGCAGGGGCTCAGGAAACATTTGCTGAGGGTGTAGACTGCCCCCCACGAGGCCCTGGATAGACCACGGATCTCCTCCTGTTAACTCCTTTCCAGACCCTGACAGCAATCCCTTCCTTCCTTAGTTATCCCTGCTCCTTCTGTAATTTACACATGAATAGTTCTGGCCTTACTGTCTACCTCGCCTCTCTCTATTGTGAAGGAATATCTTGATAGCCTTTTCCAGCCAGATATTAATTATGCTGAAATAAGAATGACATCACCTGCTTCTCTGAAGCCTTGAGAGATTCTAACACCGTGCTGAGAGATGATAAACGCTCTGAAAAAGAGTATGTAGATAGGATGATTCAAGAAGAAATTTTTTCTTCCTTAATTACATTTCCAATTCTCTCCAACTGAAGGGTACTTGTAGAGACACACACACATAGACACGCACATTCCAGACTTTTTAGGCTTCATTAAACCCACATACATCTTCTACCCTGAAGACAGAGCAAGACTCCAGAATGTAAGAAATATTTAAAATTCTCTCAGATTCTGAGCAATATAGGGGGAAAGTCAAGCTGCTGAATTATTCCCCAAAGCTCATTTAGTGACAAAGTTGTAGGTTGGTTAGGCTTGTTAAAGCTGCAGCAAAGTGCTTAGTTAAGGAACTGTAAAAATTAGAAACCTGTGTAGGATATAAATTAAGACTATCTGGAGGCTAGAAAGATTTGGGGCTTTTTTGGGGGGTTGTTGTGAAAATATCTAGCCAACTCCTGAAAAATAATGACTGGTTGCCATAGCAACCGTGCTTTTGCATGATACGCGGAAGAACATGAAAAGGATTGGAATCAAAGGAAGCCACCTGGTTTTCTTCTTTAATTTTGGAGGAAGAAATTCACCCAAAATGATTTATAAAACAAACTTTTATTTTTCCTTTCAACATGATTATGGGGGTAGGGTGGGGGAAAGAATTTTCTCTCTCTTTTAAAATTCAGAATACAAACTGGAAATCCAAAGGAAACGAAGGCAATTTGTCTGCACCTCAAAGCGCCCTGCCTTCCCTCCACACCTCCCAGGAATCTGGGCCCCCACCGCACCACGAGGTTGACCCTGGAGCTGTTCTGAGCGTGCGTGCGGGCTGAGTTGCTTCAGTCGTGTCCGACTCTCTGTGACCCCATGGCCTGTAGCTTGCTGGGCTTCTCTGTCTATGGGGTTCTCCAGGCAAGAATCCTACAGAGGGTTGCCATGCCCTTCTCCAGGGGACCTTCCTGACCCAGGGATCAAACCCACGTCTCTTCCATCTCCTTCACTGGCAGGGGGGTTTCTTTACTGCTAGTACCACCTGGTAGCTGCCCTTAAAGGCCAACTAGCAGATTTTCATTGCTGCTGCTGCTGCTAAGTCGCTTCAGTCGTGTCCAACTCTGTGCGACCCCATAGATGGCAGCCCACCAGGCTCCCCCGTCCCTGGGATTCTCCAGGCAAGAACACTGGAGTGGGTTGCCATTTCCTTCTCCAATGCATGAAAGTGAAAAGTGAAAGTGAAGTCGCTCAGTCGTGTCCGACTCTTCCTGACCCCATGGACTGCAGCCTCCCACGGTCCTCCATCCATGGGATTTTCCAGGCAAGAGTACTGGAGTGGGGTGCCACTGCCTTCTCCGAGATTTTCATTAAGGACTTGTTATCTGGTCAGCAGTTGTTTTTAAAGAAGACATGTCATGTGGCCTTGCTTTCCAAGGGTTACTGTCCAGTTGGCTACACATCGACAGCCTTGGGAGACCTTGGAGAAAAATTCAAGTACTCAGCAAGTGGAGAGTTGGGGTTATTCAAGGCAGAAAGGATGTGGCTTAGAAAAGAAGGTTCACAATGAGGAGGGGAGGTGGAGGCTGGTGGAGGTGAATTCTCCATTGATGGGATCATGGAAAAGGTAGCCTAGGTGATTCCAGGAAGGGGTCAGGGTCAGGGGTGAGAGGTGTGAGCAGGCCCGTGTGGGCCGGAGGAGGAGGAGGGCTGGAGCACGGGGGGGCCAGAAAACCGTGGGCGGAGACTCGAGGGTGAGATTCGAGATCTCCGTCTGGAGACCGGCTCCAGGGATCAGTGCCGCAACTCCGAGGGGGGCTTGTCAGGAGCACCCCATCCCTGTAAGCTGGCCCCTGTGACCCCAACCATCCCGTGCTGCCGCCCTGCCCCCCGCATCTGGCACTCCACCCCTCTCGAGACCTCTGTGACAGCCAGTATCGATCGAGGCACCTTGCTTCCTGGGAGTTGACAGTTGTGCCACTGATTTAAGATCTGGAGAAAGTGCCGGGTGCGGGGAACCGCTGTGATGGGGTGCATCAGTCAGGGTGCTGGGGAAACAGACAGGGGGACCATAAAGGCCCAGAGAGGGAGGAGGGTGCAGGGGAGCCGCAGGAGGGTGCAGGGCCGGGGTCTGCTGCCACCCCAGGTGGACGGGAGCAGGGCGTGGGCTGCCGTCAGGGCCCAGGGAGGGAGAAGGGCTGCAGACTGCCAGGGGGCTGCAGGGAGGGGCCGGGGCAGGAGCATCTGCCTTCCTTGTCAGTCTCCTCCTCCAGCCCCTGGCTCCCATCACATTGCATGGCCTCCTGTGGAAGCCGGGCTGTGAGGTGGACGGTAGATACAGCCCACTGGCACCAGCCTCTGGGGCTGGGAGAGGGAGGACTCATGACCCCACGCCAAGTACACACGGAGGCTGGCAGCCAGCTCATCATCCCTCTCTTTGCCTACATAGGGCAATAGCGCACACACATCTGCAAAGGTCTGAACCTTTGCTCACAGCCTTCGCCTGGTGCCCAGGAAAGTTGTTCTGAGTGGGGCGCTTTGAGGGTGGATGCGCGGTTAATCCTTATACCAGGACAGTCGGCATAAGCTCGACTTATGAACAAGGTGGGCATGTTGGGTCATCCTGACCTCTGCCTGTCTCCCCTCCCACACTCACAGCATCCCTACCATGTGTGCCGGCAGGTGCTGGAGGATGACCCACCTGACGTGGCAGCCATAGGCTGGCCAGAGAACCTTCTAGAAAAGGTGCGCTTTGGCGTCATGGGTGATTGGATTTGGTGAGCAAAAGTGAAAATCCAGCTGTGCCTGGAGCAAATACTGACTTCCTCCTACCTGGAGAGAAGCAAACAGAGCTAAGTTGAAAAAAAAAAAAAAATCATAAAGTCGCTCGGTCGTGTCCAACTCTTTTGTGACCCCATGGACTGTAGCCTACCAGACTCTGAGGAGACTCTCAGTCCGTGGAATTTTCCAGGCAAGAGTACTGGAGTGGGTTGCCATTTCCTAAGTTGAAAGTCACCCCCAAACCTTCAGAAAGCTCCTTTCAGTGCTTGCTAATTATCGGAGGGAATGAAGTATGCAAACTTCTGTGGCTCCAGTTTGCGGTAGAGGGTGACAGCTCTGGATGTGAGCAGATAAGCTTGGGTGTCTTGTATCCTGCAGTAACTTGGTACAAAATGGATGTTTGCTTTCAGTATGGTTCCTGAAGGCTTCCTGGGGTCACCTCTCCTGGACTGGGCTCCGCACTGCTTCCTATGAGAAATCATCTTGAGATGTGGCCTTTCCATGAAATGCATTAGACACAGTCCCCCATGTCCAAGGAGTTCCAGCAGCGTCTGCCCCTTGGAGCCTGTCCACACAGCACAGAGCTTCCTCTGCAGGTATAGATGGAGCAGCACAGATAAGAACTGATTGATTGTCTCCGGGGGAGGGTGCTGGTCAGGATGGGAACCCAAATCCCCAAGTAGCTCCATAGCCTCTGGCCCCGGGCTCTCCTGAATGAATGGGTGAGTGAACAAAGCTTAGCTGATGAGTGAACAAACCTCACCACCTGCTTGGACTGTGGGCTTGCCAGTTGGTTCGGTGCTAATGAGGCAGGAATCCGCTGGCTAACACATGAGATGTAGGAGACGCAGCTTCCATGCCCGGGTCAGAAAGATCCCCTGGAGCAGGAAATGGCAACCTGCTCCAGTACTCATGCCTAGAGATCCCCTGGACGAAGGAGTCTGACAGGCTACACTCCATGGGATCGCAAAACGTTGGACACAGCTGAGCTGTTGAGCACGGCATGACTTGGATTCTAGAACTCTTCCAACAGTTCCCTTTTATCGCTTCATCTCCACTGTAGTTTTAACGCAGGGCTAGTTTTGATATTCTCGGTACTTCCTAACTGATAGAGGAGAAAACCGCATCCCAGGAAGTTTGGGCAATTGGTCCCATGTTGCATCCCCGTTTCTTGAGATAGAGAGAAGGTGGCGTCGGGGTCGTCCAGCCAGAGGTTCAAATCCTGGTTATTCCAGAGAAGAGAGTTGGGAAGCTCAGGATCTCAGTAGCAGTCATCTGGAGGATTGAATGATAGAGGATTGCTCTGCCCCTTCAGGTGGTGAGAGGGGTAGGATGTCCCTTGGCCCACCCAGGTTTTCGAGGTCCCCCACCCCCACATCAGCTCACCAGCAAAGGCTGCTCTAAGCCAACTTGCTCAGGCCCAGGCCTGCTGCCACCTGAAGTCCTGTTTCATGAGGATTGGCTGCAAACCTGGGGAGGACGAGCACCGAATGAAAACCCCTGTCCGTCTAGGACTCTGCCGTGTGTGTGTGTATCATGACAGGCTCGTTTCAGAAGCAGAGGGCCAGCCAGCTCCGTGCTCCCCCCGTGTCCTCCGCTGATGCGTTGGTCCCACTCATCACCTGCTCTGAGTGATGGGCCCAGGACGCCCTCCTTGCAGGAGACGCAGCCCAACCGCTCCGGCGGACCGGCTCTGGAGAGCCGCTCCCTCCTGTTCCTCTCTCTTTAGCTTCCAGGAAGTGGAGACAGAGGCCTGTAACACCTGCTGTCTGGAGGAGACACTGTTCCCAGCCCCTTAGTCTTTGGCGTCAATCACCCAGGCCTTCATCACCCCCTCTTCCTCGCTCTTGCTTTATTTCTAATACTTGAAGCTACAGCTCAAAATTGTGAGCACTGTTTGTCTTCACATTTTCTAAGATCCAGGCATCATTGGATTTAGAACATCCCAATGATTTGGCTTGGGAAGTTTTTGGCGAAGGACGGATGGAATGTGCCTGGTCTTTTGTCTCCAGCCACACAGGCAGGTTTCTGCCACTGACCATCCAGGTGCCAGGCCACCCCCTTCTGCCTTTCCTTCCCTGGGGCAGTTAGCTTCCTCCATGCAGACTGGCCTGGGTATTGCTGTGACATTCTTCCGTCAAAGGTTTGGAGGGATGGGGAGGGGCTGGGGGGCGGGCCTCTTGCGCTGTGCGGCTTGCCTGGACCCTGAGTTCTGCGGAAGAGAAATGCTGTAATTAGCAGGGCGCGTTAGAGTTGGTCCACCGTGTGCCCCTCTCCTTATAAAAGGTGCATCATCTGATTCCCGTTTGAAGCTGGGGGAACCGCATCTTATCTGTGTAGCTGAAACACATGGTGGAGTTGAATCTTTAACCTTGTAACAAAGGTCAAGGCTCTTTGAAGCATCTGGGGATCTGCCAAAAGGAGAGAGAGCTAGTGTTTGGACCTTTGGCGAGGCTGGAGAGCGAGGCTGGCTTCCATTTCACGGGAGGAAAATGGTAAAGATGACACGGATTAGACGAACACAGGCTATTGGTCTGACTTACACGGGTCGCCACCGAGGTTCATATGGAAGTGATGTCCTCCAGGGAGACGGTGCACTCCTCCTGGACTCTGCTTTCATCATGTGGCCCCCTTCTCAGGAGCGCATCTATCACCCCAGAGTGAAGGGGGATCCCGGTCCAGCTGCTCAGATGTGGTGCCCGGCTTCCTCCCGCTCTGCCTTTCCAGCTTGCTCGTTGGAAGATCCAGCTCCACGGATGCCCTTCACCTCCGGCCATGGGGCTTCTGGACTGCCTTCCAGACTCCATGGGGGAGCAGACCGCACTTGGCATTGCCAGCTTGTTCCTAGTGAGCTGACTTGAAACTAAACTGCTCTCTGTTATCACAGTAGTTTTTAAAAGAAAGGACCTGTGTGTGCGTGCTCAGCCATGTCTGCTCTTTGTGACCCTGTGGACTGCAGCCTGCCAGGCTCCTCTGCCCGACGGTTTTCCCAGACAAGAGTACTGGAGTGGCTAGCCTTTCCCTTCTCCAGGGGATCTTCCTGACCCAAGGATGGAACCCAAGTCTCCGCATTGCAGGCGGAGTCTTTACTGTCTGAGCCACCAGGAAACCCCTAAGGAAAGGACATTTTAACATGCAGGGAGAACATATTTTTCCGAATAAATACCGTGCTTTTTAAAAAACCTTACCTTTATAAAGCACTCATCATATCTCTCCATTTAAAAAAGCTTACCAGCAATTTAGACAGCATCACTAGGATCAGTTACCCAGGGACAGGTGTTTAGGAGTCGCTGACTCAGTTCACACTGGGCTGATCATATTTCTCCATCTGGAAGGTTCTTTTATATTTCATTTTATCCGAATTCGAACATTCCTTCCCTTCCGCAAGCATTCCCAGGCCTCACCCTGAGCCTTCCCAGACATTTCGGAATGCTCACTTCTTTGGAGCCCGGCGCTCCTCTTGGCTGCTTGACCCAAATGACCTTCCTGGCGTTTCCTACGTAATGATTCATCCGCACTATGTCTTGCCGACTAAACAGAGAACATTTTACATCCTCTTTTAATTTCTATTATTTTCATCCTGTGCTGCCTCCTAAGCAAGCTTTGAGATTCTGCTGGGTGAATAGGATACTAATGTGATGTGCTTCCTGTTCTGTGGAGCATGTTTTTTAATGAGATTTAATGATATTGTTTAGTTACATAAGTTAGGGCTCCCCGGATGGCTCTGGTGGTAAAGAACCCGCCTGCCGGTGCAGGAGACATAAGAGACGTGGGTTTGATTCCTGGGTCAGGAAGATCCCCTGGAGGAGGAGAGGGCAACGCACTCCAGTATCCTTGCCTGGAGAATCCCACGGACAGAGGAGCCTGGCGGGCTACAGTCCATGGGGTCGCAAAGAGTCAGACATGACTAAAGTGACTTAGTATTTTCACACGTGCAGAAGAGCTTAAACAGGAAAGACTGGAAACATGCTCTTACGAGATGAATCTGGCTACTGTCTCCCCTATGAAAGAGGACTGTTGTACACGTGAGAGCAAGGGTAAAACTCAGGAGTGAACAGGGAGAGACGTGGGCAGAGGAGCGAGACTTCTGACCGCAGGTGGTGCCCAGTGGCCTTTTTCATGCGAGTGGCCGTCTGTCTTTAGCGCCTCTCTGCCGGCCAGCCTGGAGGCAGGCCCGGAGCAGGGCAGCTCTTTAGTTTGCGAGGCTCCCTGGGCCTTTCTTGCTTTTCTCACCAGGGGTTGTTTCTCTGAATATAACTTGTTGGCAGTCAGGGAATTTGGGAACTCGGTGATTTAAGTATAAATCATTAACCAAAAAGACTGATGGTGTCTGTGACTCAAAAATACTACATTTGGGGATTACTAAAGGAATCTGGTCAATCCTAAAGGAAATCAACCATAGGAATACTCACTGGAAGGACTGAGGCTGAAGCTAAAGCGCCAATACTTTGGCCACCTGACTCAAAGAGCCGATTCATCGGAAAAGACCCTGATGCTGGGAAAGGTTGAAGGCAGGAGAAGGGGCAACAGAGGATGAGATGGCTGGATGGTATCACCGACTCAGTGGACATGAGTTTGAGCAAGCTCTGAGAGATGGTAAAGGACAGGGAGGCCTGAAGGACTGTAGCAATAGGGTCGCAGAGTCAGACATGACCTAGCAACTGAACACACACACACGCACATAATGTGGCTGAATTAACATCCTTACCCGAGAACAGGGATCTTCTCGTTCACTCAGCGCGGTGCTGGAGAGTTCACCGCTGCTCACGGCAGCACAGGCCTGCTGGGAAGCCTGGCCCCTGCCCCGCTAGTCTTCTCAGGTTGCTGTGCCATCAGTGTCCCGTCCCCTTTGCTGGGACCTGCATTCTTGGCCAGACCTGTGGCCGCACGTCTGGGGTGGCAGGAGGACCCCCAGCGCTCAGCGCTTGCCCAGCCTCTTTGGCCAAACCCGAAGCAGCTGCTGGCTTGGCTCAGCAGACCTCCTGGCTCTGTCTCAGGCCTTTGCCCTGGGGAAGCCTGTGCCCCTGCCTTCCCACCGCTCCCTCTGCAGGTCCAGAGTACTTGCTCCTTGGCCCCGAGCAGCTGCGGCTGTGATGCCTCCTGACCCGTTGCCTGGTGATGCTGCCCTGATGGATGCCGTCTCCCCTGACATGTCACGTGCCATTTCTTCTGAGACAATTCCCATAACTACCGCTCAGCAGACTCCTTCCTTCAAGGATTATTGGCTTAAACGGTGGGATATGTGGTCATCCCCTTCTCTGCTCACCGAGGTTAAGTCAGCCAGGTCCATAGAATTCTGGCAACTCTCTCCCAAGCCTGCACACTTCCTTCATCTATAACCTGTTTGGAAGCCCTGAAGATGCTGCCTGAGGAAGTCCAGTAAGAGTGGGAGAGATGATTGGACTTCATGCTGTCTTACAGGATTTAGTTGACACTCAGTGCAAGATGAGCCATCTGGTGAAACAGCCACATCTGACTGGGTAAAATATAGCGACTGCCCACCCCACCTGGAGCGCTGTGTCCAGGTCTAGGAGACCCCATTTTTAAGAGTGACTTGTATAATATGAGGGCTTCCCTTGTAGCTCAGTCAGTAAAGAATCTGCCTGCCAGTACAGGAGACTTGGATTCAATCCCTGGATTGGGAAGATCCCCTGGAGAAGGAAGTGGCAACCCACTCCAGATGTGTAATATGATAAGATGATGTTGCAAGATGACAATTGTCTTCAAGTGCCATTCTGGGGTACTCAGCGAGACAGCAGATAGAGAGCATCAGAACTCCCCTGGAGGTTCAGTGGTTGAGACTCCACCTTCCAGTGCAGGGGTGTGGGTTCCCTGTCTGGTCAGGGAACTGAGATCCCACACGCCTTGCAGCCCAAAAACCAAAACGTAAGACAGAAGCAACATTGTAATGAATTCAGTAAAGATTTTCAAAATGGTCTACATTAATATTAAGAAAACAACAAACATAGAGCCTCAAGGGCAGGGGCGACCCATGGTGGGTGGTCAGTTCACGCTGCCTGCTGCCCCCACCCACCCA
>SJYA01000551.1:329483-346249 GCA_006410615.1 Neotragus moschatus | reverse complement strand
AGTTCTAACTGTTGCTTCCTGACCTGCATACAGGTTTCTCAAGAGGCAGGCCAGGTGGTCTGGTATTCTCATCTCTTTCAGAATTTTCCACAGTTTATTGTGATCCACACAGTCAAAGGTTTTGGCATAGTCAATAAAGCAGAAATAGATGTTTTTCTGGAACTCTCTTGCTTTTTTGATGCTCCAACACATGTTGGCAATTTGATCTCTGGTTCCTCTGCCTTTTCTAAAACCAGTTTGAACATCTGGAAGTTCATGGCTCATGTGTTGCTGAAGTCTGGTTTGGAGAACTTTGAGCATTACTTTATTAGCATGTGAAATGAGTGCAATTGTGCGGTAGTTTGAACATTCTTTGGCATTGCCTTTCTTTGGGATTGGAATGAAAATTGACCTTTTCCAGTCCTGTGGCCACTGCTGAGTTTTCCAAATTTGCTGGCATATTGAGTGCAGCACTTTCACAGCATCTTCTTTCAGGATTTGAAATAGCTCAACCAGAATTCTATCACCTCCACTAGCTTTACATATGTATATATAAATATGTATACATGTATATATAAGTACATATATACCAATGTCTACCATTAAGCAAAGAAAAAGTTATGTGATACTTTCCTTCTTTATGAAGTACAGCGATATCAGCTTTGTCTATTTTATTTATTTCAAATATATAACTAATTTAACTTTGAACAAAGGTATAAATATTTAAGAGGAGTTATGGAGTGCCATAAGACATGCATTCTAGCCTCTAAATTAAATGATTTTCTCAAATTTTATTTGATCTTAAAATAGTTTATTTTCAGTTTTACACATGTACTTATAGTTAAAATGATAAACGTAAGTAGTGATAAACTAATATTAAGCACAATATTTAATTTCACAGAAAAACAGCCAAATCTCTTAGCAATAAACTTAGGTTTAACATTTAACTATGGGAAATTCTGTGGTGGTGGAATACTATTGAATTCCAGGTGTTACCTGTCAGTCCAGTGATTGCAATCACCTCTGGGGCCTCATAATTCAGGATATACTATGGTAAAGAAACATCTGGAAAGAGGATGCTAGTAAGAGAAAATCCCTCTGGCAAGGCTCTTCTCCCCAAAATGCATCACCTGTTGGCAACAGATGTTGTGTGTAGAAAGAGCCAATGAAAATCCTCACATGCACTGTAGCTCGTGGAGGCAAAAGCAGGTGTTCCTTTGCTGAACATTCAGTCTTGCATATTCAGTTCAAGACTTCCAACTTTTACTGAGAATTAGGGAGGGAATAATTCTGGACTCACAAGAAATGCAAACATTTCCTAACATAATCCCTCACCTCAAGAAACTTAAAATTTAAATAGGGAGGAGGATAGATAAGTAATTAAGAGAAGACAAATATTCCCATGTTTTCCTTTCTCATTTTACATGAGGAACACATGTCTAAACAGGTATGCCTTTAGGGTTCAAAATCATCAGAGATTAATCTTGTGTTCATTTCTTTTAAAGCAAACCACAAAGAATAGTTTATGCACAAAGTTATTCATTGTGGTGCTATTTTATAATAAAGAATAACTATTAATAACCTCAACATAAGACAAAAGAAAAGGAGGTATTGGTTAGCTCTGCCTCCAAAATAAGATGTGTTACTAAGGAAGGGTTTGGGATGAATCTGGGGACCATTGGGATAAGCTATAAAGGAAGAGAAAGAGGATGTTTCTACTCTGGGTGGCAGGAACAGAGAAGAATGGTAATGTTTCAGACATTGTAAGACCATCTGGGTCCCGACAATAGTCTGTGTATAGTTGGCACATGTGCCCATCTAGGAAGAACTCCAGTGAACTTTCTAAATGACAAAGCATCGTGTCTTATATGTCCTATATTCTATGCACTTGCATAGAAAAAAGTAAAATAAGTTAAAATGACTATTCTAGACATCTACTTCTTTTCTATATTACATATTTCAAAATCCTTTAACATTTTTATTTATAAATGTAATTTAAAAATCAATTGTTTGAAAAGAAGCATGTTCAATCAGTTTAATAATTTTAAGTCACTAAATAACTACATTCTAATGAGTATTTCAGGTTGCTATAGAATTATTAATCATTAAATAGTTATGACCTGGACCAGAGCAATAAAGGAATAAGCTATTCATTTAAATACATACTTGTTTAAATTTCAGGAAATTATGATTATAACCTTAAAATTGTTATACATTTAAAGGAATTACTATTGTACCTTTGAATTAATAAGCTACTCTGCCTTTAATTAATCATTCACAGGATTCAACTAGTATTTACTGCCCTGTTCTCAACTTCTATTCAGTTGATGCCATGGTAGGAGAGGATGATACATTATTAGATGCATTTATAGATTTAGATCCATTAAATGCTAATCGCTCAGTTGTGTCTGACTCTTTGCAACTCCATAGACAAGTCCACCAGGCTCCTCTGTCCATGGAATTTTCCAGGCAAGAATAAGGAGCAGTTAGCCATTCTCTTCTCCAGGGGATCTACCTGACCCAGAGATTGAACCCAGGTGTCCTGCATTGAGCGGGATTCTTTACCATCTGCGCCACCAGGGAGGTCCTATTTGATTCCTTACAGTAATTCAAATCCATTACTGGTTTCACTTTCATAAAAAATTACACTATATGACTTGCCCCAACTGCCTTCTCTATTTGGAACCATCTATCAGTGTCCTTAGGATATGGAGTATTATCAGTAAGGAAAATCTTAGAATACATACCTAAACCAAATGCTTAATGATTTCCACACAACCAAGCCACTTGGGATTATTCCCTACTATTTGAACTATGAGAGGCAATAGTTTTTGAGTGTCCTCATGGTTGCTTTTTAAAACTTGTACATAATTTCTAAACTGTATTAAAAAAATAAGGTTTTTGTTTCTTTAACGAGCAGCCTTCACAGATTTAACTTACATTTCTTCCAGCAACTCATCTTGTAGTCTGGAACATGATCATTAAAATTTTGAGAAGTCAAAATAAGGGTGACAAATCTGTACATCACAGGAATCATATGAGCACACTGTTTTATTTTATATGAAAAGTCTGTGCATGGACTGTGGCCAGGGTCCTGGTGTGAGGAAATCAGAACAGAGGAGCCTAGCAGTGTCCATGTGCTCCAGCCTGCTTCCTAATGGGATGGGAGTTGGTGGGAAATGTGTTTTTAAAGTCTGTGCAGATAATATTCAGAAATAATAAACAGAGTTCCCACCTATAGTAAGTTGCATGAGATGTGAGGTTGTGTTAACACATAACAGTGAAAGTCCCTAGAGAATGTATTTGATGGTGACCTTGTGTACACGTGTGCTAAGTCCCTCAGTCATGTCTGACTCTTTGTGACCCATGGACTGTGGTGCACTAGGCTTCTCTGTCCGTGTGACTCTCCAGGCAAGAACACTGGAGTGGGTTGCCATGCCCTCCTCTAGGAGATCTTCCTGATCCAGGGATAGAACCCATATCTCTTATGTCTCATGCATTGGCAGGCGGGTTCTTTTCCACTAGCACCACCTGGGAAGCCTGATGGCTATTGTAACTTTAAATAAATGCAAGACAAGGATTATTTGGATCTAGACAGTTGCACTGGCTCACTAGAATCAATTGAATGCTTCATCAAGTTCTAAGCTGTAAGAGTCCATGAAAGACCACAGTACATACAAATCCATTAGGAGAGTTTCTTTAGGCTGCCAGGGCTAAATGGTGAAAGAAGTATGTATTTAATCTGCCCCACAAACACTGAAAGATTGTTGAAAAACATCAATTGAGTACTTATCATAGCAACAATCTGGGCACAAAAATCACATGCTTCCAAAGTCAGGGTGTACAAAGCAAAGCAGTGATTTATAAGCAGGTGGACTAAGTGTCTTCCCATTCAGTCCCTGAAGCTATAGTCTCATTACTAAAACCCTTTAAAGGTTTGACGGAGAAGGCGTGGCACCCCACTCCAGCACTCTTGCCTGGGAAATCCCATGGATGGAGGACCCTGTTAGGCTACAGTCCATCGGATCGCTAAGAGTCAGACACGACTGAACAATTTCACTTTCACTTTTCACTTTTCACTTTCATTGGAGAAGGAAATGGCAACCCACTCCAGTGTTCTTGCCTGGAGAATCCCAGGGACAGAGGAGCCTGGTGGGCTGCCGTTTATGGGGTCACACAGAGTCGGACACAACTGAGGCGACTTAGCAGCAGCAGCAGCAGTTAAAAGTATGAATACATCTAATTGAATTACACATACAATCACTAGACCTATTTTCCAAATGGTCAAAGTATTCATCTTAAAGGAAGATAGATTTTTCTGGGTATGTGCCTATTGAAATAAACATTTGCACTCAAAAAATGCTGCTCCTTCTCACTCCCCCTCCTCTTATAGTTTCTTATTTATTCTTTGCAATTTATTATTGGTATTTATTTATTTACTCATTATCTGTCTTCTCTTCACAGAACATAAGGAAAGACCTTGGAATCTTGTTTACTTTACTCAACAAGCCTATTACAAGCATCTAGAAAAGAGCCTGGCACATACGGGATACTCGACAATATTTGTTTTATTGTTTTTATATGCTGAACTAATATTTCTTTGGGTTTATAACAACGATTTCCCATATAGTTCCATACCATTGCAAGTATGATATAATATAAATTCTGAGAATATAGTGAAAATGTAGTTATAGTATCAAGGGTCCTATGTGACTTTTTGCAAGGATTCTCTGAGATTGGGGATTCAATACTTCTTTTAACTTACATAAAAGCATGGTAGTTCCCTACTGTATTGCCTACTAAGAGTTTTTGCCATCCAAGCCAAGAGAAATAATTGGACAATAATCATAAATTTATTTTCAACAGAATGAACTGTCACATCTTAAGCAGGAGTATGTATTTTGGTTAGTGAATTATTTTTTTTTTCACTTGAGAAGCTATGTAAATTTAAGGTCAAAATTATTTGACTTGAAGAGTGTGTATGTATTATTTCTGGTTTTTTTTTTTCCCCCTCTCCATAGACTTGGAGTCTGAGTTAGTTCGAATAAACTATATCTCTGAAGATTTTCCAAACTGCTTGAGTCAACAAGCTAGACATAACTATAAATCTTCGGAGAATTGGCTTTTTTTGCACTCCCATATCTGGTAATGGCTGGCAATATCAAAAGAACAGTCTTTCTTTCCCTAGGCTGGCACTTCCCTTGTCAGCCTTGGCCAGCCCCCAGAAAGTGAAAGCAGATTTTCGTTACATAACAAACCTCCTGGAAAAGGTGCTGTTCTCAAACTGAGAGAAGAAATTGTTTCATGTGTGGGTTTTTTTTTTTTTTTTTTTTTTGCCTAAATTGGCTTGCTGGTGGGTGCTTGATGGCTTCCTGGCCTGCATCTAACTAGCAACATTGTTTTCTCCAGCTCATAGACTACAAACCGACTTTTTATAGTTTATGACATTTCTGAGATTTCTATGGTTTCTCCCCTCATCCCATCACGGATAGGAGGACAATAATAGCTAAGCGTGACTTGTAAATGCAAACCTGCCAGATTTGTGATTTACCTACTGATGGAATATGCCAGAACTTCTTTGGCGGGCAAAGAACATGCTTGGCAAAAAAAAAAAAAAAAGAGTCTTGCAGACTGCAGTTCAAACTGAATAATGTTGCTTTAGTTAGTGTTTCTTCTTTTTTATAAATCCTATGTACAAAATTTTCTCAATCTACTGTGTCCTTCAGGGGATCAGCTATATAAAATTTTAGAACAGGCAAGTGACCTATTTTAATCCACTCATACATTCATTCAACAAGTATTCATTGAGAATCACTTTGACTTAGGGAGATTAATCTTAGGGAGTCCATGTCTAAAGAGTTAGAAAAATCTAACACTATTAATTATAATATGGAATAATAAATCCTATAAAGTAGATTCTGTACAACAAGGTGTTTGGGAAACAAAAGTAGTAAATCAAAGTCTGTCTATGGAGTCAGAATTGGAGGGGATATTGATCTTAAGAAAGGCTTTATGAAACAGATGACATTTGAGTGAAATTTGATGGTTAAAAACAGCAGTGTCCTATGTTTCAGGATGATCTGGTAAGACTTTTAGAATCTTGGGGAGGAAGGGGGGCACAACTCATGAGATTCTAGACTGATGGCTTAGAGTGAGCTCCAGACTCTACAGATTTTGGTAACTGATTTACAAGACACCAACAATTTATCTTGATAAGAAGAGATGACTTAATAGCTTACACTCAGATAGAAAGGTGCTAGGAGTAACTTTTCCCCCACTGTGTTATTGGTTCATGTTATAGGGATCAAGATCATCAACAGTGGAAAGAAGAAAGTGATCATCTGAAAATGATAAACCCTACAGGATATGGAATTATGGAAAACACCAAAGTGGAAATGTCTTCCTTCTCTCTTTCCTTTCTCTCCATCTTTGCTTGACTACCTAATACGCGGGTTATAAGTAAGTAATCCCTAAATTTTAAGACAGATTTTCTTGTTGAGGAAAGCCATGGGTGTTTGCTAGGTAGATTTTCAGTGGCCAATCTCTCTCTCTCTCTCTCTCTATATATATATATATATTATATAATTAATAATATATTACAATAATTATCAAATAATTGTTAGATGTAATAGTAATTGTTATTATAATTAGTATAATAATATATTTATATTATAGATTATATATACATACATATATGTAAATACACATATATGCATATATGTTATATTAAGACAGCTTAGCCTACATGATAATTAAATGTGATAAAAGACTAAAGAAAGGTCACTGGTTTAGAAAGAAAAGGTTTTGTTAGCTTAATATTTAAAGATTTCAGATTTTTCGGTTGAAGGCAAGTTCCTCACCTGCTGAATAAACATTCTTAAAGTAGAAAGATAACATTGTTATACAAGATTTTTAATATTTTAGACATAAAGATTTTATTTTTGCTTCATTTTGGCTAGAGGATCAAGAGCTGGCCTCTACACATGAATGTTTATACATCAGAGTTCAAGTCCCTGCTGTACCTCAGGCTAGCTTCAGCTTCACTTACTGGGATGGTTCAAAGATATAAAATATTACTTAAACTCAGGACCATAATAACAACTACTCCCTCAGGCAGCAGCAGCAGGAAGGCTGGAGCACACTTACAGCAGTGTTGTATATCACAGGGCATCTACAATGACTTTGTAACTCACTCTTCTCCCCAGTAGAAAATAGTTACAAAATACGTAGGAAGAATATCACACCTGAAAAGCCTTACAACACACAAATGTAGGTATCCGTTCTTGAGGAAGTTTTCTTAAGAAACCAACTGTATATCTTTAAAATCTTCAGTGATGATGACATTTTATTAAGAATAAATAATGAGTTTTTTTCTTTTTCCTGGAAACAATTTGGCAGTATACTTTACGAACTTTAAAGAATCCAACCCAGTGAGCCAATGATTTCTGTTCCAGGAACTTCTCTTAAGGAAAGCAGGTACCTTCCTTCTGTATAGTCGCTATTCAGATAAACCTGGTGGCCAGCTCCATTGTTCTGTTAAAAATGTGCCAGCAAAACCCTCTGGAATGGCCCGGGTGAACTTTTCTTCCCTCGTCTTTGGCAGTGAACTATCCTCTACATAAACCAGAGGAAAGAGCCCAGCTGTGTCATGCTAGAACCCAGCTGTCTTCTTTGCAAATATTTCCCATAGTGAAAAGCTTGCTTTAGCATTTTTTGAAATGCCAGAGAGTCCAATGTCTATCCTTGGACTCATAGAGTTATATTGAAACACCTGGCTCTGGATTTCATGAGGTAAATCTATTCCAGTTCAATATGAGTTTTTTTTTTGTCAAGCTCAGGTTTTCATAATTGTGTTTTAGATTTTTATATCTAAAGCCTGTTATGCTATGCTGTTTCCTGCATTTGCAGAAAAGATGTGTCTTGTCAGTGCAATCAGGAAAAAAAAAAAAAAGCTTCTCTGAAGTACTTTGTTTTCTCTATTGTTTGTACATAATATGTATTTTCCTAATTATAAAGTTGCGTGCTCTGTCACTTCAGTCATGTCTGACTCTAGTGACCCTGTGGACTGTAGCCCACCAGTCTCCCCTGTCCATGGGATTCTCCACGTAAGAATACTGGAGTGAGTTGCCATTTCCCTCTCCAGCCCATGCCTCTTGTTTCTTGCATTGGCAGGTGGGTTCTTTACCATTAGTACCACATTAGAGGTAGTACACACTTATTTAAAAGAATGTGGAAAAAATAAAAAATGATGCAGAAAAACACCAAATCATCTATTAGATGGAAACATCTAAAAATTTTCCTTTTTGTTAGGTTAAAACATAACGTACATGTGTACACTGGAAAGCACCAGTCTAAAGAAAGCAGATACCACTCAAAATTTTCTTTTAGAAATGGAAGTACAGGTTTGCCAGACTTTTAGATATGAGCTATTCTATTATTTTGTACCACACATTCATCAAAATAACTGGGACTTACTTAGCACAAACTCAAATGGCCCATTCTCGGATTTAGAAAAATTTACAACTTCCTGAAGACATTTGGTCATCATGTGCTGAAAATTATAATGTATAAATCTACATGGTCTATGACAATAAACAGTGCCTGCAGGTTTATGTGTATAAAAAATCCTCACCATCCACTCAAGCCTTTTATAGTCCTAATGCAGTCATAGAGGCACAATTTGCTATCAATGCCTTGCATTCTGGCAAGCCTCTAGACTGTTCATTTGACTTGAAAGACTCATTTTCACATTACGTTGCTTGATTTCTCATAAAAGCTGTGCATTATCACACTAATGCGTGGTTGCTCACCTGTCATGGAATAACTATGATGACATCCCCAGAGTGACTAGAGTTTCTTCGCCTTAGGAAATATTCTGAGAACAGCTCTTATTCAGAAATTTAAATAATAAAATCATGATTCCCTTTGATATTTTGCTCCTCCCCAGATTATATACTTTTAAAACATGTTTTAAAACATCATCTGATTTTCTCAAAAAGAATGTTTTATTTGTGCGTATAATGTAACAACTAAATGCTGTGTAATTATATGCCAAGATATCTCAGTGCAGTCTTATGGTTATATGCACAGATTCTCTCTAAAATTGGGTTAAAAGGTAATTTTCTATGTTGCTGGCCCCTAGATCATTAGTCACAGTGGCCTAAGTGCATTCTCTTATAATTCAATATCAAAGAAATTGCTTTTATAGCATTAACTATATTATATTCAAAATTGTATAAATTATTGAAATACTCTGCCTATTGCCAAGATATAAGACAGTTCACATGGAAAAAGTTCCATTTTAAATTATTCATTGGAAAAAAGTCAGTCTCTTGCCAGAAACTGTTTTATACTGGGGCTAGCTTTTGGGACTTACATTTAAATATGAATCACAAGAACTCTGGAAATTTCAGATACTCATAATTCTTCTGGCTTTGAAAATGTGGTTGTCTCTTTAACTCACTCATTTCCATCAAGTAAACATTGTATAATGTCTTGTATCAAGTTGCTATTCTAATGGACATTTTCATCAGTCGTAGTAAAAGTCTTCATAGTAATTCCTTGCAAATCATGATAAAACAATATAAAAAATCCATATAAATAGTGAAATTTGTTGGCTTACATCACTATTTTTGAGCAGAATATATAAACTGCATAATCAATGAGCTATATTCATCATATGCACATTTATACACACATATATGTGTATATATGTATATTATATATAGTTGATAAATGTTTGTCATATAGTTGATAAATGTTTGATTGGATTGTGTGTATTTGTAACATAATTATGTAACTTTGCTAATGATAGAATGTGGTAGTAAAGAGGCAAATCTAATCGTAAGACACACAATTACATTATAAATATACATACATATACACATATTCAATTTATGTATATTTTTCCCTACAGATTTCTGGAGAACTCATATGAATAGAGGAACTATTTCATATATTCTCTGAGTATCCTAAAGGATCATACTTGGTACACAGTAAGTGTTCAGAAGATATCGAATGTTTTTACCAGTTCTAAATGCTTGGCTCACCAGGTTGCTGAGTGGTAAAGAATCTACCTGCCAAGGCAGGAGACCCGGGTTCAATTCCTTCACTGGGAAGATCCCCTGGAGAAGGAAATGTTAACCAACACCAGTATCCTCACCTGGGAAGTCCCATGGACAGAGGAGCCTGATGGACTACATATAGTTCATGGGGTTGCAAAGAGTTGGACATGACTCATTGACAGAGCACAGCACACAGCAAACATACTTCATTGTAGAGTAGCTTTTCTGGGTAGATTGAATAGTGTAGTAGATAAAGGGAATTCTATGAATGTATTGAGTGTATATAGAATTCATTCAACAGCTGTTAATGATAGTTTAAGCAATAGAATGGAGAAGCATGGACAAGAAGCCTGCACAGCTAGGAAGAATACTACCAATGTTGGTGGGCAGATTCAAGTATGAAAGAAAAATGTTAGAGAAAGGCATGGGGATCTGTGTCTGGGCCTTTGCTTTCCTCAATTTTCAACATCTTGGATGTTTATTGATAAAACCATATCAGGAGCCATGTGCTTAGTCATAGTAATTACAATTTAAGAGTGACAAACTGATACATTATTTTCAATTAGAGATTTGTCAGAATGGTAAAGGACTCAGACCCTATAAAAAGTGAAAACTCTTAGTCACTCAGACCAGAGATCAAACCCAGGTCTCTTGCATTTCAAGCAGATTCCTTAACATCTGAGATACCAGGGCAACACTATAATATTATATAATTATAATCATAATAATTATAATTTACAAATATAATATAATATTTATAAATATAATATATAATATGTATGAATATACATTCTATAAAAACAATAATATTAATATAATTATAATAATGTTGGGTTGGTGCAAAAGTAATTGCAGTTTTGCAGTGTTGAATTTTGTTGTTTTATATTGGAACACATTCTTAAATAAATGTTATCTTACACTTTATTTTAACGTCCATTTCTTGCTCTATGTATTTCTTCTAATAACTTATTACTTGCTGCTTGTTTTAAATTTATTTTAGATTACAGAACTGATGTTAGACAAAAAGGAAATTTGAATGATTTTCTTATTCAAATTCAAAATGGGTCCTAAAGAAGTGGAGACAACTTGAAACATCAGCAACACATCTGGACCTGGAACTGCCAACAAAGGTACAGTGCAGTGGTGGTTCAAGAAGTTTTGCAAAGTAGATGGGAGCCTTGGATATGAGGAGCACAGTGGCTGGCCACCAGAAGTTAACAACAACCAACTGAGAGCAATCAGAGCTCATCCTCTAACAATTACATGAAAAGTTGCTAATGAACTCAACATCAACCATCTATGGTCATTTGGCATTTGAAGCAAATTGGAAAGGTGAAAAATCTCAACAAGTGAGTGTCTCACAAGCTGATCAAAAAAGGGGAAAAAAAAAGCTGTTTGATGTGTCTCCTCTTTTTCTACATGACAACAATGAACCACTTATTGATTGTGCTATGAAAAGTGGACAGCTGACAACTGGTGATGACCAGCTTAGCAGCTGGATTGAGAAGAAGCACCAAAGCACTTCCCAAAGACAAACTTGTAATAAGAAGGGGGTCCTGGTCACATTTGGTAGGCTGCTGCTGGCCCTATCCACTGTCCCTTTCTGAATCCCAGAGAAACCATTACATCTGAGAAGTATACTCAGCAAAACGAATACCCAAATGCATGTCACATAACCAGTGCTTCAAAAGTTGAACTAACTGGGCTACAAAGTTTTACCTCATTTGCCATATTCACTTGACCTCTCACCAAATGACTACCACTTCTTAAAGCATCTCGACAATGTTTTGCAAAGAAAATGCTTCCTCAACTGGCAGGACGCAGATCATGCTTTCCAAGTATTCACTGAATCCTGAAGCATGGATTTTTATGCTACAGAAATAAACAAACTTATTTCTTGTTGGCAAAAATGTGTTGATTGTAATGTTTACTATTTTGCTTAATAAAGATGTGTTTGAGCCCAGTAAAAATGATTTAAAATTCATGGTCCAAAACAGCAATTACGTTTGCATCAATCATCAGTTCAGTTCAGTTGTTCAGTTGTGTCCGACTCTCTGCAACCCCATGGACTACAGCACTCCAGGCTTCCCTGTCCATCACCAACTCCTGGACTTTACTCAGACTCATGTCCATTGAGTCACTGATGCCATCCAAGCATCTCATCCTCTGCTGTCTCCTCTTCCTGCCTTCAATCTTTCCCAGCACCAGGGTCTTTTCCAATGAGTCAGTTCTTTGCATCAGGTGGTCAAAGAATTGGAGTTTCAGCTTCAGTATCAGTCCTTCCAGTGAATATTCAGGACTGATTTTCTTTAGGATGGACTGGTTGGATCTCCTTGCAGTCCAAGGAACTCTCCAGAGTCTTCTCCAACACCCCAGTCCAAAAGCATCAATTCTTCAGCACTCAGCTTTCCTTGTAGTAAAACTCTCACTTCCATACATGACTACTGGAAAAACCACAGCTTTGACTAGATAGACTTTTGTTGGCAAAGTAATGTCTCTGCTTTTTAATAAGCTGTCTAAGTTGGTCATAACTTTTCTTCCAAGGAGCAAACGTCTTTTAATTTCATGGCTGCAGTCACTATCTGCAGTGATTTTAGAGCCCCGCCCCCCTAAAAAAAAAACTAGTCTCTCACTGTTTCCACTGTTTTCCCATTTGCTGTGAAGTGATGGGACCAGATGCCATGATCTCTCTTGCTTTTTTGATGATCCAACAGTTGTTGGCAATTTGATCTCTGGTTCAAAGTGCACCAAACTTAATACTTTATAAAGACACAGCTGAAGGAGCTAAGGATGTTTACATAAAGGTAAGAAATGGAAAGAAGGAAAAAATTTTGAATGGATTTGTGGATTTATTCTAGGTTGTTCCTGTGGACAGAATAGTGGTAGCTTTCAGGTCATTATAGTGAAGTATCCTAACCAAGAATGTCCTTACAATGAAAGAGAATATTTATAAGAATATAAATTCGCAGTCATCAGAAAATTCTAAGAGAATATGGAAGAGCAGTAGGATTAGACAAGAGATTACTACATTTGGGTGAGTTCTTGTGTCAAATATGCTCTAAGGATTTTCAACTGCTGTGTCTTTGACTTTACGTTGCACTGTATATGTGTATGCGCCTGCTCAGTCACTTCAGTTGTGTCTGACTCTTTGCGACCCCATGGACTGTAGCCTGCCAGGCTCTTCTGTCCATGGGATTCTCCAGGCAAGAATACTGGAGTAAATTGCCATTCTATCCTCCAGGGGATAATTCCCAACCCAGGGATCAGACCCACATTTCCTGCATCTAGTGGACTGAAGGTGGATTTTTACCTCTGAGCCCATAAGGAAATCTATACATTTGTACATGAAGAAACACATCCAAGTGAAAGACTGTGAACACAGTAAAGAACATGGGCAAATGATTATTTATTATGCTTCCCCTGAGTGTTTACTTCCCTGGTGTTTCAGATGGTAACGAGCCTGCCTGCAGTGCGGGAGACCCAGGTTTGATCCCTGGATCAGGAAGATCCTCTGGAGAAGGAAATGGCAACCTGCTCCAGTATTCTTGCCTGGAATATCCTCCTCCTGGAAGGAGGAGCCTGGCAGGCTATAGTTCATGGGGTCACAAGGGTCGGACACGACTGAGCGACTTCCCTTACTGAGTGTTCACAAGATAATGGGACAAAATACGTTCTTGTTGAATTCCAGGAATGCAAAGAATAGCTGAATAACATCTTTGACTCAATGGACATGAATTTGAGCAAGCTCCGGGAGTTGGTGATGGACAGGGAAGCCTGGAGTGTTGCAGTCTATGGGATCACAAATAGTCGGACACAACTGAGCAAATGAATTGAACTGAAGGGAAAAAAAAAGAGAGAGAGAGAGAAACTATTTTCTGCTATTTGAAAATTCCGTTGATCAATTTTATATTTGCCTTTTCCACCATAACACGAAGAATACATCAAGTGTTTTTACCTAAGCAAATTTTTGTGAGTTTGTGTGCATTATAGCAGTCACAGTGTATGCATCCGAATCAGTGTGTTAGTATAAACAGATGGAAATATGCTTCTCAGTTGATGAGTAACATAAGAGTCCTTCTCATCCTGTTTCACTAAACACTTAAACCCACACACTTTCTGCCCTGGTTTCTCTTTTTTTTTTTTTTTTTGCCACATTTTTCTCTGATTTGTTTTTAATCTCCAGAGATGGGATGACCACCTGCCTTTTGAACATATTGCAAAAAACAGCAGTGATTATGGCTGATTTTTGCTAGTTCATTATTTTATCAAAGAAAATACATACTGGATGACAGCAAAGTCACCAGCTGATGAGAAGACTTATTATGAATATAATATCCAGCTTTTGGGAGGGAGTCAGGAGAATTGTGTTATGGCTACAATATCAAACTGTTTCTATCAGTCTGAGAGCTGTAATACTCAAATGGCAACTTAAGGAGCTGAGTTGTGTGCTTGCTACTGAGTGGTACTTTTTAAAAATGGAAGATTAAAAAAATGTTAAAGAAAAAACAAACTTTTGTAGTAAAGAACAGACATATAATCTGTTCCTCTCTGGAACAAGGCTGCTAATTGATCAACAAATCCATGTTCTCCTCTTGGCCATGACTAGATTCTGTTTCTCAGAATCCTTTGTAGTTGCTTAGGACTGAGTTTTAAACAGCAGAATGTGAGCAGACGTGATGTGTGCTACTTCTCGGCTTGCACCCTCAGAAAATTCCCATGAATGATTCTCCATGTAATTTCCCCCTACACAGCTTGATGCGCATGATCTTGGAAATTGGAAATCACATATTGAAGATGGCAGGAATACAGGTTAGAGGAGAACAAGTTTTTAGAGACTGTGGTCTGCCTATAGAAGCAACTTATTTGGATGCCCTATGAGTAACAAATAAAAAATATGCCCAGACAGTGTTATAGAAGAATTCAACCTATATCGAAGGAGTTCTAATCTCTATATCTTACAACCCACTAAAAGAAGATTAAAGAAACAAAATGCAAGGAAATAATTCTCTTATAAGGCTATTCCTGAAAACAAAAGGAAGAAAACACCACCAATTCATTTTATGAAACTGATATAAAATGATATTAAATATGGACATGGGCTGTACAAGAAATGTAATTTCACTTATGAACATAGAACATTTTAAATTAAAATTCTGAATCCACCAAGTGAATCCAGAAATGTATACATAAAAAAGCTTGCCTTGTTCCAAGAGAATACTATTCAAAAATGTATCAACTTAATACTTCACAGAAACAGACTGAAAAAGTATATATGTCAGTAGAAATAGAGTACAAATTATATAAGAAAAACAATATAATTTATAACAAAAAAGTTACAAACTAGGAATAGAAACTTTCTTGTACAATATGACTAAAAGAATCTACCAAAAATTCACAACTGATTATCTTTAATTGTTATAGACATTTAAGTGGTAAATGTTATAGACATCTTTCATTAAAACTGAAATATGATAAAGAAGCTCATTTTTATTCTTTCTATTTTACATTATATTGTATATATTATACATTTTAAAGTATAACTAGCCAGTTTAGTAAGATTAGGAAATAAGTTAGAAGCGTAGACTATTGGAAACAAAGATCCAAAAGAGTCACTACTGCTGCTGCTGCTAAGTTGCCCACTAGGCTCCCTGGTCCCTGGGATTCTCCAGGCAAGAACACTGGAGTGGGTTGCCATTTCCTTCTCCAATGCATGAAAGTGGAAAGTGAAAAATGAAAGTGAAGTTGCTCAGTCGTGTCTGACTCTTAGCAACCCCATGGACTGCAGCCTACCAGGCTCCGCCATCCATGGCAAGAGTACTGGAGTGGGGTGCCATTGCCTTCTCCAAGAGTCACTAACCATATATAATATAATGGCCTTTATAGAATATTCAAAAGAAGTTATATATATTGAAGTTGATGAGAATTCAGTTCAACTACAAAAAATGCTAATTCTTCCCACAATAAATTGCAAATTTGATACAATCATATATTAAAACTTCTACTTTTATTCACATAATTCAATAAGATTAACCTATTATTAATATTGAAAGGTAAAGAATGAAAAGTAGCCAAGATAATCTTGACTAAGAAAAAAATAGAGAGAGGAATTTATTGCATCATACTCTCAAGAGAAGTTATAGAACTCTGGCAGAAAAAAACAGATCAGAATGAAACTGATACAAACAAAGCATATAACATGCACAGAGTACACATAGAAGTTTTGAATGTGATAACAGAGATTATAGCTCAGAGAAGAATATACCATTTAATCAGTGGTGCTAGTACAATGGCTACATTTGAAAAAACATAAAACAGATTTTGACCTCATATTATGCACAAAAGTAAGATGGACAGCCTAAATATTAACGCCTACAGGTTAAAATCTAAATATTTAAATGTTTAGAATTATATATATTGAAATTGGAAAGGAGTAAGACATAAAAGACCTCAGATATACAGATGACAATATCCTTATGGCAGAAAGTGAAGAAGTAAAGATCCTCTTGATGAAATGAAAGAGAAGGGTGAAAAAGTTGGCTTAAAGATCAACATTCAGAAAATGAGGATCACGGCATCCGGGCCCCTCACTTCATGACAAATAGATAGGGAAACAATGAAAACAGTGACAGACTTTATTTTCTTGGGCTCCAAAATCACCACAGATGATGATTGCAGCCACGAAATTAAGAACGCTTGCTCCTTGGAAGAAAAGTTATGACCAAC
>SJYA01000551.1:205023-328894 GCA_006410615.1 Neotragus moschatus | reverse complement strand
GTGGGTGGGTGGGTGAGTGGGTGGGTGGGTGAGTGGGTGGGTGGATGGGTGGATAGGTGGATGGGTGGATGGATGGATAGATGGGTGGGTGGATGGATAGATGGGTGGGTGGATGGATGGGTGGATGGATGGATGGGTGGGTAGATGGACAGAGGAATGCATAGATATCTACTGTCCTGAATAAAACTTTCTATTCATCTTTCTTTGCAAAAGAATACATAAAATACTTGATTCAAACTTCTTATTTCTGGTTGTCCTTTAGAAATCAGGATTCCTCTTGAATACCCGCTTCTCAGTGGGGCAGTGAGCATCTATGTCTGGGCCTCTGCTGCTCCACAAGGGCTTCTAAGGTAAATTTGACCTGAAGCAATCATTTATGGTTAGATTTGATACTTCTCCAAAACGTCACTAAGAAGTGACTGATTCAACTTGTACTTTGCCCAATAAAACAAAACCTGAGACATTTGTTATTAAGCAGATGTCTGAGAATGGTCTTCTTGGAGTCTGCTTGAGTTTCCAACGTCCCTTCATCTCAGCCTCCCTTGAACTGCCGGATGAGCCGCCTGTATAAAGTGCTGGTGTCCTCATTCCTCACCCATCTCTCTTAACCTTTTCTTTACTTATTAATCCAGCCAAACTTTTGTTTAACCAGGTATCGCAATTATTCAAGACCTGCCTTTTTTTCTCCAAGGTGAACTTGGAGAACATTCTGTGAAAATAAGATAGTAGGATTTGAAAAAAAAAAAAATATATATATATATATAAGCAAATCCCAGACTCTGATTGAGCCCAGGGCAAATGGAATCCTGTTCTTCTTCAGCTCAGTTTAAGTTGGTGAAGTGACTTTCTCAGAATGAGGACCTCAAGGCTTCATAAGGCATCAAAAGACCTCTTTTCACGAGTGTTTGCATACTGTAGCAGTGAGGTGGACCCATGAGAATTAATGCATGCCTAATCCAAAACCTACATTAAAGGGACTGCTTGCTCAGACTGTCAGAAATTTAATTTGTCCTACTCATTTCCCAAGCACTTTATCTACTAGATCTATTCAGAAAGTCTGTTATTCCATAAAAGTTAACAAATTTATAAATATTAGCATTTCACATGAGAGTCCCAAAGTAGTCACTCAGAATAATTTATTGGACTAATCTATGTATTATGTACCGTGCTTTTTACCTCTGAGGTGTGTATATTGCCTTGAAGGAATTATCTTTTACCTATTTTTAATACATCCTTTTTAAGGACTAAGTACTATGATGGTTTAGTCACTAAGTCATGTCTGACCCTTGTGACCTCACAAACTATAGCCTGCCAGGCTCCTCTGTCCACGGGATTCTCCAGGCAAGAACACTGGAGCGGGTTGCTATTTCCTTCTCTAGGACTAAGTACCACATAGCTTTTCTCTTTTTCTTTTCACTCAACACCTTGGTGTCTTTGTCTATCCTTTAGGAGAAGGAAATCTAGGTTTTGGACTAAAGTAGGACAAAAACCTTTGTTGCTGCTGCTGCTGCTGCTAAGTCGCTTCAGTCATGTCTGACTCTGTGTGACGTCATAGACGGCCTCCTACCAGGCTCCCCCGCCCCTGTGGTTCTCCAGACAAGAACACTGGAGCGGGCTGCCGTTTCCTTCTCCAATTACTGCAATGCTAGTGTTTTTTAATTCGTTTAACATTTATTTATTTATTTTGCTGTGCTGGGTCTTAGTTCCAGCATGCCGGATCTCCAGTCTCCCTTGCAGTCTGCAGGGTCTCCAGTCTTCCCTGCAGTCTGCAGGGTCTTTGAGCTGTGGCATGCAAATGCGTAGCTGCAGGATGCACACTCTTAGTTGCGACATTTAGGAGCCAGCTCCTTGACCAGGGACTGACCCTCGGCGCCCTGCACTGGGAGGGTAGACTCTTAACCACTGGACCACCAGGGAAGTCCCTCAGTGCTAGTTTCTTTCAAGGAGAGTTCTGAAAAGAAGACTCAGGTTGCTTTTGGTCCCTCCTCTCGCTTCTCTTGCAAAGGTTTATTTTTTTCATTGTTCGCTGTAACTTGGAAGTTGCCAGCTCACTACACAGAGACATAGTGACTTTTGCCAAATGAATGGCAAGTGCCTTGAGCTTAGGAGGGATTCCTACTAGAATCTGCTGCTAATGAGCTTAACTTAACTGAGCATTTGTTAAATCTGATCTGCTCAGTGGGATGGGAGAAGGCAGGATGAGATGGAGGAGGTGAAGGTGAGCAGACGCCCAACTAGCGGAGCCACAAACTGTGTTTCTGAGCACGGAACATGGTGTGGCCCAGAAGCCCCCCTAACGGAGGGTTTGCCATCCTAGCAGAGCCCAGCACTGGGCCCTGAGACTGAGACCCAGAGGTGACATCCATGGCTCTGCTAGTCTACCGTGGGAGCTAAGCCTGCCGGAGTCATGCATGTGGAAGACGAAGTAGCAGTCTGGATGAGACTGAAGTTGGCACAGATAGTGGGACAGAAGAGGAGGTGCTTGTGTCTAAATGTCAAGTTGTGACGTATGAAAGCTGAGAGGCGGGAAGAAAAAAAACAAAACCTGCAAGTGATTATGAGATGAATGAGTCTAGTGTCACCTGTGTCAGAGATATACAGCTCTTCCTCAAGATTCAGCAGGTTCAGAATAAGCAACCAGGAAATACGGGCACTTATTCAAGCAGCGGCAAATCTCTTTCTTCACCACTGAGATGGCATCTCTATGAACTGTCTTCAACTCCACATCTGAGACAGCAGGAAGATGACAATGCAGTGAATTTTGACAGAGGATGGACAGTCTCCAGAAACGCTGGGAAATCTGGATCTCTTGTTTCCAGAGGCTCACTGGCATTTTTATAGAACATGAATGCTTTCCTAAGATCAGCAGTCCACAGCAATGGAGAGGAGCAATAAACTTGTGCAGGTGGTGAAACTTTTGCGGAAAGGGGTCTGGCGCCTTTGAGAATTTAATGGATACATGGACACACCATGAATGCCTGATCTGAAGGGTGAAAGGAGAGACCTCTGTTAGTGGTCATCAGGGCGAATAGTGGCCAGCCAGCCAAGACTTGGTCCCCTCCAGTGATATTCACACGCATGAGTCACTGATGGAGAGGCCTGGGGGGGGGGGCTTTCATAAGCTAGCAAGGAAGACAGAGCTCTCCAGGATGTGTGCAGTGTGTGCGTCTCGGGCAAATCCCACATTGGGCAGGAGCGTAGTCAGGTCTGCTCAGTCCCTCCTCTGATCTTATAACACGTCCATCACCACACATACACACATGGGTTCTGATTTAGCCCTCGTAAATAAAAACCAGCTGTGAACATGTACAGTTTTATATTATCTCCTGTGATAGCACAGCTGTGGGATAGATGTGTAGCCTTTTAACAGGGGCGGAGATGGAAAGGCAGAAATACTAGGTAATTTACCTGGGATGGGTTGTTCTAGCACCAACCTACAACATTGGGAATTTCCCAGATCTCTTTCTGTGTGTATGTGGTTCTGAGTTAGAGTTGGCCAGAAATGAAGCTGTGAGAGCTTTGGGGCAGTAAAGTGAAGCAGTGCTTAGAGATGCCAGTAAGGAACTAGCAGAAGGCTTTGGTTTGTCTGCTTTTTGCTGTCTGGTGCCCAGCTCTCTTTCCCAATTGCCAGATCCCAGGGTCCCCACCAGATGCTTGCAAGTCCATGCTACAGACCTTGCTTCCCTGTCTGCCCTACAACTGTGTAAGGTCTAATTCCTGTAGTAGATATTGCTGTCTAATACTCAGAGTTTCACTCCCAAACTCAAATTCTGACTGATATATTTACCTATGGCCAACCAGGTTAGAAGTGCTGTTTTTATTCTACACAAACTTTTGATTTTTTCCATTCTGTCATTGCCTTCTACTGTGTTAAAATTCCTCCTTTTTTAACATCCTTTCTTGAACATTATACATGTTCATTTTTAAGGGAATTTTCCTAAAACTTATGCCTTGAACTGAAAATTGAAGAGTTGGTTGTAATGGTGGAAAATCATTGTCTATTGAAAGACTTGTGCTTTACAAGAATAACAGAAATAACTTCTTACAAAATAGATTTCTGAAAGACTATTGTTGATTAGAATCAATATGCATGAGAAATACTAACTTGATGGGAGGTTATAGGGAGTCATCTGGCATTAAAAATTCACCCTGAATAGTTCATAATGATACAGCTATCTAAACGTTTGTCACTGTGTTGATTTTCAAAGAATTCACTTGGCTTCATTAATTTATTATTTTTCAGTTCTGTATTTAATTTATTCTGCTCTGTTATTTTTTTCCTTCTGCTTGCTTTGGATTTAGTTTGCTCTTCCTTTGTGAGCTTTTTAAGGTGGAACGTTAGGGTACTGATTGAGAAACTTTTTCTTAATATCCTTTATAGCCATGATTTTCCCCCCAAGCACTGCTTTTCCTGCATCCCACAAGTTTTGGTATGTTGTGTTTTCATTTTAATTCAGCTCAGAGTATTTTTTTTAAATTTCTCTTGTGGTTTCTTCTTTAATCCATTGGCTGCTTCTGAGTGTGTTGTTTAATTTCCACATATTTGTATGAATTTTCCAGTTTTTCATCTGTTATTGGTTTCTAGATTCATCCCATTGTGGTCAGAAAAGTTACTTTGTACGTTTTTCATATATTAGAATTTAAGACTTGTTTTGTGGCCTAACATATGGTCTGTCCTGGATGATGTTCCCTGTGCACTCACTGTGGGGGGGAATGTGTCTTCTGCTGCTGTTGGGTGGAGAGCTCTATAGAAGTTTGTAACAGTTCATCAGGTACCGCGATGTCTAACATAGCATTCCAAGCAGAACACGCCAGTGCTGTCAACTCAACACAGTACACATGCAGAATTCAGTCCCTCTTTTTATTTTGTTTCTTTTTTTTTTCAGTTATTTTTTCTGTCTGTAAAACCACATTGTGAATTCCAAGTTTAAATATAAACATGTATTCTTTGGGCTGTCTCTCTCTAAAACGATCTGTTGTCCCAGAGACCATTCAATTGTATTCCTCACAATTCTAGTAATTTCTGAAAATAGTATTCTCTTCACCTGAGATATCATTTTGCCTTGCTTTCCATTTAATACACTTTATAAATCTGCACATAAAACTAAGGAAGGACACAGCTGCAGGACACACTGGATTCCGTCCTCTCAGGATGTCTGTGTACGTTGACTCATAGGTAAATAAATTCTGGGAGCCCAGAGACATAATAGAATGATTAGGAATGATTATCCCCCTCCCAGGACCCTTTACCACACCATCCCTGAGGTGCTGAGAGTGGCTCACATTTGCATGTTTGTCTGCTGGCCCGGGCGGTGGGGTGTGGAGAATGGGAGCATGGCGTGAGCGCATAGAGCACTCTATGAACCTAAGGTCCAGAGCCTATTAAAGTGCAAGCTTCATCGGAAGCCACATGAAACCAAGGAAGATACACAGGAGATGACAGCCTGCGTGCGGTGTGATCTCGGAATACCTCTTTTAACATATATGCCTCCCCGTGTATTATGTGAGATAAATGTAGGTTGTTGGAAAGAGATATGGGATTAAAGTTTTAGCTGAATGATGTCAGGCATGTTTATTGGACTCTAGGAGCCTCGTGCCTTCATCTATGCAGTAACAGGGATAGTTACACACACTCAAGTGATTTGTTGCAATCATTGGCAGCAATATCTTAAATGTCTGGCCATCAGGTCCTCCTTCCTCTGACCCTCGGGTCCTCCTCCCTCTGACCAGCAGACCCTCCTCCCTGTGACCACCAGACCCTCTTCCCTCTGACCCTTAGGTCCTCTTCCATCTGACCCTCGGGTCCTTACCCCTCTGACCAGCAGGCCCTCTTCCCTCTGACCAGCAGGCCCCCCTTCCCTGCTCCCCCCAGCAGCCATCGCGTGAGTCTGAAGCGTGCAGCCTGCAGCTTTCAGGGCCAGATCCCTGGGCTGTTTTTGGAAACAATCAGCACTGCATCCAAGTGCCTGCAGTTGAGCTGACAGACACACTGGGGTTGTTTATTACAAGGAAAGGAAGTCTCTGGGGGAAACCAGTTGTTAACAAAGAACATGAACCCCTATGGACCGAACTGCCGTCAGCCCTCCCCAAAGCCTTCTGTGTTTGACCCACATCAAGGAATTGAATCAGCAAACTCCTGTCTGCTCCTGGTGCTCCATGGCCAGAGTGGCTTCTTCCTTCAAAGTGAGTTTGCAGGAGCCTGGGGTGGACAGGTGTACGGCTGGTGAGGGGACAGATGGGAAGGCCAGTGTGGCCGGAGCAGGAGGAGTGGCAGGCAATAGTGACACACTGAAGAGGGGACCAGATCCAGAGCAGGTGAGGGGTTAGCACTCTCCTGTGACTTGGAAGGGCGCGGGCTGGGCAGGCAGGGGGGAGTAGATGGCTTGCAAACATACTGAAAACAAAAATAAACACACAAGCTGCTAATGGATTTGACTTGCAGGCAAGGGGGTGGAAAAACTATGATGCTATCTGTTTTGTTTTTTTTTTTTTCTTTCTTTTTCAAGCAGTTTAATATTGATACCCTTTGCTCCAACTGAGAAGACGGAGACAGGGGCAGTTTCCTTGGTGCGGGATACCAGTGACCATGGACCTGGGACACCTCTGAGATGCCCGGGTGGCAGTGTCTGCTCTCTTTTCCTTGGGGAAAAGATCAGGCAGAAATAAAGTGTGGGATTGCTTAGCAACAGATAGGACGTGGAGCCAAGTAGTGACTGATCACAACTAGAAAGAAAAGGCAGACAAAAAGAAAGTTCAGTTCAGTCCAGTTCAGTTCAGTTCAGTCGCTCAGTCGTGTCTGACTCTTTGCAACCTCATGAACCACAGCACACCAGGCCTCCTTGTTCATCACCAACTATTGGAGTCCACACAAACTCATGTCCATTGAGTTGGTAATACCATCCAACCATCTCATCTTCCGTCATCCCCTTTTCCTCCTGCCCTCAATCTTTCCCAGCACCAGGGTCTTTTCAAATGAGTCACCTCTTCACATCAGGTGGCCAAAGTATTGGAGTTTCACCCTCAGCATCAGTCTTTCCAATGAACACCCAGGACTGATATCCTTTAGGATGGACTGGTTGGATCTCCTTACAATCCAAGGGACTCTCAAGGGTCTTCTCCAACACCATAGTTCAAAAGCATCAGTTCTTCAGTGCTCAGCTTTCTTTATAGTCCAACTCTCACATCCATACATAATTACTGGAAAAACCATAGCCTTGAGTAGACAGGCCTTTGTTGCCAAAATAATGTCTCTGCTTTTGAATATGCTATCTAGGTTGGTCATAACTTTCCTTCCAAGGAGTAAGCGTCTTTTAATTTCATGGCTGCAGTCACCATCTGCAGTGATTTTGGAGCCCCCCAAAATAAAGTCAGCCACTGTTACCCCATCTATTTGCCATGAAGTGATGGGACTGGATGCCATGATCTTAGTTAGAGACTGAGGAGGTATTCAGGTGAGGTTGGAGGGCAGAGGGGGAAAAAAAGTTATGTTACAAAAGCTAGCATGAGGACAGAAATGTGCCCTTTGGTTACTCAGCACAGAGGTCTTTGGAGACACTGAGAGGGACAGTTTGCTGACAGTTCACCGGGAGTGGTGGAAGTCAAAGCCAGATCGGAGGTCACCGAAGGGTGAATGGGAGGTGAGGAGGAGAAACAATACAGGGTAGACGTGACTCTGAGCCCGGAATGAGGCAGAGACTTTACCAGGACTGAGTGAAGGCATGCACTCAGATTCTCTGAAGCCCTTTCAAAATTCTACTTGCTTCGCTTTATGTACTGCATGCATTTCTAAAAATTGTACGGCAAAGCAAAAAACAAATCGGAATTCTATTAATATCTTAGCTTTACTTCTGTTAAGTGAGATATAGTCACGTTATAAAAAAAAATGTGGAATTCTATTAATATCTTAGCTTTACTTCTGTTGAGTAAGATATAGTCACGTTATAAAGAAACATGACGGTGACGCCTGATGCAATGATGTGCGGTAATCCTAGTGTGACTGTGAAAGGGCAGCGCGCGTTGGTGTGGCTGCATGACACACACTGGCAGGTCTAGAGGAAAAAGCAAATGTGGATGGGCCATCTATGCGTGTAGCACAGCCTTTTATAGTAACGTGATCACCTGACCCACCATCAGGGCTGTGCATACTGCGGCCATTTTGCCAGTGGACAAAAATGAGGCTTCATGTTATTCGTCCTTTGCTGGTACCTGTCAGGTGTGGCAGCTCCCTGGGTCCAGAAGCGATGCCCAGGGCTAGAGACCAGGGTGAGGATAATGAGCTTACCGTACAGAGATGAAAACAGAGATGATCTGTATTCTGTTGGAAAAAGCCTAGAATTCAGGCCACCAAGAAATCATCCTCAAGACTCCTCAGCAGCCTCATAAGTTGTCTTCACGCACATTTCTTCTCCACTTTGATCTAAGTGTGCACTGGCTTGCGGGACTTGATTGGTAGGGTCTTGTTAGTTATGTGGTCGCTCCAGGAATTCAAGGCAACGTTCTGCCTGGAAGAACCTTATATGGAGACAACAGCGCAGGCTTTCTGATTCTTGAATCCATTTTTCATTAGCTGCTCACATTAAGTGGCCCTGCCTCCTTGGAAAACAAAGCAGGAGTATGTTAGAGAAAGGGCTATTTGGAAATCTAGATAAATACTTGGTGCAAGCGTTATTGAACTTTAAGGGGAGCTATTAAGTCAGTTAGCTAGGAATTTGCAACTTCTTTGAAATTCTTTTTGGCTCCAGGAGAGGTAATAAATCTAGAAACTGTCAATTTACAAACGTGTAAACAGAATTTACGTTTTAGTTGACTGAATATCCAACAGTGAAATAGTTAAGCTGAGTTGATATAAGGGGAAAATTGATCTAAGAGGAAGGGGACCGTGTCATTTATCATCCAGATGGGGAAGCTCAGTCGGAGAGGGGAAAGGGGAGCTCTTAGCTTTTATGTCAAGACAACAGACACCGGCTTGCTCAGTCTTGGGGGAAGCCAGGATGCACCGTCACCATTTGTAGTGGTGAACTGTGGCCTTTGATGCTACTACTACAACTCACTGAGGGCTCAGATGGTGGCTAGCATTGTTTTTAATTATTTTTTTTGTTGAAGGATAATTGCTTTACAGAATTTTACTGTTTTCTGTCAAACCTCAACATGAGTCAGCCATAGGTATTCATATACCCCTCCCTTTTNTGCTACTACTACAACTCACTGAGGGCTCAGATGGTGGCTAGCATTGTTTTTAATTATTTTTTTTGTTGAAGGATAATTGCTTTACAGAATTTTACTGTTTTCTGTCAAACCTCAACATGAGTCAGCCATAGGTATTCATATACCCCTCCCTTTTGAACCTCCCTCCATCTCCTTCCCCAAGCCACCCCTCTAGGTTGATGGCCAGCATTTTTTAGCAATTTTTTTTAATGCTCCCCTGGTGGCTCAGTTGGTAAAGAGTCCACCTGCAATGAGGGAGACCTGGGATTGATCCCTGAGTTGGGGGAGGGCACGGCTACCCACTCCAGGATTCTTGCTTGGAGAATCCTCATGGACCAGGAACCTGGCGGGCTACCGTCCATGGAGGTGCAAAGAGCTGGACACAACTGAACGACTAAGCACAAGCAAATTTTTTTAAATGTTCATTTTTTTTTTTAAAATCTGTATTTCTTTCTCTTTGGTTGCGCCGGGTCTTCCTTGCTGCACGTGGGCTTTCTCTGCTCCCGCGAGCAGTGTGCCCCTCAGGGCAGCGCGCAGCCCCGTCACTGTGGTGGCTTCTCTTGTGGAGCGCAGGCCCAGGCACCCGGGCCGCAGCGGCTACAGCGCCTGGTGTAGTGGCCGTGGCTCACGGGCTCCAGAGCACGGGCTCAGCAGTGGTGCAGCATGGGCTTAGTCGCTTCACGGTATTTGAAATCTTCCTGGGCAGTGACTGAAACGGTGTCCTCTGATTGGCAGGCAGATTCCCATCCACTGTGCCAAAAGGGAAGTCCAGCAATAACGTGTTGTTTAAATTAAGTTTATGCGTATTGTTTTCTTAGACATAATGCTATTGCACACTTAATAGACAAGAGTAGAAGGTAAACATTGCTTTTATATGCCCCCAAGGTTAGTCTCTCGGTCGTGTCCTACTCCTTGTGACCCCATGGACTGTACCCCAGCAGGCTCCTTTGTCTGTGGAATTTTCCAGGCAAGAACACTGGAGAGGATTGTCATTCCCTTCTCCCGGGGATCTTCCCAGCCAGCAATAGTCCATGGACTCTCAAAGAGTCAGACACAACTGAGCAATTCACACACACACACACAGACACACGCATGCTCACTTCTGCCTCGTCCCCTCTCTCTGTTTCCGTAACCTTGTAAGAGGCATCTGCCTGCTCCTTCTGCTGATGCATTTGGTACTTTTCAGAAAAAAAAGGATTTTCCATGTCTTCAGTGGATTCCTATGGCCTTTATGATAAAGGCTGCTGCTGGGTCAAGGACAGAGAGCCTGCCCTCGTGGCTGGCCCCATGCTTCACAACACCGCAGGCACAGCCGTGACACAGCACATCAGAGCCTTCTGTCAGGAGCGGAGTCCTATGTCAGGACAGGGAGGTGCTCCAGGGAAGAGGCCAGCGGGATGCTCGTGCTCAGGGCGCTCCCAAGCCAGAGAGAGGAGGCCAGCGAGGGAGATCTTGAGAAGCTGCTCGCAGTGACCGCAGTCTAGCATGCAGCGTGCTGTTGCTGGGGAAACGCAGATAAGTCCTCCTCCTCCAACTTCCTAACTTCCCAGCTTTGATACAGTCTGGGGCCCATCGAAGAAGAGGTCAGGTGAGAGAAGCGTGAGTCTTCAAGAGGGAAAATTATAAGGAGGGAGGCTGTTTTAAGTCTGGGGCGCCAGGTTCCCCGCTGTATCTGGGACAGAAGTTCTTTTCAATGGTGGCTTTTGAATCGAGGGGACACACCTGACTGCTCGCCTCTGTAAGCTGTGACTCATCCTCGTGGCACTGACTTGGCCTCGTCCCTGGAGGCAGAAAACCAGCTCAGTGGTGCCCACAGGACCCTGCCAGCCTCTCTCAGGCTCCATCCACCTCCCTCAGCCTCTGCAGATCAGGTCCACACCCCGCTTGGGAGCCGGTTGATGGGATGAGATGAGACACATCCCAGGCTGGACAGCTCCCAGAACCAGAGTGGTGAGGACTCATGCCCGGAAGCCCCAGAAGTCTAATTCAGGGTCTTCACGGACTGGAGCAGGGCTTGGAGTTGAGCAGGGCTGCCCCTCAGTCACTGTCTGACTTGGACACATTTCCTCCCTCCGGACGAAGTTTGGCTCTGAATCCTGAGACGTGTGGTTTCCAGGTATCGCCCAGGGGAACCTCAGGGACGCAAGTCAACAAGGAGAATTCTTCCCTGGCTGTGTGTCTCCTCCCCCTTGGGGCTGAGATAGTGTTTCTAGCAGAGAACCCCAGGGAGGAGTCACAACTGGGGGATGGAAGTCTCTGGAACTCTGATCTCTTGCCCACTGCCTTCTCCTCTTGATAATGAGGTTATTACCTTCATCCGCAGATGCTTTCATGGAGAGGTGATGGTGCAGGGACCCCCTCATGTGGTCTGGGGAGAAGGAAGGAGATGCTGTGAAGAAATGGCCAGGTCCCTGGGTCTGCTGGTTCCCACGGGCTCCCTTCCTCATGGTCCTGCTTGCGTTGCATCCCGGGCTCACCCACACTTCACAGGGTCAGTTACATACAGAACCCAAGTGGTGTGTGACTCTAAGGCTGTTTCTCTTCCCCCGGCTGTCTCGTGTCCTCTGATCCCTGCTGGTATCGCCAGCTTCCGCTGCCTGGGAGCAGGTGTTCACTTCATTTCCTGTGTGCACACACTTCCTGTGAGTGTGTACTTTTCTTGCTCTTCCTGTGTGCACACTTACTGCACACTCACTCCAAACACTCAGGACCCCNTCCTCTGATCCCTGCTGGTATCGCCAGCTTCCGCTGCCTGGGAGCAGGTGTTCACTTCATTTCCTGTGTGCACACACTTCCTGTGAGTGTGTACTTTTCTTGCTCTTCCTGTGTGCACACTTACTGCACACTCACTCCAAACACTCAGGACCCCTTTCCCTCCTTGGAACACGTTGCTCTCCCAGACTTACACCTCTCCCGACGCCAGTTCATCCTCCATGTCGCTCGTTAAGGATTGCTGGTCCCCCTGTGATGCGCTTTTGTTGAGACCTGCATTTTTTTCATGGTGATATTTATTGAGAGGGATCATTATTTAATGACAGTTGACATTACCCCTGGCTGGATCTACAGTTCCAGGACGACAGAACTAAGTCGGCATTGTTCTTTGCAGAATCTCCAGGGTCAGCAATTCCTGACTTCACCAAATGTTTCTTATCTGAATGGACATATTATAGCTGGGATTTCTCTCCTTAGGAGGCCTAATTAAATGTATATCATTGTCTTGGGTTATTAGGGTATATCTTATACAAGGGAAGTTTGTGTTAGCACACTGGACTCATTGATTTCTCTGCAATCTGACACACTCCTAAGCAGGTTACAGAATATTTATTCCAGGTTTTTGGAAACGTGGAGAGTAGTAGTCATGTATGGATGTAACAGTTGTACCATAAAGAAAGCTGAGCACCAAAGAATTGATGTTTTTGAGCTGTGGTGTTGGAGAAGACTCTTGAGAGTCCCTTGGACTGCAAGGAGATCCAACCAGTCCATCCTAAAGGAAATCATTCCCAAATATTCATTGGAAGGACAGATGCTGAGGCTGAAACTCCAACACTTTGGCCACCTGATGCAAAGAACTAACTCACTGGAAAAGACCCTGATGCTGGGAAAGATTGACGGCAGGAAAAGGGGATGACAGAGGATGAGATGGCTGGATGGCATCATCCACTCGATGGACATGAGTCTGAGTGAGCTCCGGGAGTGGGAGATGGACAGGGAGGCCTGGCATGCTGCAGTTCATGGGGTTGCCGAGAGTCGGACACGCCTGAGCGGCTGACCTGCACTGCACTGAGGTCTCGCTGAGTTCCATTTGGATGGGTGGCAGTGAGTGCGCCCTTTTCGCAAGACCTTTTCCGACACACGCCCCTTGTGAATCTTCCGACTCCTAAAATGCTGTCACGAGCTCTTCAGCACCGTGTCCCTCACTGGAGTCCTGGAAGATGGCTTTTAGAAATCTTGACTCATAATTCCTCTGAGACGGTGTTCCTGAGAAAGGTAAAATGTTATCACCAAAACCGTGGACCCTGATGAAAAGGAGATGATCATTTAGGCAGGATTCTGAGAAAACACTACTAGTAGGTACCTGATGGCGACTTAGCAGTAAGGAATCTGCCTGCGATGCAGGACGCTTGGGTTCCATCCCTGGGTCGGGAAGATCCCCTGGAGGAGGAAATGGCAGCCCACTCCAGAACTCTTGCCTGGGAAATCCCATGGACAGAGGAGCCTGGTGGGCCACAGTCCCTGGGGTTGCAAAACAGCTGGGTGCGACTGAGCAACTAAGCAGCAGCAGTATATACGTGTCGACCCCAGTCTCCAGCCTCGCACCCCCTCCCCCCTCGGTGTCCATACGTTGTTCTCTGTGTCTCCGTAGGATGCTTCTGAAGCCTTCTTTCAGGCCGACTCTCTGAACTCGGCTGCATCGGCCTCTGGCCTGTCCAGGTTAGGGCTTCTCTCATCGCTTCCCCCTGAATAGTCCTTGGAGGAGTGAAGGCCGTGCTGGAAACCAGCGCTCTGCCCATCGGAACCCGCCTGTCTCACAGACTCTGCAGCCCTCCTCTTTCCAGCACACTCGGCCCCTCCGAGTCCCCTGAACTGCATCCATCACACAAAAGGAGACCAGGGAGGGATCCCAGGGATGTGGGCGTCCAGTCAGCAGCTTCTTCAGAACCTCATTCTGGTGATGAAATATGCTGTTTCTACATAGTGAAGCCTCTGAAGGATGGCGTTACAGAGAAAAGTCTTAGCTCACAGAGCAAGGAAGAACTGGTTGGCTGGCATCAGCATCTCTGCCAAGGGTCTGTGGTGCTTTGCACCCAGGAGCATGGTGCCAGGGGGAGGGCAGCTGTGGGCTGGGTGGGTGGGATATAATTATTGTGTTGGAAAGAGCCCAAGCCCCTTGGATTGACACACACCTTCCCTGTTGAAGAAGGTGCTCAAGGAGTGCCGTGACCTTCATTTCCCCTCTCCCTGGGCACAGAGCCAGCACACACCACGGGAAGTGTCTTCCGTGATTGAAATTGAAGGTGACTGTAGTCTGCAGGGGTGTGACCCACGCAGCTTCTACCTCCAGAAGGCCTGGGCCTTTTCTGCCTCCCTGCCCCCATTTAGAATACACTGTGTCCTATGTTGCGCCCCCCCCCCCCAAGAAAAAACTTTAGCTGATGTGATTTCCAGGGTCCAGGATTAGTCTGTCTAAGCCCAGGGTCTCTGGAAGAAAAGAAAGAGGTCAATTTATATAAATCGCCAGCCTGGCTTCTGCTCCCTGTCTGTTTCCTGGGAACCCATACCCCTCCTTTGCAAACGAGGTGTTTTTATGAACAGAAAATGTGTGGACTTTACTGCTTGGCTTACTTGCTCGGAAGTTCATTAAAAGCCTACATGCCAGTCACAGGTTTTTATGAGACACAGTCAAGATGTTTCGTGTGTGGGGTGCCAATAAACACACTCCTCACAGAAGGAACTGGTACTGTTTATGTAAAGAAGACATTTACTTCAAGTGAATTGTCGTTCAGTCACTCAATCATGTCTGACTCTTTGCAATCCCATGGACTATAGCCTGCCAGGTTCCTCCATCCTTCACTGTCTCTGGAGTTTGCTTAAACTCATGTGCATCGACTTGGTGAGGCCATCCAACCAGCTCATCCTCTGTCGTCCCCTTCTCCTCTTGCCCTCAATCTTTCCCAGCATCAGGGTTTTTTCCAATGAGTTGGCTCTCCACAGCAGGTGGCCAAAGTATTGGAGTTTCAGCTTCAGCATCAGTCCTCCCAATGTATATTCAAGGTAGATTTCGTTTTGGATTGACTGGTTTGATCTTCTTGCTATTCAAGGGACTCTCAAGAGGCTTCTCCAGCATCACAATTCAAAAGCATCAGTTCTTTGGTGCTCAGCCTTCTTTTTAGTCCAACTCCCACGTCCGTACATGACTACTGGAAAAACCATAGCTTTGACTAAATGGACCTTTGTCAGTAATGTCCCTGCTTTTTAATATACTGTCTAAGTTGGTCATAGCTTTTCTTCCAAGAAGCAAGTGTCTCTTTATTTTGTGGCTGCAGTCACCATCCACAGTGATTTTGGAGCCAAAGGAAATAAAATGTGTCACTGTTTCCACTTTCTCCCCATCTCTTTGCCATAAGGTGATGGGACCAGATACCATGATCTTAGTTTTTTGAATGTTGAGTTTTAAGCCAGCTTTTTCACTCTTATCGAATCGCAAATTCGTGCTGGACTGTGGCTTTGAAGGTGCTTTTTTGGGAGGAAGATATTTGGCAAACTTCAAGATACTTGGTGGCTCAGCTGATAAAGCATCTGCCTGTGGTGCAGGAGACCTGGGTTTAATCTCTGGGTTGGGAAGAACCCCCTGGAGGAGGGCATGGCATTCCACTCCAGTATTCTTGCCTGGAGAATCCCCACAGACAGAGGAGCCTGGTGGGCTACAGTCCATGGGGTCGCAAAGAGTCGGACACGAGTGAGCAACCAAGCACAGCACGGCACAAGACACTTGGTGAGAAGCTTGGATCACACAGGTAACTCCCTATAAGAGACACAGACAGAGACACTCATCCTGTATCCGCCCGGCTCACCTGCAAGGTACAGACCCACGGGTGAGACTCCAAGCAAATCCCCTGAGCTTGTCCACCATGGACCTTAATTGCCGCCATGAACAACAGGACCAGCCATGATACTGGATCAGCTACGAAACCCGTATTGTCGCATCCTAGGCCTGCGGCCACACAGGTGAAATGAGAAAGGCTGGAAAGAAAAAAATGCTGCCACGTGCTTGGTTTGGAGGAGGCGACAACCGCGGCCGGTGTCTGAGCGACTATTTTTCCAAACTGATTTTTTTTTTAATATTAATTGAGCAGAGCAGCCGTTGCTGTGAAGCCAGTTCAGCACAAAGAGCATCCAGGCCTGTCAAGGGACCGAAGTGAATGAACAGATACATGCCTTAACAGTTCCCACAAGGGAACACGCTAGTGACCCGAGAAACACCTGAGCCCAAAACACCTTCTGCCACAGCAGGGGCAGCCTGAATTCCTGTGGCCCCCACCCCATCCACGTGTAGCAGAAAGAGCCCCTCCTTTCTCCTGAGAGCCGAGGGCGCGGGCCCGCCAGCCTCAGAGGAGGTTCTCAGGCAGTGGGTAGGGCAGGAGGGGTGCTGCTGCCCAGGTGATTCACGGGCCGAGTGTTGTAAGGGGTCCAGAGAGACGCAGCTGCCCGTAAGCCTTCCCCAACTCCTCCGCTCATTCCGTCCATAGTCTGTGCTGGACCACAGCCACGCAGAGGTCTCCTCTGCATCCCTTTCTTGCCTCCAGTCCGTGATGCTCTAGGCAATGCCTGCAGCCAGTGGCCTGAGAGATAGGAATGGCATTGCCCTTGGGCACAAGGGGGCTTCCCAGGTGGTGCTAGTGGTAAAGAACCCACCTGCCAATGCAGGAGACATAAGAGATGTGGGTTCCATCCTTCGGTTGGGAAGATCCGCTGGAGGAGGGCGTGGCAACCCACTTCAGTATTCTTACCTAGAGAACCCCGTGGACAGAGGAGCCTGGTGGGCTATGGTCCACTGGGTCACAAAAAGTCGGACGTGACTAAAGCAACTTAGCACATTGGGCATAAAAGAGGTCAAAGTGCACCATTGCTTTCCTATCTACATGACCTTCAAGGGACAGTCCCATCTCTGCATGCAGACCAGGTTCACCCAATGAGCCTGACTTGGCTTCCAGTTTCTGCTTCTGGTTCTGGGTGTTCTTGAATCCTGAGAGTGAGCAGTGACAGGGAGCCCTGCTGAGTGAAAGTGTCATGAGTGTCTCTTGGGAAGATGCCCGTCAGGAGGCGGCTGGGAGGGGCCAGCAACTCGCTGCCCCATCTTGCACTTACCCCCACTTCTTACCCTGGCTCCTGCATTTCTCTTCTTTCACCGTAAACGCCACCCAAGGCGCCCACTCCAGAGTTCACATTTATGCTTTGTGTACTCCAATCAGAGACCTCATTTACATGCATTTTTAAAGAAAAGTCCAGATCTGATTAAGCCACCAACACTGTGAGCACGTATGAATCCACATATTACAGAAAGAGAGGCCAAATACCCCAAAGAGGTTCATCTTATTCACACCCAGTTTGCTCTGTAAATTTCATAAGATAATCACCTAAACGTGGGTAACTCTTCACTGTATTATAATTCACACGACTTGCCCTGTACAAGCCCAAAGAGCTGATTTCAGGAATCCTTTGAAATGCCAAGAGGATTCAGCTTGTTAGCATCTTTATTAAAATGCCAGCATATACAGGATAATCTGAATTATTTACCTAGCACTATCTAAATCCATGGAGTTTTATCTAGTGTTTTAAAAAAGAGTCCCTTCTAATAATTTTGTTCCGTCGCTAGGTCGTGTCTGACTCTTTGTGACCCCATGGACCACAGGGTGCCAGGCTCCTCTGTCCTCGACTGTCCTCCAGAGTTTGCTCAAACCCATGTCCAGCGAGTCGGTGACGCCATCCAACCGCCTCATCCTCTGTCCCCCCCTCCTCCTCCTGCCCTCAATCTTTCCCAGCATCAGGGTCTTTTCTAATGAGTTGGCTCTTCACATCAGGTGGCCTGAGTATTGGAGCTACACTTCTAATAATAGCATAGTGATTAACCACAGTGTTTGTAGAATTGCCTCAAAACCTTTTTGGAAGTAGGCAGAGTATAAATAAATTACCTGGTATATAAATAAGATGTCTGAAGCTTTGTGACCTTCTGCTTCTCGGGTTTCTATCTATCATGTTAGAAATAAAGCTCACTAAGTTGTCCCTGAAGTTCCCTGAAGGTAGAATTCTACGGGTTTTCTGTGAATCCCAGGTTAAGTTGAAGGCCATTTGGCTTTAGACTTTGTTGATAGTCTTTTGCCAAAGTAGAGTCCACTCTCCTGCCAAGTTCATGTCCTGGTGTTAAAGGGCTCTATGGTTATCCACAGACAAACCCTCAGATTTGGGGGAGTGTGGATGTGTGGGCTGTTGTTGGCTACAACTCTTGTGTATGGAGACGGTGATATTCAATTTTAGAAAGCTGCCACTGATAGTTTATTTTCTTTCTCTATGGAAGAAGGTAGAGGCATTAAATGTGTTTCATGCCTCTTCTTTCCCTTGACCCTCCACAGTGAATCCCCAGTGGTTTTACAGGTGGAGACACAGAGAGTTCTGCCTCGCTTACCTGAGTTTCTGGAAACGTCAGAATTTTTTGACTATCCACTGTGCTTTGGAGGCAGTCGCTGCTCCCTGGATATTATTTAAATGAATGGATGAATAAGTAAACAGATGAACAAATAAATCCGGTGCATGTTCCTCAGCCCCTTTCTGAGTCCTGGACGTGTTTTGCAACCCTCTGTTGCTTCTGCTTCTTTGTAAACCTGATTGCCAGAGTGACCTTCATAGCTCCTCTCAGCCCCGAGAACAATTGCATTTGCACCAAACTAGCGTTTCTGTCTGGGCTTGTGTGATATGGTTGCCTTTCCTTTATAAAAAGAAACCCTCAAGAAAATATTTCTCAGTGGTCCCAGAATAAGCAATAGATGGAAGGTCGTGGCAATCCTGAGAAAAGAGATGAGGAAGGGATCGGAGACATTAGTAACCGAGGGTGTGACTTATCAATGGGCTCGTGTTGAAAATGGATTTGGATGTCAGATGTTGCCCTGCAGGTAATGCCAACTGCTTGAGCCCAGCAGTTGCGGTTTGGTCACTAAGTCATACCCAACGCTTTGTGGCCTGATGAACTATAACCCACCAAGCTCCTCCGTCCACAAGTAAACGAATGGATGAATAAATTTGGTGCATGCTCTTGTCTGGGATTTCCCAAGCGAGAATACTAGAGTGGGCTGCCATTTCCTTCTCCAGGGGATCTTCCCAACTCAGGGGTCAAACATGAGTCTCCTGCCTGGCAGGTGGATTCTTTACCACTGAGCCACCAGGGAAGCCTGCTTGCCACAGAATAGATCAAAAAGACCTAAAGCTAAGACCCAGAAAGAGACTTTCGCCAAAGTACACACAATTAATTAAGCGCCACGTATTCTGTATACGCTTCTTATCTGTGGCTTAGAATTGAAAGATACCATACTCCTGAGAAAGGTACAGAGGTTACCACAAGAGAAGTTGATAATGACCTCATCCTTAATTCCCTACATATTCTCAGTTAAGTGGTTTAAATAGTGATAGGGGTTGTTATTTATAACATGTTAGTAGACTATTTGAGTTTAAGTGAGATTAACACACTGTACTGAGTAAAGGATAAGCAATAGTTATTTGGTTGGCCCTAGATAATTTACTTGGTTTTATATTTGGATTTATAACCTGAATGCATAAATCAATGGGCAGGTAAACAGTGAACACAGATATAAAGACAATCACGTTTATTACATATAACGTTCCCCAAAATCTGTACAAAAATGACATGTGAAAATGATAAAATAATAACGTTCTATGTTATGAGATTGGGGGTAGTTTTGAAAGCTACAAAGTATTAAAATAGCCCTCATTGCATCTCATCTTTAAGATAAAATATATATTTGTAGTGTTTACACATTATTTAGTTTTATTCTTTATACAGTTAACTGAATTTGGTCGAACTTTCATTGTGAGAAATTCTATTTGTATAATTGAGAAAACTATGGAAATTAAGTTAATATGGTCTGAGCCACATATCATTGGAATCATCACTATCATTTTTGCGTTTTCTACTCATTTTTACAAAACAAAGCGCAAAATGTGAAAATAAAAACCACGCAAACATTTAAGTCGGGGAGAAAAAAGCATAAATTGTGCCAAAACTGACCTGCTCGCAGGCAAACGGCATCACAGCGAATGTTAATTTGCCGGCAGTGAACACAGTTCCAAATTGACGCCTAAACAGCCTTCCATATGCCAGCACATAAGGCTCAGAGGGCAGACTGCTCCAAGGTCAAATAACCCTACAAGGTGTATCCTTTTCTAGTACCCTGTGCTAAGTAGCAGTAGCCAGGCACCTAAGAGTCTATGGAAGCTGTGGGAAGCAGCCGAGGATTTCACGGTCGTCTGCGGTGCAACGTCTGTAGGCTGTGATGGCTGCAGGGTGGTCACCACTGCTTTTTGTGTGTAGAACTCGGTGCTGTGCTCAGGAAAGGGGCCAGAAGGAGCAGAGTCAGCTACACCTGGAAGGAGATAGGCACGCGGTTCAGAATGTGTTGTGGGTCCCAGGGGGTCTTCCCCTGTTGACCACAACTGCTGAAGATTCTAAATCAAGACTCCTTGGTGGTGCATCTTAGAGATGATGTAACACATTGAATCAGTACAAATCGCAGTGCTCTCGCTAGATTTCCCAGGCGGCACTAGTGGTAAAGAACCTGCCAGTGCAGGAGACGTGAAAGACCCAGGTTCGATCCCTGGGTCGGGAAGACCCCCTGGCGGAGGGTATTGTAACCCACTCTAGTATTCTTGCCTGGAAAATCCCACAGATAGAGGAGCCTGGCAGGCTCCACAAGGTGGCAAAGAGTCGCACATGACTGAAGCAACTTAGCATGCATGCACAGTGGATTTCAGTCTTTGATGTTACTAGGGAAGATAACGTTAGATCTCAAATAAGCGTCAAAGCAGTTTAACCTTTTATTTTTTTATTTATTTTTTGGAATTAGCAATATATGTTTAAGAAAGAAAGATAAGAAGCAAGTAAAACTTTTTGACCTAGTTCTGTGAAAAATGCCACTGATAATTTGATAGGATTGCGTTGAATATGTAGACTGCCTTGGGCAGTATGGTCATTTTAACATATTGATTCTTCCAATCCATGAACACAGTATGTCTTTCCAACTGTGTCAGTTTTAATCTCTTCCATTAGAGTCTTACCGTTTTCGAGTACAGCTCTTTTGCTTTCCTTAGGTGTGTTTATTCTTAGGTATTTTGTTCTTTTTGCTCTGATGATAAGTGTGGTTATTTCCTTAATTTCTGTTTCTGATATTTCATTGTTATTGTACAGATATGCAAGAGATTCCCGTGTATTCATTTTATATCCTGCAACTTTACTGAGTTTATTGATGAGCTCAAGTAGTTTTCTGGTGGTGTCTTTAGGGTTTTCTATGTATGTCATCACGCCATCCGCAGACATTGACAGTTTTACTTCTTCTTTTCCAATTTGGACTCCTTTTTTTTTTCTCTGATTGCTGTGGCTAGGACTTCCAAAAATATGCTGAACAAGACAAATACTTGCCTTGTTCTTGATCTTAGGAGGAATGATTTCAGCTTTTCACTGTTGAGTATAATGTTAGCTGTGGGTTTGTCATATCAAGTAAATTAAATACAAGTTGGAAAAGAAATATGACAGTGACCCCTAATCTAATCACTCAAAGACATCACTGTAAACAGTTTGGCAAATATTCCTTCTACGATTTTCTAGACATCTGTGGTTCTGTTTAGATCTATCTATACTACCATTATTTATGCATATAAATACGTTTGCTTTATAAAAATGGTATCGGTTTGTTCTGTCACCTCTCTGTTTGCATAGAAACTAATTAGGAACATCTTTTCATGTCACTAAGGAAACATCCGGAGAAGGCAATGTCACCCCACTCCCACCACTCTTTCCTGGAGAATCCCATGGACGGAGGAGCCTGGTGGTCTGCAGTCCATGGGGTCACGAAGAGTCGGATATGACTGAGTGACTTAACTCTCACTTTTCACTTGCATGCATTGGAGAAGGAAATGGCAGCCCACTCCAGTGTTCTTGCCTGGAGAATCCCAGAGGCGGGGGAGCCTGGTGGGCTGCCATCTAGGGGGTCGCACAGAGTCGGACACAACTGAGGCAACTTAGCAGCAGTAGCAGCAGCAAGGAAACATCTGTCATTTTTAAAGGCTTCTTAGCAGTCATGTCTTGGGCCCACCTTGGTAGATTTCAGCACCCGGCAGCTTCCCCTGTTAGTTGCAGTGTGGCACACGTCTCTGCACATTTATGCACTAGTCTCTTTAGGAAAAGATTTTTGGAAGTGGAACGGGTAGGTCAGAGTTATGTTTTTAATACATTTGATATGTGCTGGAAATTTTTCTTTTGGAAAAGTGTCTTTGATTTATATTCTCAGCAGCTGTATATAAAAGAGCCTTTTTAATAAGACCCTCTTCAACACAAGGTGTTATTCTTCTTAATTGTTGCCAGTCTGATAGGTGGTGACTATTAATTTGCATTTTATTGATTAATAAGTAAGGTTGAATTCCTTCATGTTTATTGGCCATTGTTTTTCCTTGCCTCTTCATGTCATTATTCCTACAGTTGGATGTGATTTTTTCCCTATTTCTCTGCTATTTATGTGTTTGTTTGTGTATTTGTTTATGTACTGTGGTGTATCTTTTTTTCACAGATGTAGCAGGCACATCCCACCCCTATCTTTAGTTTATTATATGTCTTTAATTGTATTTTATTTTTTGATTTTTATGTAGCCAAATTCGCCATTCTTTTGCATTATGATTCCTAACCTTAAATATTTGGAAGCTTTGTGAATTCACTGATTTGCCCGGATACCGAAGCTAAAACACAGCAATGGTTTGACATTGCCCCTCCTAAATCCATGATGATTTCATTTGCGGGAAGAGTCGGTGAAATATGGGTATAGATTCTTTTGATATTCAAAAGTGAGATATTTTAGAAGGAAGGCAAAGTTGAGTTCCATCCAGTGATACAGTGCCAGTTGTTGGAAGTGGAATTCCAAGACAACCCCAGCTATGGTTTCTGGTCCCCGTTGCACCCGCCTGCTCTCCCAGTGGCTCGGGGAAGCGCTAATTTATGTGCTGCTGTGACGGGATTTGCTGATGTAGTTAAGGTCCCCAGTCAGTTGCCCTTCAGGGAGATCATCCGAGTAGGCTGACGCAATGCACAAGCCCTTTAAAAGCAGAGTTTCCTCCGACTCCCTGTAGAAGAGGAGTTCGATGATCTGCGTGGCCTGAAGAAAGCACATATCCTTGTCAGGAGCTGCCCATGGGGGCCACATGGTCAGGAAATGTGGGTGCCCCAAGAGCTGTCCTGGTAGCCTCAGCCCTGAAACCACAGGAGATGAGTTCTGCCCACTACTAGTGAGCCTGGCAGAGTGCTCCCAGCCCCCAAAGAAGCTCACACATTACTTGCCCACTCTCCATACCCACACCACCTGCTGGGCTGGCTTTTACACAGGAGGTACTCGGTATGGTTTGTGGAAATCCATGGTCATAACTGAATACCCGTATCTAGGAATTTCATACCACCTCTCTATCTGGCCCCCATTATTCATATAAATATGCTGGGTAGACTGGTCCACATGGGCTTGTATGGGAGAAAGATTGGTTAAATTGGTGACTGTCAGTTTGCTAAGTCGCTTCAGTCGTGTCCGACTCTTTGCGACCCTATGGACTGTAGCCCACCAGGCCCCTCTGTCTATGGGATTCTCCAGGCAAGAAGACGGGAGTGGGCTGCCATGCCCTCCTCCAGGGGACCTTCCCCACCTGGGGATGAGACCGCGTCTCTTAGAGCTCCTGCACTGGCGGGCATGGGTTTTGCCACTAGCGCCGCCTAGGAAGCCCGGCAAGTGTGTAGCAGAGCCAGAAAGTGCACAACTTGCGGAGTAACGCACAGGGATCTCTCATCGTCTGTCTACCTCCCTCCCTCCCTCTTCCCCACACTTTTCTTTTCTAAACACTCATCAGCATAAGAATAAAGCAAAAGTTGGGGTGGAAATCTGTCAGACTGTTGCTGTTCTACTTAACTGTGCATTGGATGTGAGAGCTTTGATTTATTTTTTTTTCTTTATTCAAATGCATTAAAAAATTTTTTATTTAATACCAGAAACATTTTGTGTTGGGATATATAGCCAATTAGCAATGTTGTGATAATTTCAGGTGAGCAGCAAAGGGATTCAGCCATACATATATAGGTTTTTTACTTTATTAATTTCTATATTTGATTTTTTCACAACAAAGATGAAACTCTCTTAATCTTTTTAAAATTGATTAATTACTTATTTTACTTTACAATATTGTAGTGGTTTTGCCATACACTGACTTGTATCCGCCATGGGTGTACATGTGTTCCGCATCCTGAACCCCCCTACCTCCCACCCTCCCCATTCAATCCCTCTGGGTCATCCCAGTGCACCAGCCCTGAGCACCCTGTATCAGGCATCAAACCTGGGCTGGCGAGTCGTCTCACGTGTGATTTTTTACATGTTTCGATGCTGTTCTCCCAAATCTTTTTTTTTTTAAGGAAGGACAAGCTCAGTGTTGTCTGAGCCTCAGGCTCCTCCTTCCTAAGTGAGCCCAAGCCTCGGAGCTATTATGCCTCCTCCCACTTGTGCCTCGTCTCCCATGGGCCATACTTGAGACTAGCTCCCCAAGTTTTGTGTGAGCCAGAAAAGGTCCTCGAGGTGTCCTGACAGCCCGAGTCCTCTGGCCATTCCAGACAGGGCTGAGCAGAAAGCTCCTTCTTCACGTGACAGTAGGTGAACTCTGGTGAACACTGGCAGGTCCCCTGCCTGGCTTCCTCCTGTGTCTTGGTCCTTTCGGCACTGCCAAGACCGAGGACCACAGTCCGAATGGCTTCGACATCAGGAGTTTGCTTCTCATGACATCGGGGAATTCCAGAAGATCTGTTGTCTGGGGAGGAGCCTCCTCCTAGTTTGCAGACGGCCACCCCTTGACACTAATCCCAACCTGGGGGCCCTACCCTCGTGACCTCATCTAAGCCTACTTATGCCCCAAAGGCCTGTCTCCAGGTCCGATCCCTTTGGGGATTAGGGCTTCACTACGTGTGTTTTGGAGAGACAGAGTTCAGTCCCTGACACTCTGCCCGCTGGGGCTGCCCCGACTCTGGCCACCGGCAGTGACTCACTCACCTAGACGGGACTGAGGGACTCACTTCTGTCTCGCTGTTGGTGTCTGCTGACCACAGTGGCCCCAGCCAGTGTCCTGGCCTGGCGAGTGCGGTAGGCGTGGGAAGGCAGACTGTCCTCAGGAGGGCGCTGGGGAGAGGGATGTGAGGGAATATTGCCCTGGCCTTAAGCATCAGGTTTTGGAGCCAGGCTCTTTCCTTACCAGACACATCTTGAAAGCGCAGCAGCATATTAGCAACCTTAGAAGTGATGAGAATTCCGTGCATTAAAACAGTTAGAGCCCACGTGCACCAGTTCCTATAGCAGATGCTGTTCAGGCTTCAGTGTATCAGTCACTGATGATGGTAAACGCTCGCTCATCACTGTAACAGCTTTAAGTTTTTGAAGCCGTGATATTTATTTTGAAATCGCAAATGCCATTAAAGGAGACATGCTATTTTTATGACGTGCATTTTAAACGCTTCCTACATACCTCCCCCTCCTCCTCTGTATCCAGAGCGTGTGCTGGTGGCTCTCAGGACTTTCTGAGGCTCTGCCCACAGAGTCCCCTGCTGACTCTGGGGCCCCCTGACCTGCTCTGAGCTCCAGAGGAGCAGAACCGCAGGTGGGACAAGATCAGGAAGTCCGTCTTGGTTCTGTCTGTGATGCCCTGGGCTTGCACGGTTATCCCAGCCTCTGTGCATGCTCACGTGGACATCAAATTGCTGTGAGGAAAGAGAGAGCAGCCACAGGATGGGGAGCTTAGCTGGAAAGCCAGAAGCGTTGCAGCGTGAATTTGGAAAGCAAGCTACAGAGGACATGGCACATCTCCTCCAGCAGTCCAGCCAGCAGAAAAGCCACGATGCTGTCCAACAGCAGGCCAATGGCGCAGGGGCCCTCCCCACGGTTCCACTGGCTTCCAGTTCCTCCCCTGGCCATTGTCTGCTGCTTGGAAACCAGCCTGGGCAGGAGCACTGTCTCAGCAGGCCGTTTGTTGTGCCTTTAATAGTAAAGCAACATGGATTCTGCTGTCAGTTCTGTCTAGAACCCTGCAGATCCCAGCACCGCCCACAGCCCTCCTGGCCCCATGCAGAGCATCCAGCCTGGCTCTCGGGGGCTGCTAGAGGGCCCCCGGCAGAAGCCCACCTGGTATCTTGGTGTGATGCCAGCCCTCACAAGCCTCCCCTGCCTTCTGGCTGCTGGATGGGGAGTCACAGTGAGGTTCATGCCTCCGAAGCTCCAGCTGATGAAACATCTGGAGGTGGTCCTCCAGCACCAGGAGCACATGTGTGGAGAGATGAATGAGGCCTTGGGACGTAGCATCAGGCAGGGCTGATGGTTTACAAACACGACAGCAGGTCTTCAGCTACTCTTCTTGGAGGCACCAGGGGGAACATTTTAGCCTCATACAGAACAGGATTATAAAGAAGGCTTATTTTCTTCTGGATGGTGCTTCAGGCATTTGGAAGGAAACAGATGGGGAAAGAAATAGAAAAATATCATAGAGAACTGGAAAAGCTATTTCTTTTTAAACTGCTGGGCCAGTAGTCCCAAGTGTTCTAGGGAAGTTCAAGGAGATCAAAGCAGTTAATCCTAAAGGAAATCAACCCTGAATATTCATTGGAAGGACTGAGGCTGAAGCTGAAGCGCCGATACTTTGGCCACCTGATAGAAAAAGACCCTGATGCTGGGAAAGATTGAAGGCAGGAGGAGAAGAAGGTGACAGAGGATGAGATGGTTGGGTGGCCTCACCGACTCTTTGGACTTGAGTTTGAGCAGACTCCGGGAGATGGTGGAGGACAGGGAAGCCTGGTGTGTTGCGTGCAGTTCATGGGGTCATAGAGAGTCAGATATGACCTAGCAGTTGAGCAGCAACAACGTACTGTTCCCAGTGGTGTTGATAGATCATTGGTACTTGACGTTTAGACAAACGAGAGGACCGTTGGGCTTTGTTGGATAGAGCTGGCCCTCTTTGGTGGTACCGAGTAAGANGAGTGATGTTGAGCATCTTTTCGTGTGTTTGTTAGCCATCTGTATGTCTTCTTTGGAGAAATGTCTATTTAGTTCTTTGGCCCATTTTTTAACTGGGTCATTTTTTTTTTTTTCTGGAATTGAGCTGCAGGAGCTGTTTGTATATTCTTGAGATTAATTCTTTGTCAGTTGTTTCGTTTGCTATTATTTTCTCCCATTCTGAAGGCTGTCTTGCTGTCTTTTCACCTTGCTTATAGTTCCTTCCGTTTGGACCGTATCTTTCAACAGATCAGCTGTTCCCCCTGTTTCTTTTCTCGGCCTTTTGAGATCAGAGCTCCTTTGGGTGATCCCGTAACTGGGGTTTTCCTTTCCGTCCAGGCCTTGGCGTTCTTGGCTCCTTATGCGATCTTGGTTTTTCTAGCAGATGCCTTTGCTTATGTTCTTGACCCTGCGATCCAGGGCGCTCCAACTGCACTTCCCAGGCTGTCTGGGTGTGCCGTGCTCCCTGAGTACCTGGAAAAGGAGGCCAAGCTGGGGTTTACAGTCTCTGCTCCCACACCTCCCCCAGTTCTATCAGTTTCGGCCCAAGGATAAGTCCCAGAGGGCAGGTTCTTGGGAAACAGGAGTCTGAGAGAAGAAAGGGAGGCGCCCACGTCCCAACAGAGGGAGGTCCTGTTGCTGGTGTACTTACCAGCAGGGAGGGTTCCCCTGGGGACAGCCGTGGTCCTGATGGTGGCATTTGCTCAGAGCCAGCCCCGGGCTCAGGAAGCCATGAGTCAGCCAGCCAGCTCCCGGGCCCCATTTCCTTTACCTCTCTTTCTAAAAGCAGATAAAATGATGTAACTGCCCATGAGGTGGTTTCCTATGAACTCTAAAGAGCATGTTCTTTTTTTAAAAAAATTTATTTTGTATTGGGGTACAACTGATTAACAACGTTGTGACAGTTTCTGGGGGACAGCAAAGGGACTCAGCCATGCACGTCCATGTATCCAGTCTCCCCAAACCCCCTTTCCTCGAGGCTGCCACATAGCATTCAGCAGAGTGCCCCGTGCTATACAGCGGTTCTTGTCGCTTACCTGTTTTAAATAGAGCAGCGTGTACATATCCATCTCAGACTCCCTAACTAACCTTTCTCCCCGGCAACCATAAGTTCTTCCTCTGTCTGCCAGTCTCTTTCTGTTTGGTAAGTTCATTTGTATCATTTCTTTTTAAATTTCACAAAAAGCACGTTCTTATTCACTAGAAAACAAGGCGTGTTTGACTGCTCTTCTTAAAACCACTGCCCAGCAAAGGCAGAGCCTTCTTCCCTGAGTGGGAATCTGACAGTGCTGAGAGTCCCCTGTCAGCGGGCCTCTGGCGACTGTGGCCTGTGATTGTGAGCCCTGGGGGACACGGATGATACCAGCCCTGCTGCTAACTAGAATCTCCATAGTGTTTCTTTTTCCCCTGGAAGGAATATATTTTTTTTATTACATTAGGCACACCCGAAACGTTCAAAGGATATAACAAAAGCAGTGGATAAAGCCACGTCCTTCTGGGGTTTGTTCTGTTGCTTTAGTGTTGGTTGCTAATGTTTAGGGTAAAAATCATTGCTGCTGAAAGGAATACAGCGTGCTTGTAGCTCACACCTGATACACACACACACACACAAGTGCACACACGGCCCAGATGGGTGGGTTTGGAAAGAGCACCCCCCTCCATGTGACACTGAGGGGCTGGGGACCCAGAAGCTCCCAGTCACATGTTTTGCTATAGGGAGAGGTGGAAATAGAGGCCAAATCTTTAGGCTTCAGACTTCCTTTTTCCTAAGAGTGGTGCATTTTCCTTGATTTTCTAATCCAGAACCACACCCAGTGTTGACACAAACCTTCCCGGAGAACTCGGGTGGTGGGGAAGTTGTCCGCTCTCTGGGTCGCCTCTGCAAAGCTGAAGAACAGAATTATCAGAGGCTATAGGTTGGTCCCTATAGGGAACTGAACAAACGCATTCAAATCTCAGTTGACAAAATAATCTGAAAACTAAAAGTAGTTGATTTTATCTCTGCATATTTATCCTGGGTGTTAGCAAATGTGCTCTGACTTAAAATATACTCTCAAGAAGGTTTCATTGAATTATAAATGCAGATTTGTTTTTGTTCTCTATCTCTTCCAAAAATATCCTGGGATTAACCTCAAAACTCAGAGCCAATGTTGTCAAGCACAAAAAAGGCGAGTCCTGGGTTGGTTGGGCCTCACTGGGACTCACTGGTGTACACCGAGGGTTTGGTCAAGAGGGGAGATTCACAAAATAGAGTCCTTAGTCTGCCTGTAAACTCTTGGGTGTCCTGTGGATGAGTGACAAGTTCAACCAAAGATAAAGTCCCTCTCTTTGGTCTTTAAGGAATGAATGAACTTCAAGGCCATAGACTTACTTTTGCACACCTGTAAGAGTAACTAAAGGGGCTTGCCCAGTGGCTCCATGGGTAAAGAATTAGCCTGCAGTCTAGGAACACAGGAAATGCTGGTTTGATCCCTGGGTCAGAAAGATTCCCTGAAGAAGGAAATGGCAACCACTTTAGTATTCTTGCTTGAAAAGCCCCATGAACAGAGGAGCCTGGAGGGCTACAGTCCAGTGGCTCACAAAGAACTGGATAAGCCTGAGCATCTAAGCACATACATAAGTGTAACTAAGTGAGTTGTTACAGGCAACTGAACTCAAGTATATAGGCTAAATTTAGTGGGCTGCTGCTGTTCGCCAAGGACCCATCTCTGGTCTGCCAAGCCTGCTTCCCACTGAGTGCCTGGAGAGGCCACAGAGCTTCTGCTCCCCGCCCACCAGGGGAGTCAGGCTTCACAGCTTGGCTTCCTGGGCTGCCAGTGTTTTGAGCCGAGCTGGTTGGATTTTTGTTGCAGTTATTTTTGCTTTTATCTTTGTTTCATTTCCATTTGAAATCACCCTTTCTCTCTTTGGCTGAACCAAATAACCCACAACATGTTTTAGAGATCCATATCAGTTCTCAAAATGCTTTAAATCTTTACTTTACCCCAAATAATTCACAAGACTTGTCTGCCCTGTAGTTCCAGTGTAAATCCTCAGGGTCCTGGTTAGTGACTCAGGATGTATTCTTGAGATCACCAGATGTGCTAGGACAGTGAGGTTTTCTGATTTCAGTGAACCCACTGGGAAAGATTGAAGGCGGGGGGAGAAGAGGACGACAGAGGATGAGATGGCTAGATGGCATCACCGACTCTATGGACATGAGTGTGAGTAAACTCTGGGAATTGATGATGGCCAGGGAGGTCTGGCAGGGTGCAGTCCATGGGGTGGCAAAGAGTCGGACATGACTGAGCGACTGAACTGAACTTTTTCCAATGAGACTGGGTAGTACGTGGGCTGGGAAGTAGTTTGTGTTATGAGAGCTGTGGTCAGAAAGGTTTATCAGCTCCTGGAAAGAACTGTGGGTTTCAGAGGACTCAGTGGAGCTTCAGGGTGTGCAGGTGCGAGGCAGCTGATCACAGAAGTGCTTGAGGAAGCCAGTCCCGTGGCCCTCACCCAGCTTCTGCTCATTTCTCCCTCCTGCCAGCTGTCCTCGGAGACAGCTGTCTTCCCGGGCTCCAGCCTGGGGCTTGGAGCTGACACTTCTCTGTGGACTTTCAGCTGGGAATAGCCCCAGGGTTTCTCATCGCTCTTCTGATCCACCTGCCTGGCTTGGCTCCCACCGCTCAGCATCGCAGTCTGGCTGGCTGAGCCCAGCATCCTCCTGGCCTCTCTCTCCGTTCAGACGCATGGGCTGGCACCATCCATGGAGCTCCTTTCCAGTACAAGCTCTAGGTACCTAGGTTTTCCTGACTGTTGTCCAATATAAGGCTTTTAAGATGTTCACTCTTTTCCTCTAGAAATTAATACCATCAACATTCTATTTCACATCCATGATTTTCCTAAAACGGCCAGAAACCCAGCAAATGACTGTGCAGTTATCTCCTGTTTAAAACATCACCATTGTGTTTGCCTTAAACGTGCTACTTTGCATGGACCATGACATTTGTTTTACAGCTTCACTGAGGCATCATTTACATACCATAAAATCTATGCTCTAAAGAGTACAATTCAGTGGTTTTTAGTATATTCACAGAATTGTGCAGCAATCATGTTAATCCAATTTTACAGCACTTTCGTCACCCAAAGGAGATACCCTCTATCCATTAGCAGCCATTTCTTATCCGCCCCTGGCCCAGCTCACAGTGCCCTCTAATTATTATTATTATCTTTTGGTCTGTATTTGTTTATTCTGGTCATGTCATATAAGTGGAATTATATAACACTCACTGGTGAATGTGGTTTCTTGCACTGAGGATAATGTTTCATAAAGATTCACCCATGCTGTTGTGCACATCAGAACTTCATTCCTCTCTGTGGCTGAAATATATGCTCTTGTATGGATAGAACACATTTTGTGCACCCACTCATCATTTGGAGGATGTTTGGGTGGTTTCCATATTTTGTCCATTATGAATAAGGCTGCCATGAGTAAGTGTGTAAACGTCTTTATGAGGACATGACTGTTACATTTTATAATGGGCAGTCTGGAGATCCAGAAATCAAGAAGTCTTGGTTAGAGAGGTGGACACTGAACTTGCACTTGAAGGACTGTTCTCTCTATTAAAGATTCTGTGAAGCATCCTGTTTCCTCTCTATACTCTTTCTTCTTGGCCATCTCATTCATTCACCTACTCAGCCAGTAACCAGGCAGCACAATTTTTCAGGCGCTCTCTTAGACTGGGTGATGCTTAATTAACCATTTTTATATTTTTCATGAAGTTAGGCATTTTATTCCTCCAGGAGAGAACTTTTTCAAATTCTGAAACTAAACTGTGTTTGAAAATATTGGCGCCACCTCCTTCAGGCGTCAAACACTCAGAACAAGCCATTCCAAGATGCTTGCTTTTTCTCTAATTGATGCCTTCCCTCTAATTTTCTTCTTTCTTTCTTTTTTGGTCAGTTTATTTTCTGTGTCTTGAATTTCTCCTGCCCTTGGCATCCCCAGAGCCATAGATTCTACAAGATTTTAAAGAAGCTTTGTTTCCTAACTGGAACTTGGTCCCTGCTTCCCACTTTTAATTACAGCTTATGCCTACAGCCTCATTAAACTCCTCCAGTTGGAGATTTTTGCATTATAGGTTTTGGGTTTGTCAGAGGAGCTCTGCTAAGCTGCAGCTCTGTGCAGAAGCCCTGCTAGGGGCTGAGGGAAATGCAAAGCTGGATCTGAATCTTGGCATCGCCCCTCACATCGTCCCTAGGACTCTCTGTGTGCTGGGACGGGAGGGGTGTGTGTGGGGTCCCCTGGGAGGGGCCGCCCCCGGATGGCATCACAGGAGGATTAGCAGGGCAGGGAGCCAGGAGAGTGGAGTGGGAGCTCATGAACTAGGAGGGAGAATCCAGGCATCCTAGGCAGGAAGAGCAGCAATTAAACACGTGCAGGTGGCAGGGAGTTCTGGTATACCAAGGAATGCGAGATAGCACCAACCCCCATCAGAAGAACTTTTGAGACAGCCGGCCTAGGACGCCTTCCTTGAGCTACAGAGTCCAGAGTCTCAATGGCAGATCATAGGGATGTGGGTTTATGAGAAGCTTTGCAAGTTGCCACGGTTGACTGGGAGCCTCCGTTGTTAACAGTGGGCATTGTTTAGGAACCTGAGTCTGCAGGTTAAGAATCTACCAGTTGACACAAGCCTTGGCATGTCCACCCCTCCATGAGTCAAAGACGAGGCTCTATGTAGAAAAGAGCAAGCATTTTGGCAGTTAGCACCTGACTTCCCATCGCATGCAATCTTGTTGGTGGGAGAAGGGCATATACCAGTTAGACACATGAGGCTATTCAAGGAAAGTGTCAAAGGACAGGACACGAGTTGAGTTCTGTAGGTGGTTATGGGAAGGAAAGGACTGTCTGGAAGTCCAGCATCAAGAAGTCTTGGTGTGAAGGTTTGGCTGTGAGCTTGCACAGGAAGGATTGTTCTGAAACTAAATCCTGAGCCTCCTCCCATTTCTTCCCTACGTCTTCCTCTTTCATGTGCAGTTTACATGGGCCGCTGTTGCAGCGCCTGTGTGCCAGGCGCCGTATGCCTGACCTCTTCAGTGCACCCACAGTCTGATGGAGACAGAGATACACATTTTGTCGCTTTCCTTGTTTACTTTGCTGTCACAGCTGTCACAACAGAGGGCCATGTGTGTCTAAAGGAAGGATCATCTACCGGCTTCCCCAGTGAAGGCTCGTATTTCTGGTGTGGATTTGAACAAAGTGCAGGCGTTTCCTGGATTACCGAGAGCTTTGCCTATCTGATTTCTCTCTTCCTTCTTTTTCTCTTGCCAGCCTTTCTTTAACACCCCCTTTCTGGTTCCTCAGCTTGTCTAGCTCTTGCCATTCATCGGTTCCTGTCCATCCTGTGTGTCTTGCCTCCTTTCTCCCATGTTCCTCCCTATCAGATTGAGTAGGACTAATGATGGATGACTTCAAAAGAAAAAACAAAAGTAAACCGGAAGTAATCTGTGTGTTGTTATGCTTGGAGAAAGCTGGAAGGTGCTCCACAGGCAAGCATGTAACTCTGGCCACTGTCAAGACAGTGACCCATCTCTAGTCTCCAGGAAGAGGCGTGTCTGAGTTTTTTTCTCAGCATCACTTCTTCCCCTGCTAGGAGCCACTGAAATCTGAGATTCTGTCAGATACCAGGTACCAGGAGTGTGGCTAGGTCATGCTGCTGTTGATTCTAACACGCGGGGCTTAGGGGGAGGACACTGGGCTTCTGGAAGGGGTACAGTCAGCGGAGAGTCTGTGATACTTCTCTAGATTTGCTCCCACCAGGTCAGCTGGTCAAGACATGCATGCAAATAGATGCAAACACATGAGACTGATGTCTACATTCTCAAGCCCCCAGACTTGGCATAAGATAAAATAGATACTTCTTTATTTACTGATTGAGAGGGAGTTACTCACCTGTTTGTCTTCAAAGGCAGCCTTGCCTTTTCCTCCACTGGTCAGCAAGGATCTAATAAGTATCTGCTCAAAATCCAATCTGGGGACTTCCCTGGTGGTCCAGGGGTTGGGACTCTGAACTTCCAGTGCAGGGGGCACAGGTTTGATCCCTGGTCGGGGAGCCAGCACCCCACATGCCGCACAGAGCATGGTGGGAAAAAAACCTAGCCCTGTTCTGGAAGCTTGGGGCGTAGCAGCAGAGAGGGATGTATTCTTCATGCAAAAGATTAAAAGTGAATTGCAAGCACATGTGTGCCCGTGTGCAGATCTGTGCTGGGTAATCTCTTCCTCTGCACCCATGCTTCTATCCAAACTGTGGGTGTGGTCTTCAGGAAAACCACCCCTGGGAGGCCATCCTTTGCCCCCAGTTTATCTTGTGTCAATATTGCCTTCCGATCAGTCAGAAGCCACAGTCACTTGATGGAAACAGGAGCAGAGTATAAGACGTTGAGGGGAGAGGGTTCAGTTAAATTAAAAGTAAGTACTAGAGAAGAAATCTCCCACATCCTCAGGGCTGAGCTGCATATAAAAACGAATGTTTAATGACTGACATTTTCTAGGGAGCTTCTCAAATGAACGTCAAGTTCTTGGACGAATGCAGGTGAGTGCTGAGCAAAGCCATGTTGAAAATATTTTCAGCTGACGTTTCCACTTCTGAGCATCAGCTCCCTTGCTGAGGCAATGCATTTTCCCCAAGGTGAATGATCCCTTGGAAAGGCTTTCATATTTTCAGCCACATCTTGAGATTGGAGGAGCTAAACTCCTTTGCATAAACATTTCACAGCTTCCAACAGAAACTGCTGTCCAGAAGGGCCACACGAGCTCATGGAGCTTGGTGCTTCCCAGGCTGGCTCTCTTAACTGGATCTGTCAGTTCAGTTCAGTTCAGTTGCTCAGTCGTGTCCGACTCTTTGCAACCCCATGAATCGCAGCATGCCAGGCCTCCCTGTCTATTACCAACTCCCGGAGTTCACTCAGACTCATGCCCATCGAATTAGTGATGCCATCCAGCCATCTCATCCTCGGTTGTCCCCTTCTCCTCCTGCCCCCAATCCCTCCCAGCATCAGAGTCTTTTCCAATGAGTCAACTCTTCACATGAGGTGGCCAAAGTACTGGAGTTTCAGCTTCAGCATCATTCCCTCCAAAGAAATCCCAGGGCTGATCTCCTTCAGAATGGAGTGGTTGGATCTCCTTGCCATCCAAGGGACTCTCAAGAGTCTTCTCCAACACCACAGCTCAAATGCATCAATTCTTCAGCGCTCAGCTTTCTTCACAGTCCAACTCTCACATCCATACATGACTACTGGATCTGTAGCTCCCGTTAAGTGCAGATCATTTCTTAGGCTGGGATTCCCAGGACAGTTCGTAGATGTTTTCTTTTTCTCTTTTTTGGCCATGCCTTGCAACATGTGGGGATTTAGTTCCCCGACCAGGGATCGAACCTGTGACCCCTGCACTGGAAGCTCAGAGCCTTAACCACTGGACTGCCAGGGAAGTCTCTGATAGCTGTTTTCAAGGGGCATTTGAGCTCCGGGTCCTACCACATCCAACTCTGTTTTGATTCAGCAAGAATTCAGATATTTCCATGGATTTGATGACTTTGTCATTTTGCTAAACAGCACTCCTGTATGTGAACTGCTCAACACAAGTGGTACCCTTGAATCTCTGCAAAATGCCTGGAGGACAGTTATTAGTATCCCTGTTTAGTAAGCGAGGTTTAAGTGAGATGAAATGTGAGGCTTGAAGTCAGAGAGCCTGGAAGCAGAATAGATGGACCCGTGCCCGTGTAGGCAACCTTGACTTTCCTAAGCCTGTCGGTCTCCCGGGGCTGAAGGCTCAGGGTCCACTTGGAGCCGTCCCTGCTGTTCTTCCCCAGACAGACTGGCCCGTCTCGCACCTGTCAGGCAACTTTCCTCCTGATGCTACTGCTTTCTGGGCCCCCATCCAATCTCATTTGGGGCCTTTATCAGCGAGCAAATCTGTTTCTTTCTATTAGATTCGGTTGAGACAGAGGCAGGCACTGGAGACAGATGGACGGCTGAAGATAACACCGGCTTCCAAGGAAGGAGAGGGCCACTGCCATTAAAATTCTCGCTCTCCCTCGAGGTTGTGGAGTCCTCAGAACATCAGCTCAGGGTCCGAGACGGTGGCAGCCCAGACAGAGGGGAGACGGAAGAGCCCGGAAGGCCCTATTACTCCCACTCTAGGTAGATACACAAGATCAATAAAATAAATGAGCTGTTTTATCCAGGCCAGCCATTCTGGTCCAGGGACACGTAAACATATTGATCACCCTGGTAGAGCCTGCTGGTCCACCCTGTGCAAAATGTGGGCGATGAAGAAAATACACGGAGTGTGGTTCTGGGCCACCCTGCGCCTGCTCGGCTCTGAGGCAGAGCTATGCTCACTGCAGCCCGTCCTTCCCAACCCGGGCGGGGGCAGCAGTTGGAACGAAGGCCAGCGGATCTCCAGCAGACGGCGGGCCTCCAGGCCAAGGCTGAAGCTCTGACTTCCAAGACAAGACATTTGACATGGGCCTTTATGCAGGTCTTCAGAGTCAGTGGTCTCTTAATCATTGACTCTAACTTGATGCATGTTCCATTGACATCAGGGCTGGTCAGATGCTCAGGGTCTATAGTGACTTATGGAGGTACATGACGTCTTTCTCTAAAAATAAACATCTGACTCTTTGCAACCCGATGGACTATACCCTGCCAAGCTCCTGTGTCCACGGGACTTCCCAGATAAGAATACTGGAGTGGGCTGCCATTCCATTCTCCAGGCTCTTCTCTTCAATCCACCCAGGGATTGAACCCAGGTCTCCTGCATTGCACACGGATTCTTCACCATCTGAGCCCCCAGGGAAGCCCTGAGAGTGAAGCCCTTTGTGGCCCCCTGGACTGTAGCCCTCCAGGCTCCTCTGGCCATGGGGCTTCCCAGACAAGAATACTAGTGTGGGCTGCCATTTCCTCCTCCAGGGGATCTTCTCAACCCAGGGACTGAAGCCAGGTTTCCCACACTGCAGGCAGCTTCTTTACCATCTGAGCCCCCAGGGAAGCCCCTTAGAAACTTTGAGAGGAGGCCTATTTCTGTAGCAAATGATGCATCTCAACTTGAGAAAAAGAAGGAGCTCTGGCTTGGGCAAGAGTGGGGCTGCTTGGGGTTGGCTGAACCGGGCCTCGGGTGCAGCTAAGACTCCCTCCACTCACCCTCGGCTTCATCCGCCGGCTTCTCCTCTGAGGGAATGAGAGCACGTGACCACCAACTATCCCAGAGTCTTCTCCTTGGTCTCTGTGTGAAGAGGAAAGAAGGCTTCTTTTCTCCAGCCTCAATTTGGAGGTTCTCAGGCAAGCACCCTATTGGCCTGGCATAGACCCTACACCCACCCCAGTACGGTGCTATGTAAGTCAGTGGAGTGCCGGATGCATCCCGAGTGGCTGGACCACACTTTAGCAGGTGTCCTTCACCATCTCCCAGAGTTTGCTCAAATTCGTGTCCATTGAGTCAGAGACACCATCCAACCACCTCATCCTCTGTCGCCCCCTTCTCCTCTGGCCCTCAGTCTTTCCCAGCGCCGGTCAGCATCCATACGTGACTAGTGGAAAAACCCTAGCTCTCACTAGACGACCTTTGTTGGCAAGCTGGTTATCACCTTCCAGCTCCACCCCACCCCATCCCCAGTCCTGGGGGCACATAGATGCAAACAAAGCAGAGGCGGCCTCTGCTGAGCACTGAGCCACAGCCCAGATCCAGGTGGACCCTTTCCCAGTGGCGCTCTGACCTTTATAATCGCCCAATAGAGCCCAGTGTCCCCACCAGAACCTGTGACACTCAGAACACCTCTGCTATTCCCTCCACTTCCCATCATGGTCTGACTATGTATTCATATAGAGAGAATTGAAAGGAGACACTGTCCCTGGTTACTTAAAGTGCAGAGCCTCTGGGATGGTGATTTTTTCCCCTCACACTGATGAATTATTTTCTGTTTTCCTTACTAGTATAATGAGTGAAACGGGGTGAGCACTATTATTCCCACTTGATAAATGCACACAGTGGGATTCAGAAAGGTTCTATTACCCAAAGAGAGCCCAGGGTCTAGTCTGCTTTGGTTTCTGTCTACCATTAAAAAGAACAGGCCTCCCTCTGGATGAGCCACATTCCTATTTGTACGCAGACCCTGTGGCACCATGCTTCTTCCTGCCTCCCTCCTCTCCTCCACTCGTTCATGCCAGATGTTTACTGAGCGCCCCATGTGTACTGGGGCTTCTGCGGTGGCCCAGATGGTAAAGAATCTGCCTACCATGCAGGAGACCCAGGTTTGACCCCCGAATCAGGAACATCCCCTGGTTCTTAGAAGGGAATGGCTCCCCACTCCAGTTTTCTTGCCTGGAAAATTCCATGAACAGAAGAGCCAGGCGGGCTACATACAGTTCATGCGGTTGCAAAGACTGAGACACAACTGAGCAACCATCACTTTCACTTTCCAACATGCGCCAAGGACTCTGGAGTATTTTGGAAGTAATATAGGGAAAGAGTAAACAAACAAATAACATAAATAATAAAATATCAAGGAGTGGTAAGAACCCTGATTAAAAAAATTTTAATGGTAATATTGCAAATGATCTCATGAGAGGGAGATTAATGAAACAAGTGTTTTTTTTATGCAGCTTATTATGTGAAGAAATAGATAAAGAAGATTCCAAGTAAGCAGAATTGTACTGCGTGGATCTTTGCATATTGTTATTAGCTTCACAGATCTGCACGCCAGAACATTTAACCATAACTCTCACACTTGACCTTCTTGCCTTAAAGTGCCTTAGACCACAGCTTAGAAAGTTAGTATAAACAACTGTGATCGGCTTTCCCAAGTTTTGAAACCATGGTTGTTGGAGGCTTTAAGAAAGAATGTTATTTACAAGTGTGTCTTCATCAAAAATCCATTTTATTTGTTAAAAATCCATAATGGGAGAGAAGCGGTAGCAAATAACAGGCTATTTTTTGCATTTGAAAAACAGTGTTTGGAGTAAATCGATTTCCTGGTGAGTTATGTGAGAATGAATCTTAAATCCTGACTACTTTCATTTCTTTCAGAGGAATTTTGGTAAATAGAGTTTGTTTCTTGGCCTAACTGAAGTCCGGGTTAATTTATACCAACAACAGTGACATTATGGGTATTTGTATAACAAAAATTGTTTCTGACTGTGCCAGTGTGGATGAAATGAAAGCCATCACAATTAGTTTCACAGAATGAAGGTTTAGAAGAATGAGTGAAAATTCTAAGTGAAATAGGCAGACAGGAATTTTGTGCTTCGATTTTTCTGTCTACATCCTTGGAGGGAAAGAAACAGAATTTATATTTTAGTGAACGCAGGCTCACTTTTCCTTTGGGCTCGCTGAGGAATGCCTGCCCAGGTTGGGTGAGGGAGCTTTGGGGTGTAGGGGCTCTTCCATTTGCATCAGCTGTAAAACGTTGTTCTCTGTGTGTGCTTGCTAAGTTGCTTCAGTTGTGTCCAACTCTTTGAGACCCCAAGGACTCTAGGCAGCCAGGCTCCTCTGTCCATGGAATCCTCCAGGCAAGAGTACTGCAGTGGGTTCCCGTTCCCTCCTCCAGAGGATCTTCCCGACGACATGGGATCGAACCCATGCTTCTTATGTCTCGCTGTATTGGCAGGCAGGTTCTTTACCACTAGCCTGGGAAAGCCCTGGTCTATGTGTCCTGTGCAAATCTAAGTTAAAACTCCGGATCCGCATCCATTTATACGATGGCCTTCTACGTTTTTGTTTTCCTAGAGACGCGGGTTGTTTCCTAAATGCCATTTGCTGCACGTGCCTCTCCATCATCCTCTAGTCAGAGATTATTTTTTAAATGCACGTTTATTTTCCTTCTTTATTTAAGTTGGTTTTGAGTGAGAGAAGAGTAAAGTGATTAACACCAAGGGACTTGGGTCACACTGTTTTGTTCTGAATGGCAGCTCCACTCCCGTAAGCTGCATGAGTGTGGACAAGTCTCTTACTTCCCTAAAGTTCCAGTTTTCCCTCTGGAAATAGTAAGAGCACCAGTCTATGTGGTTGGGGGGACTTAGGGGAGTTGATCCATTTATAGGGAATGGCACCTTATTTCAAAATTGTGGTGAACGGCACGCAGCGTAAGCTGTCTTACCCGTTGTAAGTGTACCTGCCACTCAGGAGTATTGAGTACACGCGCATTGCCATGGAGCAGATCTCCGGTGCGTTGCATATTTTTATAATGCAGATGCCTGTGTTAGAAAGACTGAGGGCGGGAGGGGAGCCTGGCGTGCTGCAGCCCACGGGGTCACGAAGAGTCAGACATGACTGAGTGACTGAGGACGAATGTTAGAGATTACCCTTCGGTACTTAGACATGTTGAGAAACAGTCTCTTATCACTAGTGATGATATTAAGACCAAGACGTTAGCATCTCAGATTTTGCCTGCCATGTTCACAGACCTCCCTAGAAATGCTTTGTTTTGCTTAGGATTTGCTTTCATCACCATTTCTTGGTTACCATAAACCTGGCTCTTTGTAGATAAATCAATACCCCCCGGTTTAAATAACTTACTTGTATATATTTAAGTGGAGATTTGGCTCTCTGTGATGAATACAGGTTGTTAATTTTCAGCTTCTCAGGATCTGTCTTCCCCTTCGCGTCCTTCCCCTCTACCCCTCACGCGCCCCTCTTCCCTCCTCCTGTTATCTCATCGCAGCTTCTTCCCTTCATTTCTCTCGTGTATTTTTCCTTCTCTATCTTCCTTTCTCCTCTTATTTCTTCTAGAGTCCCTTCTTGAACCCACTCTTGTTCAGTGACTAGGTCATGTCTGACTCTGTGGCTCCATGGACTGCAGCACACCAGGCTTCCCTGTCCTTTGCAATCTCCCGGAGTTTGCTCAGACTCCTGTCCATTGAGTCGGTGATACTATCCAGCCATCTTATTCTCTGTGGCCCTCTTCTCCTCCTGCCTTCTTCAACCCACTGCTTCCTGTTTAATTCAGTAAGGTTGGAATTGACAGTGATTTGGCCAGGTGGACATGTTCATAACTTGGTTTTCAAGTAAAGCCAGTATCAAGCCATGGCAAAGCCAGGGAGGATGCCTAGCAGTGATAGCTGAGCAACAAAGGAAGTTGGCATTCACGGCCAAGGCGTGCTGTTACCCACACAGCTATCTCTCTGAGCTGCTCCTTGGGAAAACAAACTATGGAAATAATAATATTCAGGAATAATATTGCTGGCTCCCAACCACTGACACTTTAACCAAACACTGTGTTTGAATCACTTATTTGCCTGTGGAAAGACTTCTGGATGAATTGATGTTCAATAGGGCAAAACCTCATTAATTTGACTTTTATTTAGTTTTAAATTATTAATTTATTTTAAATATCACACTATATGCAGTTATCTCCCAGTTATAATGTCTTATGCTTGATTTATTCTTAATATTTAACACTGCTTGCCACACAAAAAATTGATGTTATTGGCCCACTACAGTAGCCAGAATTTTGGCTCCCATACGTCTGTCCTCTGGTGTCACACCCATGGTTGTGTTAGAGTGCATGCCAAAGGAACTTTGTAGGTGGAATTAAGTTTACTAGCCAGTGGACCTTAAGACAGGGAGTTATCTTGAATTATCTGGGTGGGCACAGTGTAATTACATGAGCTCTTACAAACAAAAGAGGATTCTGCCAACAGAATGAGCTTGGGGGCACATTCTTCCCCAGGGCCCCCGAAAGAAACCTGGTCCTGCTGATATTTTGATTTTTACCTTGTTCAGTTGCTTAGTCATGTCTGAGTCTTTGCGACCCCATGAACTGCAACACGCCAGGCCTTCCTGTCCATCACCAACTCCCAGAGCTTACTCAAGCTCATGTCCTTTGCGTCAGTGATGCCATCCACCCATCTCATCCTCTGTCGTCCCCTTCTCCTCCTGCCCCTGGATGTCTTTCCTGGCATCAAGGTCTTTTCCAGTGAGTCAGCTCTCTGCATCAGGTTTCCATCTTGTCAGACTCTAAGCAGAGATTCTAGCCACACTGTGCTGGACTTCTGCCCTACAGAACTACCTGATGATAAGTGAGCTCAGCTTTAAACCACTAAGTTTGTGGCAACTGGTTATAGCAGCAACAGAAGCCTAATACACACCCTAGTCACTGTCAGATCATTAGCTTATGGTCGTGGCTGTTTTTGATCTCATCACAAGTTTTTGCCTCACCCTCTTTCTGACCAACATGGGACATGGTCCATGGACAGAGTCCCTAGCTGAAAAGTGAAAGTGAAGTTTGCTCAGTTGTGTCCGACTCTTTGCAACCCCATGGACTATTCAGTCCATGGAATTCTCCAGGCCAGAATACTGGAGTGGGTAGCCTTTCCCTTCTCCGGGAATCTTCCCAACCCAGGAATTGAACCAGGGTCTCCTGCATTGCAGGAAGATTCTTTACCAGCTGAGCCACAAGGGAAGCCCAAGAATACTGAAGTGGGTAGCCTATGCTTTCTCCAGCAGATCTTCTTGACCCAGGAATTGAACTGGGGTCTCCTGCATTGCAGGTGGATTCTTTACCAGCTGAGCAAAGAGGGAAATATGTATTCGGTTTCCATGGAATAAGATAAAATTAATTGACATTTCAGGAATATATGGCAGAGTTTCATCTTAGAAATCTGCCCTCACCAAGTGAATTGAGTGCAAGTTTTAATTCAGTGCTACCAGCGAAAGACTTTCTGGAAACCAACTGCATTTCCAGGAAATAAGTGAAAAGTCTAGAGTTCTATGGATCACCTCACATTTATGGACTCAGAATCTCCACAGATATAAGCAGAGAGTGTGGTGTTTTCCAAAAAAAAAAAAAAAAGAAGTAAATGGAAAAGGTAAGTATGTTTAGTGAAAGTTTTGTTTGCGTGTGTGTGTATGTGTGTGCGTGCATTTTCACAGGTGTGCATACAGGATCACCATGTAAGAGGATGACAAAGATCATAAATATTTGAGAAACACTGCTCTATTCTGACCCTGTGAATTTCAAACCTTTGTCTGGTACTCTCTGATTAACTGGGACTCCTCTACGAATACTTCCTGTCTGCTTGCCTGGCGTGCCAGTTACCAGGTGACGCTGTGAACAGTGCTGCAGACACGGCGCAGAGGAGACCTCACCAGCCATGGAAGAGAGTCTCAGGGACACGTGTCCTTCTGTCTGGGGACCTGTTCAGTGTGCCATGGGAGACATTCACTGTGTTCAGTGGAGAATAAAGCTCCTCTGAGCATTTCCCAGAGATAAATACATACGAAATAGAGGAGGCTGGCTGTGGATGTATAGAAATGGATGTCTTGCTTACAGGATAAGGTAGTGAATGATGCAGAGTGATCATGCCATGTAAGGAAAGTGTCTTCAGTATTTTCTTCAACAGTGAGACATGGTGAGAAAGGAAGTTTAAACAATGGGAGTTAAAGTGATATGCTGTCTTCAATATAGGCTTCAGAGAAAGGCGATGAGGAAAGCCAGAATGCCTATGTAGTGTTTTTTTTGTTTTTTTTTTTTTAAGACTGATTGATTTATTTTTGGCAGTGTTGGGTCTTGGTTGCTGCGGGCAGACTTTCTCTAGTTGCGGCAAGTGGGGCACTGCTCTGCACTGAGGTGCAAGGGCTTCTCATTGTGGTGGCATCTCTCCTTGCCAAGCACGTGGGCTTCAGTGGTTGCAACCCCCAGCTCAAGAGCGCAGACGCAATAGTTAACAACGTGTGGGCTTAGTCAACCCACTCCATGTGGGATCTTCCTGGACTAGGGATCAAACCTGTGTCCCGGATTGGCAGGAGGATCCTTAACCACTGGACCACCAGAGAGGCCTCATGTAGTTTTAAAAACTGGAAGTGGTGATAAAGGAATAAAAAGGATGAAGGGATGCTAAGGAAAACTAGAGTGGGACTAGAGCTGAAGGGTGTTTGCAGATGAGTCTAAACCCTTACCAAGGACCCTGCCCACAAGTGAGCATGGTATGGAGTCACTGGGTGCATTTGCTGATGATTTTGCCTAGAAAGGGGGACATTTGTTTATTTGTACTTTTTGGCCATGCCTGCTGCATGTGGGATCTTAGTTCCCTGACCGGGGACCCAACTTGCACCCCCTGCATTGGAAAGCCAAGTCTTAACCACTGGATCACCCAGGAAGTCCCTGTTTATATTTTTAAAGAATCATCTCTGGCATGAATAATTGAGATTGATTTTAAAGAGAAGTGCTTCCCTGGTGCCTCAGACGGTAAAGAATCTGTCTGCAATGCAGGAGACCCGAATCTGATCCCTGGGTCTGGGAGATCCCTTGGAGAAGGACGTGGCTACCCACTCCAGTATTTTTGCCTGGAGAATTCCACAGTCAGAAGAGCCTGGAGGGCTACAGTCCGTGGTGTCACTAAGAGTCAGACTGAGAGACCAACATTTTGAAATGAAGAGTTTTTCCTTTACCCAAACTTGCCTGCCTTGCCAGCCATGGTGGTGATGGCAATGGAACTCAAGTACTCTCTAAAGTATTTGTAGTGCCTGGAGTAACACACTGACACACAGAAAACAGTATCTTTGGCAGTAAAGAAAAATGAGGCTCAGAAAGGAAAGGTGAACACACTGTAATCATAACTGTGAGAGCTGAGGCAGGAACACCAAGGTCCTGACTCCCCGTCCGGGGCTCTTTCCAGGAAACCACACTGCCTGCATCCGAGCATCCAGCCCTCTGACCAGCCAGGGCCCCTCTCGGAACACCAAGAGGTGAGCACGCTGAGATTGTGAGAGTCAATTGCAAGTCTTGGTGAGAGTTCATGCCCACAGAAGGGAGAATTTGCACATTTCTGTTCAATGAGCTTTGAAGAACAAAAGGTCATTTCCAATTTGGAGACAAAACCTTTGCAGAGACAACATCCTGCAATTACTACCGGGAGGTTAACCTTCACCGTTTGATCAGGAAGCAAAGAAGTCGTTGCTGAGCAAACTCTGAGATACCTGAGGCCTTGAGGATCCCCACACCCCTTTTAAAGTGCTTTCATGCTGACCAGCGTTGTATTCCTGTTTTCTCTGGCTCACGCTTCAGTCTCTGACCACAAAGCCAAAAGCCACAGGAAGGCAGGAAAGTACAGCAAATGGGCTTTCTGTGCTCGTCCCTAGCGGGCACGCTGGCGCTTTAGTAAGTCAGGGCCGCTTACAGAAAGGACTCTCCGGAAGACACTGAGTCTGGGTAAAGCTTCTGTTTCAATGTTCTTCCAGAGGCAGGACCTCAATCGCAGGTCTCTGTAGACGAGAAGGAAGTCATCAGCTATGACGCTGTCCTGCGAGGCACAGCTAACATTCATATAGAATTCCACAAGTACTGACGTATAGTTTCTTTACAATGTTGGGTTAGTTTCTGCTGTAAATCCAAGTGACCCAGCCACACACGTATACACATATTCCCTCTTTGTCACCACAGAGCATCGGGCAGAGTTCCCTGGTATCTGTTTTATACACACTAGTGTGTATATAGTCAGTATAGTCAATCTCAGTCTCCCAACTCACCCCACCACCATTTTTCTCCTTGATTCCCATGTGTTTGATGTCTACATCTGGGTCTTTATTCCTGCCTTGTAAATAAGATTATCTATATGATTTTTTTCAGATTCCACATATATGTGTTGTATAATAACACATTGGTCTTTCTCTTTCTGACTTACTTCATTCTGTATGACAGTCTCTAGGTCCGTCCACGTCTCTGCAAATAACCAAATTTTGTTCCTTTCTGTGGTGAAATAGTATTCTATTATAATATGTACAACGTCTTCTTTACTCATTTGTCTGTCGATGGACATTTAGGTTGTATCTGTTTCTTGGCTATTGTAAATAGTGATGCGATGAAAAGACCCCTGTCTCATTCTGTGACAGCCCTTTGCAGTTTATGTCTAAGGGTCCCATTCTGGGCGGGGAGGTTGGAGAGCCTTTGGAAGCAGTAGGAGAAGAAATGGCCCCAGACCAAAAAGAGAAGAGAAGTTGGCATGACTGCCTGGAGCAGCGTCTGTGTGTTGATTCAAGGTAGAGCCCAAGGGAAGCAGCAAGACCCGAAGGGGAAGGCTTGATGGTGCCCTTTTGGAGACTGAGTTCTGGGCTGTTTGGCCCCTAGCCCCTCCAAAGTATAGTGCCTCCAAAGCACTATAGTGTCCCCAGGCAGCCCCAAAGCAGCAGGATTACCACACTTAAAGGAATGATGCAGAATGACATAATGTCCTGTAACCCATGACCAATGGCCTGAAGGCCCCTCCCTGGGCTTTAGCACTGCAGAAACCCACAGCCCTGGACCAGTCCTCGGGGGATCCCTAGTGGTGAGCAAGACTGAGCTGCCTCTCATTCCGTCGGACAGAACATCAGATATAAAGAAAATAAGGATTAGGTATTCTGCACACCTGAGTTTGCAGATTGCTGCAGAGCAAAGAGGGGCTAAAATGAGGGTTCAAGATGGCAGTGCAGTGTGTTTATATAAAGCTTGAGTAAAGAATATCTAAGTGGCCAGTGGAGTCAGATTCGACAATGTGTGTCTTGAAATGGTTATTTACGTTGGATTGGATGCCATGTGGCAGCCCACTGCAGTGTTCTTGCCTGGAGAATCCCAGGGACGGGGATCCTGGTGGGCTGCCGTCTATGGGGTCACACAGAGTCGGACACAACTGAAGCGACTTAGCAGCAGCAGCAGGACGCCATAGACCTGGGTGTTGATATTCTGGAGGCAAATTCTTGGCTACCTACAATCCAGGCGTTCTGAATACAAGTGATTACGTCATGACTGTTCTGAAAATCGAATAATAAGTAATCTATAATTATCCGTAACTCAGGGGAGACTATACAGCTTTTGCTAACCATGACCTCCAGCTCCCTCCCCCATCAAGCCAGAATCAGTCACGGCTGTCATCTCCTTTTCCCCCCAGAATCAAAGCCCTAGTTTGGGTGTAAGGCTTACTGTGTCCTATCCATGCTAGTAATCACTGACTTGCCCTGGGAAGCAGGCCTGATTTTGTGTTACGTACATCTTTTGAAAATGTGGAACAACATTCTTAGTTGTTAATTTTCTATGGCCTCTCTCTTTCAGCAGCATTGCACAGTACTTTGTGATGGCTTTGAGGCTATTCACTTTAGGCCATTTTAATAAGGTGAAAATTTAAGTGAAGATAGACNCCATGCTAGTAATCACTGACTTGCCCTGGGAAGCAGGCCTGATTTTGTGTTACGTACATCTTTTGAAAATGTGGAACAACATTCTTAGTTGTTAATTTTCTATGGCCTCTCTCTTTCAGCAGCATTGCACAGTACTTTGTGATGGCTTTGAGGCTATTCACTTTAGGCCATTTTAATAAGGTGAAAATTTAAGTGAAGATAGACTCACTTATTTAAAAATCAATAAATTATTCATGTTGTGTTTGAGAACATTTAAGCTAAAAATGACGTTGCAATTCTTGGTTTGCCTGCAATGTCACAAACACTTGGAATCTCACAAGACGATTCTGATTTAAAACACTGAAAAACCCTTTCTTTGTAGGAAAGTCCAAGGTACTTTGGAAAATATGGCTTATTAACAAAATATGTGAGCTTTACATCCTTTTCTTAGAAGTCACCCGGATCACAAAACTACAAATGACTTTAAAAAATATATAACCATGGCAGAATATCGTTTTGTAAAGCTTTATATGGTGAAGAATGAGACCTGTGTTTTCTTCCCCAGATTTTCCAGTGACTTAAAGTTCTTCTGATGGGAAGGTTTTCCATGGTCTGTTTCCGGGCTTATAGAGCCATCGTACCTACCTTTCCAAAATCATATAAACGCAAGCTCACGTTATTTTTATCAGCCAGGAATTAAATATTAATCAGCTTCTCTTGGTGCTTAGCCCACAGGTCTTACTTCAAAGAGTTTTTAAAGGGGAAATACTAGAAGTCGCATCCCCTGGCTTGGAATCATTTTGTCAGCAGTATCGGTTCCTGTAGCTCTCCGTGTTGCTTAACTTATGACCTAAATGGGATGTTGAAGAGCCCTGAATGTATCAGCTTGCTCTGTTTCCATATTGACATGATCTATAAATGACATATAGACCCGATGCATTTCGACTCCCAAATATAGGCACACAGTCCTTGAAAGTGGCTTGTGAGAGCTTCCAAATGCCAGTAAAATGTTTACACTTGTAAGATTATGACCACTTCTTTCTCTCGGTTTTTTCCCTCCAATTAAAATAATGTCCTGCTGCTCCTGCTGCTGTTAAGTCACTTCATTCGTGTCCAACTCTGCGCGACCCCATAGACGGCTGCCCACCAGGCTCCCCCGTCCCTGGGATTCTCCAGGAAAGAACACTGGAGCGGGTTGCCATTTCCTTCTCCAATGCATGCAAGTGAAAAGTGAAAGTGAAGTCGCTCAGTCGAGTCTGACTCTTAGTGACCCCATGGACTACAGCCCACCAGGCTCCTCCACCCATGGGATTTTCCAGGCAAGAGTACTGGAGTGGGCTGCCATTGCCTTCTCTGAAATAATGTCCTACTGAGCTCCAAATAGGAAGAGGATACTGCTGTCCAGACGGTGGTGACCAGGCATAATTTGAGAGCCATTCAAATCTCCCCATCCCTCTACATCCCAACGGTAATTCTTTGGCCTCGCCTGCTCTGGTGCCAGGAATTTCCCAGTGTTGGTTTTGAGTAAAACATCAGAGCCTTGAGTATGAATGACCTAAATATCACTGGTCCACCAGTGGCAGCTGAAAGTTAATATCCTGAGCCCTCTCTCCCTCCATCCAATGGTGGGGAAGAAGCCAAGCTCACTACATCTAGGCTTCTCCTGGACACAAGTGGCAGACAATGTGCAGCTTTGTTTACAAATATATTTAGTATAGAAGGTGCTACCAGTTCAGTCACTCACTTATGTCCAACTCTTTGCAACCCTGTGGACTGCAGCACGTGGGCCATCGAGTCGGTGATGCCATCCAACCATCTCATCCTCTGTCGTCCCCTTCTCCTCCCACCTTCAATCTNCGCAATCAGCAGTCAGTTCCGCTTGGGGTGTTTACTCCCAGCAAAAGTTTTCTAGAAACAGCAGTCTAGAATCTGAGCTGTTGCGTGATGGTGGAGTATGTTTACTGCCCCCGACCCCGTGCATCAGCCGGCGTGTTCTGGTCTTAGCCTCTGGGAAGCGTGTCAAAAGTGATGGCTAACAGATAAAATCCTGTGGAAGTGAGGTCTCTGTGTGTTTTCTTCCCAACTGTGGAATTTATCCGAAGCCCTGGGTGACTAGAAAGGAAGAAGCCGAAGAATGTTCAAGCTTTATGTGGGGCTATTAAGAGAGTCAAAGGCAACTGTAATCACCAAGCTTCAAGCATGAGATACGTGCTGTAGCCGGTGACCATAATCCTCTGGCAGGAGGGGATCGGTGTCAAGCCAGGCTCAACAGCCTCTCCTGGACTCTCAGCTCTCGCCCGTCCTCTCTGAAGGAGGAAGCATCTCTGGCGATCTCTTTTTTGGTTGTTAGAATCTGGATTCAGAACGACAGGTATTCCTTCCTGAGTAGTTAAGGTGGGATTTGGGGAGGTGGGGAATGTCCACGCCTTCCAGCAATCAGTCAAAACCCTCGAGTGTGTTTAGCGCCTGGCAAGGAACCAGTGACCCTGAAGGTGATTTTCAGTCCTCAATACGAAATGCAGGAAACGTGGGCGAGTTTCCGTCTCGCCTGATGTTATTTGACTCTGATTTTTGAGTGTGTACCGGCGCCCCGATAGAAACCACTTCCTTAGGTGGATAAGCAACAGGGAGTCTCGTGTGGAATGCATCTCTGACTGCAGGTGAGCTGCTCTCCGTCCTGTGTGACGCTCTGAGTCACTGGGGAAGGGCCTGGTGAGATAGATGTTTAGCCAGTCACTTAGCAAGTCAGGATAGCTCTTTCTCTGAACTTGGAATGATCGGGTAATGTGAGTTTGCCAGGAGTTGTGAAATTACTTCTTAAGCCAGTAAATCTACATTCCCCTGGGTGGAGCCAAAACAATTCCCCCTCAGATGGAAGGATGTGTATAATACGTAACGCATATATGTGGATGCATACGTGTGTGTGTGTCGTGTTTCATCTGAGCAAAGAAGAGCGTGTTGAAAATATTTCAGTGATGAAACTGGAGAGGCACTGTATGCTCCCTGCATAGCCCTGGGCTGAAGGTCCAGCCATTTTCTGGGATTAGTCTCTTGATCTTGGGCAAAAGTGCCTAAAGCCCTTCATTTTCCATCTGAAGAGGGGGCGGTTCCTTCCAGCCCTGAGAGTTAATCTCAGCACATGGAAGACAGATGACTCTCTGCCCCCGGTTCACCCAATATCTGTCTGGATTGTTTCTAGAAAGGTTCATGGTTGAGTGTTGTTTCCTCTTTCACAGACTGTTTCATTTTAGCTATTAACACCTCCAGTGACCTAAAAACATTGTATCTGCCACCCCAGAGCTTCAGATGAACCCCTCGGGAAGCTGCATCTGGAAGGGAGACCCCGGGGCCCCTTAGCGTCATCTGATGCACACAGACTCACAGACTAGCAGCAGTACGTCGGCCCTCTTCTCTGGAAGAGGCCTCGGATCGATGTAAAAAGACATCCAGGGTTTCACGAGCCAACAGCACACTGCAGACAAAGAAGCACATTCTAAATAATCTGAGGACTTCCTTCATTATTTAGAGATGGGGATTTAAATGGGTGATGTAATTACTCTGTAGTCTCAATTCTGAATTATTCATCTCCCTTTTCATGGTCATTTTATGCTAATAACTCAGCCTCTTGTTAAGAAAACTTTTAAAAATCAGAGATAGGTTCGAAAACAGTTTTGGAGAAAGGATGGAGAAGACCCTGAATGGTGAGCAGCCTTGCAGCATCCCAGGCAAACAGCAAGGCTAATTGTCTAGTTTCTCCCAGTTTGCCAGCCTCTCGAGTTGGGCTGGATGGAGCCCCTTCCATCTCCCCCAGCCCAGTGCCACCACATACTCCAGTGAAAACTCCTCCAAGGATCCTGGCAGTTTTGAAGGGAATGTGTCCTGGTGGTCTGCAGTCAGGATCAATGGCAGTCCACTCATGGTTACTTCTGTAATTTTATATTTTGCTATTGGTGGTGGTTGTTCAGTCACTAAGTCATGTCCAACTCTTTGGGACCCCGTGGATGGCAGCACGCCAGGCTTCCCTGTCCTTGACTATCTCCTGGAGCTTGCTCAAACTCATGTCCATGGAGTCGGGGATGCCATCCAACCATCTCATCCTCTGTTTTCCCCTTCTCCTCCAGCCCTCAGTCTTTCCCAGCCTCAGGATGTTTTCCAGGGAGTCGGCTCTTTGCCTCTAGTGGCCGAAATATTGGAGCTCCAGCTTTCGCATCAGTCCTTCCAGTGAATATTCAGGGTTGATTTCCTTTAGGGTTGACTTGGTATTGGTAGCAAGGGGAAATAAGAGAGGGGCTGGGGTGGTTTCAGCAAACCCAGGACTGGTCCACCTGCGATAGTGAGAAATAGAACACTTTGGGAATGGCTGCTTTAAATGGCCCTGCTGTTCCGACTGCATGCATGCCGAGGCCAAGGGACGGTTTGTTTTCACCAGGAAATCTGTGAGTCCAGTTATCAAGTGCCAACCGAAGGCGTTTGATGCAACACACGTTTAATGACAGACCTCCGTACACCGGAAAAGGTGGTCCAGTTTACCTGAGAAGGCGAAACAGGTTGCTTGTTTTGTCCCCATGGAGTCTCTATTATTGACGACAGTGTCAGCAAACAGGCCCACCCGAGCGCTGCAGCGTAGCCACGCTCCTGAGAGGCTCTGCCGTCTCCTAGAGCAGAGAGCAGCGTGCAGGGATTCTGAGCAAGCCCGTCTTGCCCAGGGTTTTGTCCAAAAGGGTCGTTTTACCTCCCTGAGTATTGGTTTCCTCACCTGTAATACTGTGAAGAAGAGTGTAGATCAAATNGCTGCATCGTAGCCACGCTCCTGAGAGGCTCTGCCGTCTCCTAGAGCAGAGAGCAGCGTGCAGGGATTCTGAGCAAGCCCGTCTTGCCCAGGGTTTTGTCCAAAAGGGTCGTTTTACCTCCCTGAGTATTGGTTTCCTCACCTGTAATACTGTGAAGAAGAGTGTAGATCAAATTAGCATGATCCTCTGTCTGGGTAGTAGAAGATAATCTCCCAGAAAGCTTTTTTTTTTTTTTTCAGCTATGCCCAGGCTCTGCCCTACTCCAGTTAACTCAGAGTCACTGCAGGTGGAGACTCTGATGTCAACATATTTTTTTCCAAGCTCCCCAGCTCATTCTAATGGGCAACCAGAATCAAAAGCAATGGTATTATCTGAAGGTCCTTCCCGAGCTCTTACATTCTATATACTAAGATTCCAATGGTCATTTCTCAAGCTAAAAGCGCTACACAGTTTGTATTGTGGTTGGGGTGGTTCTTAATATTCTGTTCATTTCAAGAGAGGATGAGTTGAAAGTGGTACAGTGAAACTTACAAAGGCCTTCAATCCCCCAAAGTGGTGTTTCAGGCTGAAGACTTCAAATATCCTTAGTGTGGACAAAGCATCTAATGGCCATCTGAATTTTTAATTCCCTACTGGGATATTTTCAGTCCTAAGAGCAGTGAACTCTAGTTTCAAGGGAATAAAACCAGCAAAAATAATATACTTTCTCTCAAATACAAGCTTGTCTGTCTTGTCACTGAGGTCTAAGACAGTGTTAGGTATACAAAAATTAAGAAGACACAGTCCTTTAATTAATTTATAATCCAGTAGCGGTGAGAGACAAAGATAGTGGATTGTGGCTTTGGGGTATCTAAATCTGATGTTGTTTGTGCAATTTTCCAGTCTCAAAAACTTGGCTGATGCATTCAGAACTAGACAGAAGAGCCCTACCCCTATCTTTTGTACATTTAAAGGCAGTTGAGTTTGAGGGGCAAACATTTCATTCATCTGTCCACATTTCTTTGGGACAAAAAGATGTCTAGTAAGCACACACTCCCACACCTATACCCATAGATACTCTGAAAACCCAAGGCATTTATACTGATGTTCAGCTAACACTAATGCATTTAAATATGCATCCCACATTTATGCATTTCAATAAAAGAAAATATGGCGACTTCCCTGGCAGTCCAGTGGTTAGTACTCTGCACTTTGACTCTCGGTACCCAGGTTTGAACCCTGATCCAGGAACTAAGATCCTGTAAGCCATGTGGCCAAAAAAGAAAAAGAAAAAAAAAGCAAACAAACTACAGTGGGATCTTGCCTAAGTCATGGCACAAACAAACGTGTAAAGCAGTTTGAAGCCCTCGCTGACGTTTGGCTCCTCCCCTGGACCGTTCAGGGCCACTCCCGCGTTGTGATATTGAGTCTTCCTGTGCCAGGTCGGCTCCACGTCTGACTCTCAGTCAAGCTTTCTTCCGGTCTCAGGGAAAAAAATAGTCTGAGCCCTTGGAATCTAATTGTGTCTTTGCCCCCGGGAGTTGCGTTTAGTAGGGGAAGCCCTTTCCGCTCTGTGAACCTTTGCGTCTTGTCTGTGATGGGATGCGGTTAGACCAGGTCTCCGTAGATCGTCTGATGTCCTGTGATTCTACCTCCAAACCATTTTCTTCAGGTTGTTAGGAAGTCAGAAAGACTATTTTTAAAGCTGGTCATCCAAAGAGGAAGTCAGACAAGACAGCGATTCCTTCTCCTCCCAAAACTAACCGATCCACCAACCCACCTGGGTGATTTACTTGAAAAGGCAACGGCAGTGAATCCAGATCCGCCCATCACCTCTCTGGGTGAGAGGAGGCGGGCGCTGAGCTCTCTGAACCCAAATTTCCTCCTGGGTAAGATGAAGCTGCCAATATTAGTTATACTCTAAATGTTTTGGGGTGATGATTAAATTGGATAGTACACACACACACACAGAGTGTCTCTGGAGCTTCCCAGGTGGCTCAGTGGTAAAGAATCCACCGTCCAATGTAAATAGATGCAGGAGACCCGGGTTCGATCCCCAGGTCAGGAAGATCCCCTGGAGGAGGAAATGGCAACTCACCCCAGTATTCTTGCCTGGGAAATCCCATGGACAGAGGAGCCTGGCAGGCTACAGTCCATGGGGTCCCAGAATTGGACACAGCTGAATGAGCATGATACAGCACCTTGAAAGTACTAAACATGGTGGGTGTTCAGTTAGTGATGTCCAGGACACCCTCACTTATTTGAGGGAGGCTGGCTGCACTCATCCCAAAGAGATGTTTGCTCCAGGACACGGCGGAGGCCCTAGGGTTGCAGACATGTTGAAGAAGGAAAATATGATTGGCTTGGCCAAAAAGTTTGTTTCCTATAAGATCTTATGGAAAAACCCAAACAAACTTCTTGTCCAGCCCAATACCTCCTGGCCCCCCAAGAGTGTGGAGTAAGTGGTATCGTGACACAGGCTTCCATCAGCCACTTCCCCTCTCCCCCCTTTCATGTATCTCTGGGTTGAGACCTATGAGACTCTCCCTGTATTTGAATTTCTCTTTGTGGCCTCCCTTTTATTTTAGTGTGTCTCTTCCTTGCAGACCAGAGCAACTGCTCTCAGCTCTTGAAGGAAAGCAAGCTAGAACACACTTGAACAGTTCTACTTCTCAGAGTCTCTAAGAATTCCATTCACCAGTGAGGTTGTGCAGTCAGGCATTTGGACATCAGGTAGACCCAATCACGGCTCTTTATTGGCCTCGAATCCTGTCCCTTTATAGAAAGTTCTTTGCTTCTTGTTAACCAACACTCAAAAATTATTAATTTGGCTCTTTATTCGTGAACATTAAAAGCTGGAAGTTAATAAATATTTTATGATCCCGAAGCTAAAATGCGTATCTGATTGATATTGAGGGATAAAGAATGGAGGGCAGGAAAAAGACCTCCTCTTTCCTGAACTTGCAAAATCAATGCAAAGTGGGCTTTCTCTCACCTACTGAGTGCGTAACTAACACTGGCTGGAGCAGGAGGCCTGACGGAACCGTGCTGCCTGAAACCCCGGCAGGGCCCCTGGGAGTCTCCAGGCAGTTACAGAGCCACACCTTTGCCTACTCTTCCAGGGGAAGGTGGCTGGAATTCGCACCAGAGGCAGCTAAGAGTTGATAGCAGCAGCATCCGTGAATCCAGTAATGTCAAGATTTCAAAGAAATAGATCACAACTCTTCCTTCTCAAAAGGCGATGGATCCCGGGGTTAGAATGTATTTTTGCAAATCAGATGTTAATCTTGAAATAACAAACGGGCAATTCTTTCTACCTTTGTGTTCATTGCCAGTGTAAGAAGGGCCTAAGTATACACTTAACTCATAGTGTGTGATTTCTTCTGCAAATGTGCTCAGGAACTCAGCTAAGGTGTTGGTTTTCTCTAAAGACTTTTCTCCCTACCCCTAGTGAGCCAGAACAGATTCTTTGCATTTGCTGTTGATTAAACAGATGGGTGGGCCTTTCTGATAGTCCAAAGGAATGGAACTAGGATCAATAGGGCCTTTTTTTTTTCCCCAAAGCTCTAAAAAGCCCACACATTCACCTTGTGTCCTGGAAAGAGCTGTTACTTTGTGAAGGAAAAAAGAGCATCAAATAGTTTTTCCATGGGATGGTCGTTCAAAGAACTATTCCTATCCAATGTAGGAATCTAGAAAGTTCCTATTTTCAGATGTTTTTGAAATAAAGTATGCTGAATATTTGCAATGGGGAAGTTCATGTATAAGATGTCGATTGTCAGATAATTTGATAGTTAATAACCCAAAGCAGATGATATGGTTGAAGAGAAACCCAGCAAACCATCTTGGGGACTGGGGAGTCTGTTGATGTTTCATTCTTAGGCAGTAATTTGCTGGTTGGAGACGCTGTGCTCTGACCTTCGATGGTAGTTTCTGTGCACATCTGAGGCAAGTTACTGATTGGAAAGGCGAGTGTGTACGATACACGCCTGTTAGTGCTAGTCTCTCAGTTGTGTCCAACTCTTTGCGACCCAGTGGACTGTAGCCCGCCAGGCTCTTCTATCCGTGGAATTCTCCAGGCAAGAATGCTGGAATGGGTAGGTATTCCCTTCTCCAGGGGATCTTCCAGACCCGGGGTTTGAACCCAGGTCTCCTACATTGCAGGCAGATTTTCTACCATCTGAGCCACCAGAGATACACACAATACTTGTAAGATTTTAAAGTGTTACCGTGTAAATATGGTTACCAGCATTTTGATGAAGACTAATAATTATCCTTGACATTGAGTATGTAGAAGAACCCAAACCCACTTTAGGAGGCAAATGGACTTATTTAGAGTAAATTGAAGGGTTCCTTAAACACTTTCCCTCAGTGGCCTTATTGGTAAAATATAATCAGATTTGTTATCCTGTAAGATTCTGTGAGAGATTCATGAGATCACATACATCCTGAGCGACCTTGGGAGCTGTCTCATCAACAAGTGCTGATTTCTCTTTTTTCCTCCTGTGCACGCAACCTCTTGTTTAATTTCTAACTACAGCTCGTAGGCTGAGGGTGGATATACTGAGTATCCTTGAGTGGAAGGAAGGAAGGAAGAATGGATGGGTGGGTGGATGGATGGAACTAGCTTACATCCAATTTATGTCTACATAAAAATCTATGGTTTAGTATGAATCACCTAGGAATTCATCAAGTCTATTTTTAATCAGTTAGCATGAACTTCCATCATAACGCTGATATTAACATTACCATATGATCTGAAAACACCAGAAAAGATTCCTTTTCTCTGTTATTTTCATTCTTGCCTGGTCCTCCTTTAGAATTATTAACATTATGAGGTAGTTTGGCTATTAGCCTTTATCCAAAGACATTATCCTTGCATTGTTCTGTGTTCACTGTAGAATTCCAGATAGACCTTTGCTTTAGGAAGTAGAGTGTTTCTACTCTGTTTATTAGTTAGGAAAAGGATGCAGGAGAAGCCCTGACCATCTAACCTGAGCCTTTGGGGGCAAAGGCTGGTGGATTTCTCTCTCTGCTTGAGTATCCTCTTCTGTTTCAAGCTGCGGGAATGATGAGAGAGGAGGCAAAGACACATTGAAAGGAGCAGCCTTTTAGGTCGTGAGTCCTTCTCTTTGCAAAGATTTTATTTTTATTTTTTAATATAAATTTGTTTATTGTAATTGGAGTTTAATTAGTTTACAATATTGTATTGGTTTTGCCATATGTCAGCATGAATCTGCCACAGGTGTACATGTGTTCCCCATCCTGAACCCCCCTCCCTCCTCCCTCCCCGTGCCCCGGCCCCAATATTTCATTTATTTTTGGCCGTGTTGGCTCTTCCTTGTGGCATGTGGGGTCTTTCCTTGTGTGCAGGCTTCTCTCTACTTGGGGCACGTGGGCTTGGGTGTTGTACCACACAGACTTAGTTGCCCCTGGGTGTATGGGGTCTTAATTCCCTGACCAGGGACTGAACACATGTCCCCTGAATTAGAAGGCAAATTCTTAACCATGGAACCACCAGGAAAGTCCTGCAAAGATTTTAAAAATAAAGTCTTCAACTGAGCAGGCAGTAAGCATCGAGTTTCTTTTTAATATTGATTTTTTTCCCCCTCTTTTTGTTGAACTGCTTAATAGCATCATCTGTTCCTTCGCTACAGCTCAGTTCTTATTTGAGTACCTCACCTACAAACAACAAACTTCTCCTGCCTATAAGATGCCCAAATTTGATTCCTGTAAAAGTTCGCTAATACCTAGTTACCGGTTAATCAGTCGGATACACATTTCAGTTCCTTGACTGTTTCTGGGTATGGAGGCATCATGTCATCTCGGAGGGTGAATTTAGAAATTTAGCGTAAGAACACAGAGAGTAAGATGTGCCAGAGAGAGGCAGGGATAAAGTGCCCTTGAAATAGGCAAACAGGACAATTCATTTGATTTGGAAGGCAGGGAGCTTGGAGGAAGACCACAGAGAGGATATATTTCAACCAGATGTTTAAAAATAAGTAAAGGAAAAGTTCCCATATGGACCAAGTGGAGTCCAAGCAGAGAAGACAGTGTGATCCGAGGCCCGGAGCCACGGACCTTTATGGAAACTTATGCAATGCCAGGGCTTCCCAGGGGGCTCAGTGAGGAAAGAACCTGCCTGCAACACAGGAGATGCAAGCTCGATCCCTGAGTGGGGAAGTCCCCGGGATGGAATGGTACCCACTCCAGGATCCTTGCTTGGGAAATCCCTTGGGAAGCGGAGTCTGGTGGGATACAGTCCATGGAGTCACAAGATAGGTGGACATGACTGAGCGACTAGGCACACAGGCAAACAAGACTGTTCCCTTCCAACTGGTGAGGCAGGTGTCTACGGCAGGAACTGGGGAGTAGGGGTGACTGAGATGACCTGGGACCAGGCAGGGACACGTCTGAGTGAGGGCACCTGAGGAAGTGGAGACTCACTGAGCTGAGGCCCAGGAATTACTTCAAATAGTAAATTAGTTAGTAGTAAATAGAAGTTAATGCATTTTCGTTTCTGAGTGTCCAGTGAATAATGTTTGGAGAAAATTCTTCCTATATTTACATATATTTAGGTGAGCAAAGTAGATCAAACCAGAGATCAATTTGCCAACATCCATTAGATCATTGAAAAAGCAAGAGAGTTCCAGAAAAACATCTGCTTCATTGACTATGCCAAAGCCTTTGACTGTGTGGATCANCCTCTTTCACTTTCATCAAGAAGCTCTTTAGTTCCTCTTCACTTCCTACCATGAGGGTGGTGTCATCTGCCTGAGGTTATTGATATTTCTCCTGGCCATCTTGATTCCAGCTTGTGCTTCCTCTAGCCCAGCGTTTCTCATGATGTACTCTGCATATAAGTTAAATAAGTTTCTGGTATATCTTGAGATTTAGGAAGAATATGAACGTTCTTTTCGGAGGTGTCTGTGCTGGGTCTTCGTGGCAACACGTGAGCTTTCTCTAGCTGTGGTGAGTGGGGCTACTGCATCACAGTGTGTGGGCTTCTCATTGTGGTGGCTTCTCTTGTTGTGGCGCATGGGCTGTGGGGCACATGGGCTCAGTAGCTTTGGTGCACTACTAGCAGCTGTGGAATCTCCCTGGATCAGGGATCAAACCCATGTCCCCTGCATTGGCAGGTGGAATCGCAATCACTGGGCCACCAGAGAAGTTCAATGTGGACTTTCTTGAATCCACCTCCCAAAAAACCCTAAGATATGGGGAAGAAGAACAAGGACAAGATTATCCTACCCCTCCAGTTGCACCCCAGAGCGGAGAAGTTTTGTGAAGTCTAGAAAATAGTTCAGTTCAGTCGCTCAGTCATGCCCAACATCTTGTGACCCTATGGACTCCAGCGTGCATGGCCTCCCTGTCCATCACCAACTCCCAGAGCCTAATCACACTCATGTCCATCGAGTCGGTGATGCCATCCAACCGTCTCATCCTCTGTTGTCCCCTTCATCCATTTTCGATCTTTCCCAGCATCAGGGTTTTTTCCAATGAGTCAGTTCTTCACATGAGGTGGCCAAAGTATTGGAGTTTCAGCTTCAGCATCAGTCCCTCCAATAAATGTTCAGGGCTGGGTGTCAAGCCCTCCTCCAGAGGATCTTCCCAACCCAGGGATCAAACCCATGTCATGTCTATTACTTACTAATTACTCAACACATAGATGATGATAAATCTTGCCATAGTACCCCAACGAAAACACTCATGCCAAGGCCACTCTCTGTACAGTAACATGGGAAAAAAACATTCAAGGGCAACACTGTTAAGGAGCAAAATAGACTAGTAGCAAGAGCCGTGCTTCTTCTTGAATTAAAGGAGCTTGAGTGAGGCAGGCAGGGAACAAGGGCAAGCCATCCCAAGGGTGGAGCCACTGCCTGTCTTCCAGGGTCAGGCATCTTGTTTAAATGGAGGGCAGGCCTGCAGGAGAGCAAGCTGCAGGCTTGTCTTCCTTGAACAGATAGGTGAAGAATCCTTTCTGAGCGCTCCTCATCTCTCTTGCTCCTGTAACACTGCTAAGGTTATTCTAATGCCTCATTAGGAGAGGTGGTGATCTGGTCTATGATTTTTTTTTCGTGGAGGTGGGTGGCAGGAAGCGGGAGGGGTAGATCTGTGCTTTCTAACGCACACGGCTGACTAATGTGTCTTTATAAAGGATCAGAAAAACACAGCTGCTGCGTATTCTGTGGTTGAACTTATCACCCCCAAAGCTCTGGTGGCTTATAGAGTTTTATGAAGGAATTCACAATTTATCATTTTTGTTCAGACTGTTACCATTGTAACGAAGTTGCAAGGTGAATCTAGCTGTCCATAGATTTCTCCTCCATCCAGCGTGCAGGCAGGTTCTTGTTGCCACCTTAAAGCTTCTGCATTTTGCCCTACCATCCAAACTCTCCAAGAGTGCCCTAGGTCTTTCCTGTCGCACTAATCTCTTGCCATCTGAATCCCCGAGTCACCTATAAGCCACTCCATTTTCATTTGTTGATCATTTCCATTTGTTCTGCCACCAGCGTGTTTATAAATACTATTTCACTTTGTCAAATTCGGTTTCCATATTGGACTATGAAATACCAGAAGGCAGAGCTCACAGGATCTGATCTTCGCTTCCATTTTATTAGGCTCCATAACACTCAGAATCACACTTCATCTCTCCCAAAGCATTTGATATTTATTAGCTCTCAGTCCAGCTAACTTTTATCTGACACATAATAGATACTCAATAAATGTGTGTTGACTGGCTGTTTGCTAGAGCAAAAGATCTATCATCATCCTCCCCTGCTTTAAAATCTACCCCGACCCCCCCAGATCCCCTTCCCCTAAGATTTTTCTGACCACAGCTTACAAGGCTATTTGAAATTTACCCCCAACTTCTCTCTCCAACTTCATCTCCCCAAATTTACTTTTCACCTTGTTCCAGCCACACCTAATTTTGCACAATGTCCTGAGTCCTCCCATGGCTCTGGCTCTGCATCTAGGTGACTGGCCTTGAACATGGTGGGATTTAGCAGTGGCTCAGATGGTAAAGCGTCTGCCTGCAATGCAAACCCAGGTTCGTTCCCTGGGTCTGGAAGATCCCCTGGAGAAGGAAATGACAACCCACTCCAGTACTCTTGCCTGGAAAATTCCATGGACAGAGGAGCCTAGTCAGCTACAGTCCATGGTGTCACAAAGAGTCGGACACGACTGAGCAACTTCACTTCACTTCACTTCACTTCACTTCACTTCAATAAGATAAAGCTGAGAGTGGGTGGAGCTGGGGAGAATTTGAAAAACAAAATCTGTGTCTCAAAGAGGCATTTGATCAAGAAGGCGCTGATATGATAGCCTAGCATCTGAGATGGTGGTTGGGACATGGCAGCAGGGTCTATATGGGGCCTTGATTCTGCCTCAGATTAAAGGGAACAGAGGAGGCACCCCAGGAAGGAGCAGACAAACCTCCCATGTGAAGTCAGGGCCCAGCCAAGTCGTGTAGCTTCCAGTATAGGCATCCAGGGCCAGTGCAGTTCTGAGAGCAAGCTCACAAAAGACACATGCCTTGGCCAATGGAGACTCAGGGAAGACTGGAAGAGCTCAGTGGACACAGACTTGAGCCACTGGACTTGGGTCAGCAAGACTAATTTCAGATCCCATTGACCTGGGATCATTAGGCTACTCTACAAATAACAGCAGTGTCTTATCATACACATTTACTCAAGAATTCAATTCTCCAGGCACAGCAAATACACACAAAGCAAAGGGCCAAACAACATAATGATTCCATCCCCAAATGGCAGTCAGCAAGTGCCCAGCCTGGAGGATGAGCTGGGGGGCAAGAATCCTGTTTTCTCTTTGGGGAAGGTACCACATGGCTTCTAAACACGGTCAGTTACTTCACCTGGAACTTAACTAAAAAGACACAATCTGTTCCAGCAATGGGGAGGCAAAGCTGCCTAAACATTTGATCAGAGAGAACTTACCGGTGGCAAACAAGCTCATGAAAAGATGGTCAATATCATTAGCCATCAGGGAAATGTACATTTAAACCACTACGCACTTATAGGAATGGCTATAATTTTATAAGTTTTATAACACCACTTGCTGGGAAAGATGTAAGAAGCTGGAGCATCAAAAATGGCTGGTGGGAATGTGAAATGTTACAGCCACTCCAAAAAAAGTTGGGCAGTTTCTTATACAATGAAACAGGAAATTAACCATAGGACCCAGCAATCATGCTCAATCATTTATCCCTGAGAAATAAAGCCTTTACTCCTAAAAATGTACATGACTGTCCACAGCTTTATTTATCATAGCCCAAACTGTAAACAAACTACAAAGGATATAATTTGAGTGTATCCATATCATGGAATACTTCTAAGCAATAAAAAAGGAATAACCTATTGATACACACACCAACTTGAGTGGATCTCCAGAGAATTATGCTGAAAAACCACAACAACCGAAAAATCTAATCCCAAATGGTTATATGCTATACGTGTATGCAAACAAATGATTTCTCTTCTTAAATAACCTTGAACTATCAAAAGTATAGAACTGGAGGGCAGATTGGTGGTTGCCAGAGGTCAGAGATGGGAAGTAGCTATCAAGGGGCAGAGTACAGGTGGACTCGTGGTGATCAAGAGTTCTGTATCTCAGTGCTGGTGGAGGGGATTTTATGAATCTACACATGGGAAAAATTGTGCTTACTGTTTCTACATGCACACGGAACTATCGAAATCTGAATGAGCTCTGTGGACTGCAGCACTATCAGTTTCCCGGTTTTGATATTATAGGACAATTTGATATTGTATTACAGTTATCTAAGATGTTACGATCCTGGGAAACTGGCTGGAGGGCACACAGGACTTCCCTGTATATTTGTGGGGGGGCAACTTCTTGAGAATCTATCAGTTCAGTTCAGTCGCTCAGTTGTGTACAACTCTTTGCAACCCCATGAATCGCAGCACGCCAGACTCCCTGTCCATCACCAACTCCCAGAGTTCACTCACACTCACATCCATCAAGTCGATGATGCCATCCAGCCATCTCATCCTCTGTCGTCCCCTTCTCCTCCTGCCCCCAATCCCTCCCAGCATCAAAGTCTTTTCCAGTGAGTCAACTCTTCGCATGAGGTGGCCAAAGTATTGCAGTTTCAGCTTCAGCATCAGTCCTTCCAAAGAACACCCAGGGCTGATCTCCTTTAGACTGGACTGGTTGGATCTCCTTGCAGTGTTCTCAAGAGTCTTCTCCAACACCATTATTCCCAAATAAAAAGTTAGAAAAGAAACTGGTCAGGTATTGTATGAGAGGGGAGAAGGTGAGCACTCCCTTGACAAGAATGGAAGAGGCCCTTGGGCCTGACAACAGCCACCCGGTTAAGACATTGCCACCTGCTTCGTGGCATCTAACCGCTGCTTTAGTAGAGAACAGACTTGTGGGAGCAGTGAGGGAAAGTAGTGAGGGTTACGAATTGAGAGAGCAGCGTTGCCATATACATATACACACTACCAGTGTGAAATAGCTAGCTAGTGGGAAGGTGTGGTAGAGCTCAGTGAGCTCAGCTCGGCGCTGCGATGACAGAGGGGGCCGGGGTAGGGGGGTGGGAGAGAAGCTCAAGAGGGAGGGGATATGTGTATACAGATGCTGGCTGACTCTCATTGTACAGCAGAAACGAACGCAATATTGCGAAGCAATCACATTCCAATTTTAAAAATTAAAAAAAAAAAAAACAACTAGTCAGGCTGAACAAAATAAAAGTCAGTGTTCCCATTTCCAACATACCGCCTCCCTGGGGGACTCTCAAGAGTAATTGTCACTGTAGGTGATTCCTTGCACATAAGACGCGACTGTACTCTTGAAACTCAAAGCTCGCTCATGCTTGTAGCTTAGAACTACACTCATCCCTGGGGACCGAGCTTCCCCTGGGCATTGCTGCCATGTCTTCATGAATCCTGCTGGAAGGAGACCCCTCTCCCCATTCACTGATTGCATGAGACTTCTTCAGACAAGGTCACAGGCACATCCAATAATCTGAAATGATCCTTCAACCAAACATATTTGGGATGCACTGGGCTAGACTGTGTTCCTGTGTCCTCTGAAACCTATGGATGGAAACAATAACTACCATCTGGGCCTGTGCGGTAAGTACTTCACATCACTGTCTCACAAAACGTTCACAGCAACCCCATCTGATAGTTACTATTGCTGAACTCCATTTTTTCCACGTGAGGAAATTTAGGCACAGAGAGGCTGAATAACTTGCCTCAGATCACACAGCTGGTAGCTGGCAGAGCCAGGGTTTGAACCCTGAGAATCTGGCTCCAGAGCCTAAGCACTCAATCTCTCTTTCCCTGCTTGAACTTGACACTATTCTCAATTCCATCCAAGTTACTGGCTCCACTAAACCTAGAAGGTATCAGATTTGGTAAAGTCAGGAAGCAGAGTTACTTTCAGCCAATGTCACAGGAGAGCAATGCATTATAGTGAAGCAGTTAGATCCCTGGACTTTGGAGGAAGTCATACCCAAGTTCCAGTCCCAGCAGACCTCCACCACCACCACACACACACACACACACACACACATTCACAAACAGCTGTGTGACCAGGGGTAAGTGGCTTAACCTCTCTGTGCCCCAGCTTCCTTCCTGTTAAATGGGACTACTAGCAACATCTATGACATAGGATGGTTTGAGGGTTAAAAAGAGAGAGTACACAAATCTCTTAGCATAGGGCAACACAGAGTAACTGCTCAAAAAAGAGAAACGTCGCTTTTCGAGGAAGACTTTGTTCGCTGGTGCTGGGAAGGGGACCCATTGTAAGTAAGTAGGGAAGGGGCAGGTTTCCATGAGTGTTATTGTAGAAGAGAGCAATTGCTGATCCTTGATGGAAAAACAAAGGCACCTCCTCAAGGATCCCGCAGTGTGAAAGCAGTCCATGCACTTCACAGCCTGGAGCTGGTCTAACCACCGTGTCCCCTCTGAGCAGAGTCGGCAACTGCTTTGGATGGGACCACCTGCAAAGATGGCAGGACTGCTAAGATCACTTGATTCTTAAACCATTCGAGAAGCTACCAAGGAAGAGTTTAGGTGCGACATTGATAAGTTCATGCTCATCCGCTCGGTCATGTCCCACTCTTTGCGACCCTATGGACTGTAGCCCACCAGGCTCCTGTGTCCATGGGATTTTCCAGGCAAGAATACTGGAGTGGGTTGCCANGGAGAAGACTCTTGAGAGTCCCTTGGACTGCAAGGAGATCCAACCAGTCCATCCAAAAGGAAATCACTCCAGAATATTCATTGGAAGGACTGATGCTGAAGCTCCAATCCTTTGGCCATTTGATGGGAAGAACTGACTCCTTAGAAAAGATCTTGTTACTTGGAAAGATTAAAGGCAAGAGGAGAAAGGGGATGACAGGATGAGGTGGTTGGATGACATCACCAACTCAATGGTCGTGAGTTTCAGCAAGCTCCGGGAGTTGGTGATGGGCAGGGAAGCCTTCCATGCTGCTGTCTATGGCGTTGCAAAGAGTCGGACATGACTGAGCAACTGAACTGAACTGAAGGCATTTTTACCTTCTCTTTCTGTGGAACAGCTAGCCAGCTCTGCAGATGGGTTGCAGGGTTTGTTATTTGTGGCTGTTCCAAGTTGTTCAGTCAAGTCTGACTCTTTGTGACCCTATGGAGTGTAGCCCACCAGGCTCCCGTGTCCATGAGATTCTTCAGGCAAGAACTCTGGAGTGGGCTGCCATGCTATTTACATGCAAATTTCCATATTATAGAATGAAAATATTGGAATGATTTGCTATAAATAAAAAAAATACATGTTACTTTGAGATTCCATTCAGGTCTTCTATTGAGTATGACCTGCATGTGCTAAAAATCTTGGGGGTGATTTCAGAAATGGAAATTTAGCATTCATATGTGTGATAAATAGAGCCCAATTTTTGTACCATTTTTGTACATTTGTCATTTGGTATTGAAAGTCAGAGGTCACAGCAGCTTGTGACTCCATCCTTCTAGAGGCAGATGGCAAGTGCCAGTTGGTAGCTGGCAGGGTTAACCTGTGAAAGAAGGGTGAGAGAGGCCCTTCCCTGAATTCACATCCTCACGTTCAAGCAGAAGTATTAACATAGGAGGAAAGCAGAGCTATTTATTTCTCCCTGCTAAGAGGGCTAGGGAAATTGCAGCCTCCCAGCTCACCCTGCTGAGTCGGGACGCATCACGGAGGGCAGAACCGGGCTGCAGGGCAAAAGACAAACAGAAGCCTTCCAGCCTCTGAAGTTTGGTGGCTGTCAGTATGTCAAACAGCAACTTCTCCCTGGAAAAGGACCCAGCCCCGGGGGGCGGAGGTTGAGTTCACTCTGAAGGAGTTTAGAACAAAGGGTTACTCATCAGAGAAGCTGCTGAACCGCAGAGAGAGGCTGTCTGGGCCTCAGTGTATCTTCTCCCTTGATGAGACCCATTTTTCTTAAGCGGTTTTTATTATAACACGAAGAAAGCCAGCCCGTTTCCAGGTGCTGCCAGTGCCAGCGTTAGAGAAAGCCAGTGCGTCGTTTTCCTGTGATGGAGGCAGCTTGCAAGTTCTTGTAGGTACGAGGCAAACAGACAGGGAAACGAAGGTGTGAGAAGGGGGCAGACTAAAAGGGGATTATCCTAAAAATCAAGCTGGAAAGGCGTGGATCGTATGCGTGTAACTGACGGGGTTTTTGAACCGCTTTATTGACCTAAAGGACGTACAATCCACTGCACACCTTTGCGGTGTGCCATTTAATAAGCTTTGGCGCGTGTTTACATCCAGAAAGCAACCCTGCAATCAAGACGTGAAATGAACAGACTGTCACCCCTCAGCATATCCTCATGTTCCTTCTTCTTGTTCATTTAATGAATGAATAAGTGAAGTTAGCACATTTCTGTGTTATTGAGACTCATCTGAATTTCTTGGAGCACCTTTGCGTCTCTGTTGAATGTCAGTTTTCAGGAAGATAATTACCTTTCAGCTGCATGCTTTCAAGGAGCACCTGGGCTTTATGGCCAAGTGCCAAGCCTACCCAAGGCCTCTGACTTGGATTCATCTGACAACGTGGCTTTCACCATGCCTCAGCCCATTGGAAAGCAGCAGGATGCCTGGCTCTGTGGGGCCCTGGCCCACCTTCCCGGCAGGCTTCAAGAGTCCTCTCATAGTGGTCTCCTTTCCCAGCGTCTAGTGGACCCCAGCCCTTCACTGAAATCCAGCTTGCTCCCCAAATAATCCTGGAGCTTCCTGCCTCCTTGTCTTGCCTGGAAATTCCATGAGATTCAACCTCTATTTTCCTCTCTCTCCTCCAAGTTGCTATGTTTGGGGGCCCTGTTTGAGTCTCCTCCTCCATGAGGCCCCCCATTCTGAACTTGTTTATAGCCTATGCTGCCGGGTCAGCCTCCAACCAGACCCTGCTTGGGGCTGTTAGCAAGCGTGGCGGTGTGGGTAGATGGTGCGTCCTCCCGTAACCCCCGCCAGAGTTGAACGTGGTGCACGGCAGCTCTTCTTCCTTGATGTTGTGATGGTGGTGGGCTTGGGTCTGGGAAAGCGCTTATGGAGGGTCAGCAAGCACAGCAGGGTAGAGCTGTGACTAGAGTGAACGTGAACTCGCTCGGTCGTGTCCGACTCTTTGCAATCCCATGGACTGTAGCCCACCAGACTCCTCTGTCCGTGGGATTCTCCAGGCAAGGACACAGGAGTGGGTAGCTGTTCCCTTCTCCAGGGGACTTTCCCAACCCAGGGATCGAACCCAGTCTCCCTCTTTGCAGGCGGATCCTTTACTGTCTGAGCCGTCAGGGAAGCACTATAGGGAGTGATGATTTATTGGAAGAAACAAGAGAATCCACGAGGAATAATCAGACCGCAGCTTCCCTTTGGATAAACAGCGTTCTGACACACCTTCGTGTGCTGCCTGCCCAATGGCATTGTCTGAAATCTGCCTCTTCCTCCCCACGCTTGGCTCCATGACATCACGACCAAGGACCATGGTAGCAGTACCCACTGACCCAGTTCAGCCAGCTTTATCTGTGGACACTGAGGCCCTGTAATGAAGCCCATTTGACATCCCAGTGTGTCTGTGCCCCGGTGCCCGTTTGTTCTGCATATGAATCAATAACGTTCAGTTAACATTATAAATTATGTCACCAAGCAGTTACTTTAGAGTGTCATTGTTTTGCAGCTTGCATCCTGACCTAACCGAGCCTGATGGCATCTGCCTCGAAGGCCACACCACTGGCATGGAAAAGGGCAGAGAAACTAACCTCTCCTTCTCCCAGACCTAGAATTGCACTCCAGTGGGAGCAGTGCACCCTGCCTTGGCCTCCCTCCCCAGGAGCGCTGGAGAGATGAACCATCCTCTCTGATGCCTTCCTTGGCACCCTGGGCGGAGAGCAGAGTCATCTGGGTTTTTAGAGCTGGAGCCAGCACTCACCCGCATGATGCGGGCTACACCTCGTGCCTGCGTGTTGCACTGTCATCTCCTTATTTAACTGGCCGAGTGTGTGTTTCTTTATTTGGCTGTGTTGGGTCTTAGCTGTGGCTCGTGGGACCCGTGCTGTGTCAGGTGGGGTGCTGCGCTGAGACACAGGGACTCTCCAGTTGTGGTGGCCGGGCTTCGGTGTTGTGGCACTCGGACTTCGGGTTGCAGCAGCACATGGGCTCCGTTGCTCTGGCCCGTGGAGGATCTCAGTTCCCTGACCAGGGATTGAACGTGCGTCCCCTGCCTTGCAAGGCAGGTTCTTAACCACAGGGCCCTCAGGGAAGCCCTGTCATTCTTTTTGAACGCTCCCTCTTTCCTTACATGAACAGGACTGTTTTGTGGTCTAAGGCCATCTTTTGCTTGTTCTCTCTGGCTCATGCAGAGAGTGAGGGAGTGGACAAATGGGCTCTCAGCGTAATTTTCACTTCGTGTATTTTAAAATTACTCCAGCAGCCTAAGCATTATACAGCTTTGATTCTGTAACAAAGATAAGTCTATGTCCAAGTGGTTGCAGATCTTAAGGACTTTACCTGAAGGTGTGCACCAGGCAGGGCGCTTCACAGGAACAGAACCAATACGACGTAGATAGGACATATGTGTGTATTTGTTATGAGCAGATGCCTTACATGATTATGGAAACTTTCAGGTCCCAAGATCTGCGGATGAGTTGGCAGGCTGGGGACCCAAGGGAGCTGACGGGCAGCTCCAGGCTGAATCCGAAGGCCTGAGAAGCAGGAACACTGATGATATAAGCTCTTGTCCAAAGATCAGGAAAGACTGATGACCCAGCTAAGGCAGTCAGCCAGCATGAGTTCCCACTTACTTAGGGAGCAGTCACCTTTTTTGGCCTATTCATCAGCTGACTGAATGAGGCCCACCCACGTCAGGAAGAGCAATATGCTTTCCTCCGTGTAAGGATTCAAGTGTTAGCCTCATCCAGAAGCACCCTCACAGACACACCCAGGACAATGTCGGACCAAGTATCTACCTGCCCCACGGCCCAGCCACCTTGGTATAAAATTGGGCATCACAGTGCATAGGGCATCAGAAGGTTCCAAGCCTCTCTCTTCTGTTGTATAACTGGACCCTCAGCCTCTAAGTTCAGGAGTGAGTCTTGGCGTTAGATGAGGGTCTGATGAGGATGGAGTGAGTTGGTGAGACCTGGCGTTTGTTGCTTTCCTGTGCTTCTGAATACACCACCATCTTCCCTGACATTCCCTGATAAAGCCCCTGGTGAACACAACCTCACTTTCTGTTGGTCATCATCACGGTCCTCCCAGATCCTTGTCACAACTGCTCGCCTGGGCCACTAACTCACAGGGGAGTTTTACAGGGTTTGCCCCAGTGTTGGGAGGCCTGGCTGGAGACACCAGCTGGTGTGCATCTGAAGTTGCTTGCTATCTCCTAAGTCACAACCTCCTCTCCCTCCCTCCACCATCCCCTTCCCCCCACATTCTGACTCCTTAATTGTTTCAAATGTCCAGCTGCATTTAGAGAAGGCTGTTGATTATTTGTAAGCTTTCCAGCATCCTTTATTAATTAGGCAGGACATTTTTTCTTTTGGATGAACAATAGATATTAGACAAAGCCAATTGGTAGCTGAGTTAGAATTACCTGGTTCATTCATTTGTTTACCTCTTTACTAGTTATCTATGAAGACTTTGTATGTGAGCCTAGCACTGTGTCAGTGATGGAAAGACAAATCGTGGGGGCATCTCTGCCCTTAGCAGCAGTTTTTGAGTAACTCTCCTGATCGTGACGGGCCCCATCTGTGATACCTGGCACACCTCAGACTGTTGGACTGTTTTCTCTACCTGGGCAAATAGGAATTGCCTTGCAGGTCACATGCCGGGGTTCTGATTTAATCACTTAGGGGCTATGATTTTAGGAAAGGTCCCCTAGGGGTCGTCTTTGGTGGCTCACATGATAAAGAATCTGCCTGCCAGTGCAGGAGATATAGAGACTAAGGTTCAATCCCTGGGTTGGGAAGATCCCCTGGAGAAGGAAATTGCAACCCACTCAGTGTTCTTGCCTGGAATCCCATGGACGGAGGATCCTCGTGGGCTACAGTCCATGGTGTCGTAAAGAGTCAGACATGACTAAGTGACCGACATTTTCACTTTTCAGCTGGTTCTGATGTGTGGCCATAGCAGGGTGGAGCTTGTAAGACACCTCGGTCTTTAAAAATCTCTTCAGCCACTGAGAAGAAAGTTTGGGAGGCTTTGATAATGCCAGAGCTAAAGGTCAGGGCCCAAAACTATTGAGGTCATTCTGGAGCATTTTCATCTCAGAGAATTTTAAGACAAGTAAAGCCTAGGGTTTCTGTCCCCTGTAAGAACTCTTAGGAGAAACTCACCATCTCCTGAGCTAGGTTGCAAGTATCATTTTTCCTCCTGAGTTTTCTTCAGAAGAGTGGTGAGAGATTAAAAGAAAATCAGAACAGTGCTATGATAACCTCAGCAGCTAGAGAATGCAAGGCTACAGATTTTTATTGCTTGAAACATTAGTCCTACTTTGGCACAGACTGCGGAGCTCTATGTTAATTGAACAAGTGCTGTTCAAGNGTTTTCTTCAGAAGAGTGGTGAGAGATTAAAAGAAAATCAGAACAGTGCTATGATAACCTCAGCAGCTAGAGAATGCAAGGCTACAGATTTTTATTGCTTGAAACATTAGTCCTACTTTGGCACAGACTGCGGAGCTCTATGTTAATTGAACAAGTGCTGTTCAAGGCAGGAGACTTGGTGTCTCCTTTGGATAGTCCAGTAGGACATTAGTGGGGTCTTCTGAGAATTGGCTTCCTTTTCAGATTTTGTGAGCTTCCTTTCCCCAACAAAGAGTATCCCTCTGAGATTAGTGAGGGAACCCCTATTGAGATGGCCCCACAACTCTAGCTGGATCTTCTGATGCGTTCAGCTTTCATAATCAGCAGTAGAAAGAGAACTTGAGTCACAGTTTCAGGTAGCAAGGAGAGGATTTCCATTTTAAAAATGGATTTTTCCAGGCAGTCAAAGTCTGTGATGGTGTAGGCGAATGCCCATTGAACGCATGTATTGCCATGAGGACCTCATCCATGTTGAGATTCTGAAACCCTTCAGATGCTTTTCAGGGACACTTGTATAAATAGGAAGGCACCAGCAGGTCACAGTGGGGAACTTTGAGGCTGGGCCCATGCAACAATTACTCATCATTTCTGCCTCTCTAGACTCTGTGTAAGATATACTGCAGATGAGTCTGTTGCTTATGGTNCGCTGCGAGGACCCGGGGCAAACCCCACACCAGGACACAGACCCTGGTGCAGACAGGACGCAGGGCATTCTGTCCCACAAGGGCCCTCCCTTTCATGGCCAGTCCTGCGCCCGCGGCCCCCACCTCTCCTCAACCCTGGCACCCACTCATCTCTTCTCTAGCTCGGCAACTTTTTCATTTCCAGTGAAAGTCGCTCAGTCGTGTCCGACTACTTGCGAGCCCGTGGACTGTACGGTCCTAACCCAGGGACTGAACCCAGGTCTCCCGCACTGCAGGCGGATTCTTTACCAGCTGAGCTGCCAGGGGAGCCCCAGCTGTGATACGAATGGAAGCACGCAGTGCCTGGTGGTGGCTCCCTGGGGGCTCAGACAGTCAAGCGCCCGCCTGCAGTGCGGGAGACCCAGGCTCGATCCCTGGGTCGGGAAGATCCCCTGGAGAAGGAAGTGGCAACCCACTCCAGTATTCTGCCCTGGAGAATCCCGTGGACGGAGGAGCCTGGTAGGCTGCAGTCTATGGGGTCACAAAGAGTCGGACACGACTGAGCAATTCACTTTCACTACACACTATGTAACCTTCAGTTCAGTTCAGTTCAGTCGCTCAATCGTGTCCGACTCTTTGCGACCCCATGAATCGCGGCTCGCTAGGCCTCCCTGTCCATCACCAACTCCCGGAGTTCACTCAGATTCATGCCCGTCGAGTCAATGATGCCATCCCGCCATCTCATCCTTGGTCGTCCCCTTCTCCTCCTGCCCCCAATCCTCCTGCCCCCAATCCCTCCCAGCATCAGAGTCTTTTCCAAGGAGTCAACTCTTCACATGAGGTGGCCAGAGTACTGGAGTTTCAGCTTCAGCATCATTCCTCCAAAGAAATTCCAGGGCTGATCTCCTTCAGAATGGACTGGTTGGATCTCCTTGCAGTCCAAGGGACTCTCAAGAGTCTTCTCCAACACCACAGTTCAAAGGCATTGATTCTTCGGCGCTCAGCCTTCTTCACAGTCCAACTCTCACATCCATACATGACCACCGGAAAAACCATAGCCTTGACTAGGCGGACCTTTGTTGGCAAAATAATGTCTCTGCTTTTGAATATGCTGTCTAGCTTGGTCATAACTTTTCTTCCAAGGAGTAAGTGTCTTTTAATTTCATGGCTGAAGTCACCATCTGCAGTGATTTTGAAGCCCCCAAAAATAAAGTCTCTCACTGTTTCCACTGTTTCCCCATCTATTTCCCATGAAGTACCTTAGGGGCTGCCTTTTCCCACTCAGCGTATTTCTCTGGAGATGATTTATATCCATCCACTCATGTGGCTTCGTCTTGAAAGAATCCTGAGTCTGAAATCCTAGAGTTAGGATCCAAGGACCCCAGAGCCATAGGACATCTCACTCCCCACCGCCCTACCCACCCCCAAGTGACAGAGGCTCAGAGAGGCCGTCTGTCAAGGAGAGATTATTCACAGCTGAGTGCAAAGCTCTTGACTTTTGCCAAAACTGGGATTGTGAGAGGAAGCCCCGTTATTGCTCCCTGACTGGGGGTTCTTGACCACCCACCTTCCTGGTCCCCAGCATGGCCGTGGCCTCTGGTGCATCAAAAGAAATGCATCTCCTCTAATGCTTCATCAAGTTTGATTTATAAATGCTTTGGATAGAAGGAAGGTCCTTAAAGAAGCCAGAAACAGGTGTGACCTTCCACAAGATCAAGGTGTCTTCCTTGCCTTTCCTCTGGAGAAAGTCTTTGCTCTCCCCTAGTGGGCTGTTGCACCTCTTGCCTTGCTCTCCTCTTTCCTCTCCAGGAACATTCTGTTCCTTGACCATTTCAGACCAGGACCCCCAAGGCCTCGCAATGGGGACCTCTTAACCCCTATCACTCTAGTTTACTGCAGCCCTATAGGAAAAGGGGGCCTTCGCATTTCCCAGGGGGACAAACTTAGCAGGAGGAGGGAAGGCCTTCTTCTTGCCTAGCAAACACCCAGTCTGTCACGCCTCATCCAATTAAAAGCCTCACCCTCTGAGCTCCTAGTTTCCTCTGCTGAAGTCTGTTCATAGCATCAGATGTTCCCCCAGCTCCCTGTTCTCCTGTATGAAAGAAGACTTCTCCTTTGTTCTCCAGACTTGCATGTGATTCTCCAGAGTCTGCATATCCTGAATTGCACTTTAGGAACGTTGCTCTTCCTGAATAAATCCATTTTGCTGGTTTAAAAAAAAATATGCTGGGGGGGGGGGCTCTCAGCACCCTCATCTCTCTCCGCTCTGTTCTCTGAGCACCTGTGTGCTCTTTCCAATTGGAATCCTCAGCCTTCCCTGGCCCCCCAGCCTGTCCACCACCCCCGCACCCCTGCCCCTGGTCTGGTAGCCAAGGCAGCACAGAAGTTGAGCTCTGCAAGAGAAAGGGAGGGAGGGAGAAGCCGTGAATCCGTATCCTTGAGTGTCTTCCTGTCCCAGATACATTGCTAATTTGGAGGTCCTAACAGCTCACAAAGTCATGTTTTTAGAAATAATTTATTTATTGACTTTTTAGTTGAAGTATAGTTGACTTATAATGCTGTACTAGTTTCAGGCATACTGCGTAGTGATTCAGTGATGTACATATATAACTTCTCCCTTATAGGTTATTACCAAATAGAGTATAGTTCCCCGTGCTATACAGCAGGCCCTTGTTGGTCTCTATTTTATATACATGTGTGTGCGCTCAGTCACGTCTGACTCTTTGTGACCCCGTAGGCAAGAATACTGGTGTGTGTGTGAGCAGTCACTGAGTCTCCTACTCTGCGGCCCCACGGACTGCAGCCCGCCAGGCTCCTCTGTCCACGGGACTCTCCAGGCAAGAGCACGGGAGTGGGTTGCCATGCCCTCCTCCGGGATCCCAGGGACCGAACCTGGGTCTCCTGTGTCTCCTGCATTGGCAGGCAGATTCTTCACCTCTTGCCCCACCTGGGAAGCCCTGTTTTATGTATAATGATATGCATTTGTTAGGGTTAGATGAACTTATATACAAAAGAGAAACAGACCCACAGACACAGAAAACATACTTGTTACCAAGGAGGAAAGGGAGAGGGTAAATTATATTTTTGGGATTAACATATAACAAAGTTACCTTATAATATACATTGGAAACACTCCTAAGGTATTTAAACTCAGGTGACAAAGTCCATTGACCTCCTCCTTAGCCATGATCCTCATACTCCCTGTAACCCCACCAATCCGTCCAAGCAATATTAGGGAACATTTATAAGACTGTTAGTCCAATTCATTCTTTTCCCTTCCTTGTGTCAGAAACCATTGAAATGTCCTCGAATAATATTTGTGATAAGGGTTTTATTTGAGGGTGACAGAAATCTTTTAGAAATAGAGGAGGTCGTTTTGCGATGTGTGAATGTACTGAGTTCCACTAAGTTGTTTATTTGAAAATGGTTGACTTTATGATACAAGAATTTTGCTTGGGTCAATTATTCTTTCAAATGTATACGATGTCCCTTCAGAGGTGAAGTCCCCAGTCTTCCCTCAGTAGACAAACACTGCCCGTATCTACAGGGAAGTAGATAGAGCATTCTTGAATATATTCAAGCGAAAAGTAAGGGGAACCGAAGAGTGAGAAAGGAGGATGGGACTCAAAGACGCTTCTCAGTGATAGCTCCTTAGAATGGTATGAGATTAAAGACTTGGAGATGGGGCCCTTGTGTGTTCAGATTGGAAGCATTTTGTGGGGAAATGCCAAGATGAAAGTGTGAAGTACGGTGTTGGCAAAGGAGCATTAACACACCCACAGGGCACACGTGTGAAACTTGCCAGTGGCCATCTGATCCTTCAAGATCCAGGGCTTAATATCGATACAAGCGACTCCAGTTAATCATTCTAACCGTGAACACCTAATCACATGCGTTTCCTGACCTTCTGAATTTGCAAGTGTAATGGCATTTGTTTCTGTGTTGTAGAAAGAGATACAGTGTTTGGGAGGATGTACATTTCACTTTTAGATTTTTCTATAGCGTATTTATCAATTTGCATGATTTTGAAAAAACAGTGTATAACATTAGCACCAAATACATACAAATGCAGTTATGCCAAATCCGACAGGTTCCCTGCTCCACTCTCCACTGCCTGTCCACAGTTGAATCCAGACACGTTAGGATCAGAAGGCCCCTCCCAACAGCAGAAGCCCGAAACTCCAGATCACAGTGATGTGTAATTTGCAGTTAATCAGGTGTGACTGTGGAGTAAGATGATTTCCAACCACTGTCGACAAAAAATTAATCGATCAATCCAAGAAAGAAATGGAAAACTTTATTCAAGCCAGATGTGAGGTTATCGCCTGCAGGAGAGAGTCTCAGATAGCTCTGAGTACCTGTTCTGCCCATTAAAAGTCAGGCAGTTATGTAAGTTTTTTGAGACAGAGGCCCGTGCATCAAATGATGTGTTACCGGCAGTTTACATAATCCAGATCTAGGCAGCATCATGGGACCCCTTATAATATCAAGGAGAAATGTTATCTTTCAGGATTTGTCTTGCTGATGCTGGGAGAAGGTTGCTGTTGATGGCTGCAGGTATTCCTGCCCAGGGTGGAGGTGTGGTCCATACACGACGCAGATACCTGTGCATAGCGGATGGAAAGGAGGCCAAAGTTCAGTTCAGTGCAGTCGCTCAGTCGTGTCCGACTCTTTGCAACCTCATGGACTGCAGCACACCAGGCCTCCCTGTCCATCACCAACTCCCAGAGTCCACCCAAACTCATGAGCACTGAGTCTGTGACGCCAGCCAACCACCTCATCCTCTGTCATCCCCTTCTCCTCCTGCCCCCAATCTTTCCCAGCATCAGGGTCTTTTCCAGTGAGTCAGTTCTTCGTGTTAGGTAGCGGAAGTATTGGAGTTTCAGCTTCAGCATCAGTCCTTCCAATGAATACTGAGGACTGTTTTCCTTTAGGATTGACTGGTTGGATCTCCTTGCAGTCCAAGGGACTCTCAAGAGTCTTCTCCAACACCACAGTTCAAGAGCATCAATTCTTCAGCCAAAGGGCAGAAGACAGTTTTTGTTTAAATTTGTCTTGTCTTGCCATGAAAATAGGAATTTTATTTCACACTATGAAACAAGTTTGCTTTTAAACAAACCCAGAGCCAAGTATAGCGTAAGACTCAGAACCTGCCTTTCAGTTCAGCCTCTCAGTTTATAAGTGAAGAAGCAGAACCCAGAGAATCTTCTTCTGACTAGGAGTTTTGAAGACAAAATGCTTTTTTTAAAGTATCATCTATTTTGAAGAACCTTTTTATTCTGATTTTTACATATAATTGAATTCTTCCAGTTATAAATCATTTTGATCTTTTTTATCCAGTGGTATGATACAGAAAGGGCTTCTCTGGTGGCTCAGATGGTAAAAATCCACCTGTAATGCAGGAGATCTGGGGTCGATCCCCGGATCAGGAAGATCCCCTGGAGAAGGGCATGGCAACCTACTCCAGTATTCTTGCCTGGGAAATCCCATGGACAGAGGAGCCTGGTAGGCTACAGTCCATGGGGTTCCAAAGAGTCAGACACAACTGAGCAACTAACACTTTCATTCACTTTCGTGACAAAAATAGGCATGGGTGAATAGCTTCTCATTTTAAAATGGAAAGAAAAATAAACTATTCACCTCCAAAAGTAGTTACTAATGATGTATCTGAGCGCCCCTTGGACATCAAGGAGATCAAACCAGTCACCCTAAAGGAAATCAACGCAGAATATTCATTGGAAGGACTGATGCTGAAGCTGAAACTCCAATACTTTGGCCACCTGATGGGAAGAGTTGACTCATTCATTGGAAAAGACCCTGACGCTGGGAAAGAATGAAGGCAAAAGGAGAAAGGGGTGACAGAGGATGTCATGATCAGATAACGTCATCAACTCAATGAAGATGAGTTTGAGCAAACTCCGGGAGATAGTGAAAGACAGGGGTGCCTGGCGTGCTGCCCTCCAGGAGTCGAGAAGAGTCGGACACTGCTGGTCGCCTATAGTAGTGTATCTAATCGCCCCGCTGTTCCCAGAGGTGGCTTAGAGAGCAAAGAGGCCTCAGGCAGTTGTGCTCAGAGCATCAGAGCCGTGTGCTGCTGGAACTCCTCGTGGCATTTACAGGGACCCAGCATGGAGGCGGAAAGCTGCTTCTGAGGTCAGAGTTGGCAGGCGGAAGTGAAACATTGCCTGGACAAAAATACAGCTGAGCTCTGCCCCTTAGAGTCGCCGAGGTCCCACTGCAAGTTTATGTCTCTCTCCAGTATTTGAAGAGCCCCAGAAAACCAAAGGTGTCCCACACCCCGCAGTGACTCATCCCATCTGGAATGCACGAGGGGCTACTTGCCGCTGCTGTGCTCATACCCCACTCTGCCCAACATAATCAATATTGAGCAAGCGCTGTGTGCTTACATAATTTGCAGAAGTGATCGGCTGACTTAAAAGCTTGATTCCCTAACAAAAGAAAATGGAGTGCTTTGTGCAAAGGTTAAACGCACAGTTTAATTGGCAATTGTGCATTAGAAACCTATTGTAAAGCGATTACAGTTGGAGGGGATGGTCCAGATAGCACAGTCAGGGAAATAAGTTCTCATTTTTGGCCATTAAAAAATCAGCTCCTGGAACTGGAGTGAAAAAAAAAATGGGACAGCCTCAGTCTGGATAAGTGCCTCACCAGAATGTAATTTTCTACCTTCTACACTTTACCTCCTAACTCAGAATTTAGAACCTGTGAAGTATGCAGACTTTAAAGATTCTTTTCTGGCCTAAATAATTTATGCAAATCTAGTGAATTGTTAAATTTCAGAGAAAGACACACACAGATACCTGATCTTGGTTATGTTGGGTATGTACCATTTAAGTTGAAGGAAATGGAAATCTAGCAAAGTCTTATGAAACTAATTTGGACTGAGTAAGAGCATTTTGTAACAGACTTCCCCCAAGCATTAAGAGAATTCCTAGCAAGAAATTAAGACTGTCGCATCCCCTCGAATAGAAAGTAAATGATGAGGCTTCCCAGGTGGCTCAGTGGTAAAGAACCCACCTGCATGCAGGGGACATAAAGAGATATGGGTTTGATCCCTGGGTCGAAAAGATCCCCTGGAGAAGGAAATGGCAACCCTTTGTTCTTGCCTAGAAAATCCCATGGGCAGAGGAGCGTGGAGGGCTGCAGTTCACAGGGTTGCAGAGTCGGACACGTGTTCCCGTGAGAGATGAATCGTGAGCTTCGAGCAATGGGAAGCAGCCCTTGAAAAATAGGGTTCCCCAAAAGAACTGTCAGATCTGGGAGGCTTGTTCCACTTCTGGCAGAGGTGGCCCCAGTACTGAACTCCAGCCAGCGTACTACCTCGGGAATGTTCATCCTCTTAATCCCTCCTCCAGGGGATCATCCCGACCCCGGGATCGAAGCTGCGTCTCCTGCATTGGCAGGCGGATTCTTTGTTAACTGCCTCACCTGGGAAGGCAGCATCTCTCCACTAGGTGCCTACCTTTACCAAAGGTTGCCAAGGGTTCCATCCGGGCCCTTCTTATCTGCAGAGTTCAACCTCAGTGGGCATGACTCTCTTTATTCAAGATTTTTTTTTTTTTAATGCAGACCATTTTTTAAAGTCTTTATTGAATTTGCTGCGATATTGCTTTCGATGTATGTTTTGCTTTTTTGGCCAGAGGCACACAGGATCTTAGCTTCCCAACCAGGGATGGAACCTAGGGCCTCTGCAGTGGAAGCTTAAGTCTTAACTAGTGGACCACCTGGGAAGTCCTGGTGGGTGTGACTTCCTGCGGCTTTCTTTTTTGTCTCTGATCACCATCTGCCAGTTTACAGAATGAGTTGTGGTGCCTCTGGTATGAAGTTCAACTCCCCTGGTAATTCCCAGACGTTGGGAGTGCTTTGAAACCAGAAAGACCTTCTTCATATCTAGTTGAAAAGGATCCAGTGATACAAACTGGACTTAGTTTTCTATCCTCATAGATAGAAAGTATGGGGCTTCCCAGGGGGTACTGGTGGTAAAGAACCCACCTGCCAATGCAGGAGACACAGGAGACCTGAGTTCGATCCCTGGGTCAGGAAGATTCCCTGGAGGAGGCCATGGCACCCCACTCCAGTATTCTTGCCTGGAGACTCCCATGGGCAGAGGAGCCTGGCGGGCTGCAGTCCTTAGTGTTGCAAAGAGTGGGACACAGCTGAAGCAACCAAGCACGCGGGCATGCAGGTAGGGAGTACAGAGCAGCCCAGGAGAAGCCACCGTGAATTAAGACCCTCGCTTCTCACTGTGAGTGCACAGAGGGATCTTTGCCTCTGGCTTGCTGTGAAAGCCAGCTCGGGACTCCACCAGAGGCATCAGGTGCTCTTGAGATGCTAATGGTTGCTGTTGGTTCTGGGGTGGAAACTTTAAGATTGTACTTCTCATTTCTTTCTTGTCAAAGAGTGGAGCTGGACAGTAGACGGCAGTGACCTTTGGCTATTGATCGCAGATATTAAAGGATGTACATTTAGACTGAGCATACACATCTCTAAAGCAAGGGGACTTTTCAAGGAGCTATAGAATTCTGCCTGGAAAATATCCAGAGCTTCAGATTTTACTCTCTTTGGCTGGGTTGAGAAAGCCTCACAGCAAGAAACTTGTTTCCAATTTTTGAACCAAATGGTGGTGAAGAGTAATTGAATAGATGAATAGTGACCTTTCATTCTCTTTTCCTGTAACCCTCCAGCTCCCCAGGGGCTGGAGGAAAGGTCATCATAACAGGGAGATAGACTTGAGAAGGTTCCAGTCTATCTTTTAACAAATTAGCAAATGCCTCATTAGCAAATGCCTCACTGGACCAGCCTGGCTGCTCAAGACCCTGCCCTCCCTCAAGCCTTCCACGGCCACGTGGATGTCCTGTCATCCAAGATGGGGCCTAAGGGTAACTGCGGTGGACATCATGTCTTGGGTGCTGCAGGGGTCTTCCCTGAGCAATCCTCCTCTGTCCGCGGCCTGCCAGGGTGCCTGACACCTGTCACCTGTCCCCGCAGGTGAAGAGCTTGAGCCCTGGATCAGACTGCAGAGCTGAGTTCTCATCTTCACATTCTTTTCCTTGATGGTTTATCACAGGACACTGGATAGGGTCCCCTGTGCTATGCAGTGGAGCCCCACTGTCTATCCTCCCCGCACGTAAGAGTCTGCTTCTGCTGCCCCAGGCTCCCACTACACCCCTTCCCTGGCTCCCCTCCCCCGTGGAAACCACAGTTCTGTTGTCTAGGCCTGGGGGTTGGTTTCTGTTTCATAAATAGGTTCATTTGGGTTGTATTTTAGATTCCACACACAAGTGATCTCATACGATGTTTGTTTTTGTCTCTCTGACTTACTGCACTTAGTATGACAATCTCTAGGTCCGTCCAAGTGGCTTGCACATGACATTATTTCATTCTTTCTTACGGCTGAGACATATTCCGTTGTACTTATGGGCCACATCTTCTTTATTCATCTATGCTGGGCATTTAGGTTGCCCCATGTCTTGGCTATTGTAAATAGTGCTGAAATAAACATAGGAGCACGTGTATCATTTAGAATTATAGTTGTCTTCAGATATGTGCCCAGGAGTGGGATTGCTGGAGCAGACGGGAGCTCTGTTTTTAGTTTTTAAAGGAGCCTCCATACTGTTCTCCGTAGTTGCTCCCCCAGCTTGCATCCCTGCCGGCACTGTCGGACAGCGTTCTCTTTTCTCCACGTCCTCTCCAGCTCTGATGGTTCGTAGCCTTTTAATCGCGGCCGTTCTGACCGGTGTGAGGTGGGCACTCACTGTAGTTCCGATTTGCACTTATCTGATAATTAGCAACGTTGAGTATCCTTGCATGGCCTGTTGACCATCTCTGCGTCTTAGCTGGAGTAATGTCTGGTTAGGTCTTCTGCCCTTTTTGTGATTGTCTTGTTGTTGCTGTTGTTGGAGCCGTATGAGCTATTTGTATATCTTGGGAATTACTGAGACTTTACTGCTTAAAAACCCAGTGATTTAGAGGCAAGTGTGAAGTGGTGCTGACAGCAGGGCCTGCCTCACGATGGCACCGAGAGGATGGTGTGAGCTAGCGCCTGTCGAGACCTTGATATGATGCCTGAGCCGGCATAAGGATGCCGTGGCATTAGCAATCTTTACCAGGTGACGTCAGCGCCCTAACAACTAGAAAGTGAAAGGCGCTCATTTGTGTCTGACTCTTTGCAACCCCGTGGACTATACAGTCCATGGAATTCTCCAGGCCAGAATACTGGAATGGGTAGCTTTTCCCTGCTCCAAGGGATCTTCCCAACCCAGGGATCGAACCCAGGTCTCGTGCATTGCAGGCTGAGTCTTTACCGGCTGAGCCACCAGGGAAGCCCAGTCTAACAATTGGAAAACACAACTGAAAACAGCTCCCAGGGACCTGTGCCTCCAAGTTTCTGGAATGTGGCTTTGGGAAAAGACATCTGTGGAGGGGACGGGGTGAGGGGGACCTGAAGCCTGGCAGAGGACGGGCTGGGTGGAACCACAGAATTCCCGGAGGTGTCTCCGGTGATGAGGAGCACACCGTTGCTCCTTTGCCCCGGGGCCCAGCCTCTGTCTCCGAGTCCATGCCCCTCCTTTTCCGCTTCTGTCTCTGATGTCGGCATTGGTGAGGAATTTCTGCAGGAAGTGATGGAGCCGTGTGCAACGGGGACACAGAGGAGTCCGACAACCCGGCTTCCCCTCACCTGAGCCGTGGAAACGTGCCAGCAAGACACCCGAGAGGAGCTGGAAGGGACCCCAGAGGCCCTGCCCTCTGGCCCCGGGTTTCCCGATGCTCAGTGCCACCTGCCTGAGGCTGTCCTCCTTTCCCACTTGTGAGACCCTCGTGTCTCTCCTTCAGGTCTGTGCCCGGCTTGCAGGCAAAGAGGAATAAGACAGCGCCACCAGCCAGCAAACGCAGGGACTGCTGCCAAAGCTCAAGGGAGGTGGCTGCCTGCCTCTGACCGCCCTGCCCACCAGGCGCGACCACTCTGTCTCCATCAGCCATGTCCCACGCGGCACTGTCAGAAGTTAGGAACTGAAACTCCCTCTGCTCATATCCAGCTTCCCTGGCGGCTCAGACAGTAAAGAATCTGCCTGCAGTGCAGGAGACGTGAATGCGATCCCTGGGTCAGGAAGATCCTCTGGAGGAGGGCATGGCAACCCACTCCAGTGTTCTGGCCTGGAGAATCCCGTGGACAGAGGAGCCACGTGGGCTGCAGTCCATGGGGTCGCAAAGAGCCGGGCACGGCTGAGCGACGGACACTGCACCCCCACTGCTATTCCAGTGGCTCAATCCACATCCTCCTCTCCAGTCCAGTGAATATGTCGAGTCATCGGCATGGCTTCCAGGGCCCCTGCAGACCCTACACTTGTCAGTGTGCCCACCAGCCCAGGTGCAGGCCCTCTGCAAAACCCGAGAGGGGGACCAAGGGCCCCAGCTTTCCAGGGAATTCTCTGCATTTCCAGGCAGAAGCAGCTCTCTTCCTGGAGGATGGTCTTTGAGGGTCATTGACTTCTTCCTTTTGCTGCAACTAAATTGTGCCTCTAAGGGGCAGCTGGTAACCAGCTGAAGCCCCTGAGGACAGGTGGCTGCACACACTCTAAGCTTTGCAGGCACCGCCGCTAATGAGGAACAAAGTCAGTGCTTGTTTGAAATGGTGTCATGGCCCCGGAAGCTGTCAGCACCCTTGACACATTTCAAGTAAGTGTTTAGGTTCTAAAGGACAGGGATTTCAAGACCAAAGGCTTTCTGAAAATCCCAGAAACCCAATTTATCCACCAAAGCCTTGAGCCAGCTGCTCTTGTACATCAGAGTGTTTGAAATGGAGATTTAAGAAGTGCGCTTTTGCTGAAGGGCCTCCAGAAAAAGACGTTCTGTGCTCGAGGATCCTTACGACCTTTCTGTAGAGGATTAACCAGCCTTAGTCTATGCCTGGCACATCGCAGGTACTCACTAGACATGCGGCTGGGAAAAAAAAAAAAATTGCATCCTGGAATAGATAAGTGGCCCCTTTGATGGGCAGAGGAAAGAGTGCAGGCCTTTGAGTGAGATGGCCCACCCTGGTTCAGATGCCATGTCCGCTTCTGACTTTGTTAGCGAGTTACTTACATCCAAAAGCTCTGCCTCCCGTATTAGCTCAGGACAAAGTATGTGTCTTGTAGTGTCCCTGTGGGGCTTCCCTGGTGGCTCAGCCTTCCAACATAGGCAACTCAGGCGTGATCGCTGGGTCTGGAAGATCCCCTGGAGGAGGAAATGCCAACCTACTCCAGTATTCTTGCCTGGAGAATGCCCTGGACAGAGGAGCCTGGGGAGCTGCAGTCCGTGGGGTCACGAAAGAGTTGGAGATGAGTTAGCGACTAAACGTCAACCACAGCAAGTGTTGTGATGGGGCTCAGATGAGCTCTTTGCTGGTCTATGGAGCAGTTTAATAAGCATTAGGCTTGCCAGTACTTTTACGCTTGAAGTGGGGGCAGGGAGGACTCGGGTGGTTATAAGGAGACGCGTAGACATGAGAGAGTTTGGTGTGTGGAAGCTCCTCCAGGAGTGCAGCTGAGTCACATTCCTTCCTGTGGATATGCACCGCATCTTCTTTTCCCGTTCATCGGTGGACAGACTCATATCCGTCGACGCTGCTGCCATACCTTGGCTGTTGTACACAGTGTTGCTGTGGACACTGGAGTGCATGTATCTGTTTGAATTGGCAACATAGTCTGAACTAAAGATTACCCTGCTAAGTGAAATAAGTCAGAGGAGCAACAGATATGTGATGTCGCTTATATGTGGAATCTGGAAAAAAAAAAAAGGTGCGAATGAACTTATTGATAAAACAGAAGTAGACCCACAGACATGGAAAACAAACGTGTAGTTCCCAAAGGTGCAGGAGTAGATTGGGAATATGGGATTTACCGACTGGGGCTTCCCAGCTGGCTGCATGGTAAGGAATCCACCGGCCAGTGCAGGAGGGGCAGCAGACTCTGGTTCGATTCCTGGGTCAGGAAGATCTCCTAGAGAAGGAAATGGTAACTCACGCCAGCATTCTTGCCTTGAAAACCCCATGGACGGAGGAGCCTGGGGGGTACAGCCCGTGGAGCCGCAAAGAGTCTGACATGACTGGGAACTGAGCACATACCCACATAAAGTAGAAAGCCAATGAGGGCCTGCTGTGTAGCACAGGGGACTGACTATATTCAGTGTTCTATAGTAACTTATAAGAAAAAGAACCTTAGTCATTGTGCCATACAACAGACACTAACAGGGCATTGTAAATCAACCATACTTCAATTAAAAAAAAGAATAAAGAGTAGTCGTAATCAGAGGTCCTTTCTGGGAAGCCAGCTGAGGTCTGCTCTTCCTGCCAAGGTCCTGTCTCCCCCATCGGTTTGTCTTGGCAGGAGGGGGGCAGCCCCACTGCTTTTGCCGAGAGCCCCGTGGGCCAGCATCTGGGCATCTCTTGAGAGCCTTTTAGAAGTGCCGCGTCCAGCTCCAACCCCAGGCAGGCTGACTCTGGATCTACGTTTAACGAGATCCCAGGTGATTCATTCGCACGTTGAAAGGAGGATGCTGGCCGGCACACTTCAGCCCCGTCTGGTTTCCTGAGTTCCTTGATTGATTACAGCCGAGCCGTGTGATGAGGGCGGGTAGTTCTGGAGAGTTTTCTGAACATGAGACTGAACTGTTCAAGCTTCCAATAAAACAACTGGGCAGATCCACCTTACACTCATGGCACCTACTGCTTTTAATATAAGGAGGCAACAACAGATCCGGTCCTGGGTCCCGTAGACAGACGCGCTTGCCCAGTCCCCCTGTTTCCCTCTTCCTGCTGGAAACGCTCACAGTGCCTAGTGCCTGTTGGGAAGACCCCCTGGAGAAGCAGTGGCAACCCAAGCTAATATTCTTGCCTGGAAAATCCCATGGACAGAGGAGCCTGGTGGGCTGCAGTCCCAGGGGTCACAAAAATGTTAGACACAACTGAGTGAGTGAACACACACACACTCACAATGGACTGTGCCTCTCACTCGAGAAAGCAGATTCAAATTTGTTGCCACCTGAAGCTCCTAAGATGGTGTTTTGGAAGGTCTGGGCTATTTGGAAGGTCGAGCTTCTAGGGATGGAGCTCACACTTGAGTCCAGGGGAGGAGCTGCAGAAGCCCTTGACTTCGGGGAGGGGGGAGGGGAACCTGTGTCAGAGGCCGGGGAGTCTGACCAATCTGTCTTCATCCAGAGGAAGGGCTATCCTGACTCCCTTTATGAAAGGAGGGTCCTTTTCACATTACAAACTAGCGAGAGCCGTTCTCCCCTCCCGCCACTCAGGAAAGCAGCGCCAGCCCCCAGGGGCACGCCTGCCGGGAGAAGCGTGTCCTCACTCTCACAAACGGCCCCCGTACATCCTGTCGGTTGCCTGCATCACGTGACTATGACAATGTTTCAGCAGAGTTCAAGCTTTTGTGACGTTGTTGTTTTTTGCCAAGTTATAGACTTCACACGTTAAGACTTCACACTTCAGCTAAATTCAATCTGACTTGGTGGTTTAACTGTGGAAGCAAAAACCCTCGCAGAAGGAGAAACAGGCAAAAGGCCAAAGGAAGTGTTTGGGAACTGATGAATGTGTTAGGCACTCAGTGTGTCCAGCTCTTTGTGACCCCATGGACTGGTGCCCTCCAGATTCTCCAGACAGGAATACAGCAGTGGGTTGCCATTCCCTTCTCTAGGGGATCTTCCCAAACCAGGGATCGAACCCCGGTCTCCTGCCTTGTAGGCAGATTCTTTACCACCTGAGCCACAAATAAAGCCTGTGAGACCTGTGCTAATTCTGATCCATGTTCTGTATTTAGGAAGTCTCCCTTCTCAGAAAATGGGAATAAAAACCCTTACCTTGTAAAGACTGAAACACCAGCCTCACCTCAAGGAAATTGAATTTTTTTTAAAAAAAAGAAGCTCTCAAATTATCATTTGATCAGTATTCCAGGTAGATTCCTTTTGGCAAAAGCACAGATATAAACAGATTAAGGAGGTTGTGATGTCCCCAGAAATAACTGTTTGAGGTTTGCAGCTATTCACATCAGCCCTTGACTTCTGAGTTATTCCATCCAATAAACAATTTCAAGCTCTAAAACCATGTCAGCACATTTAAGTGAGTTGGGTCCTAGGAGCTTCCAAATGTTGGTTTTCTTGGAACTGCAAATTATTTGACCCTCATTTACATAAAAAGGATAGAACTGGCTGGAAGAGAAGCTCAAATTTAAAGTGTTAAGATCTTTTGCCAACTGCAAGCAATCTCTCTGAAATGTTAATGTATACATGGGCAATAAGATCCCATTTTGACCACCAGAATTACCTTCAATTTTGTTTAGGAACTTTCAGAAGGTTGCATTTTCTGAAAAGAAATAAAAGCCTATAAGCTGTAAACAGATACATAGTTCTTAAAAACGAGTGTTGTTTTTAGTGACTAAGTCGTGTCTGACTCTTTGCAACCCCATGGACTGCAGCCCACCAGGCTACTCTGTCCATGGGGCTTTCCAGGCAAGAATACTGGAGTGGGTTGCCATTTCCTTCTCTAAGGGATCTTGCTGACCCCAGGATCGAACTCCTATCTCCTGCAGGGCAGGCAAATTCTTTACCACTTGAACAATCGGCGAAGCCCCCGAAACGAGTGTATCTATAACCAATTTGTACTCCCTGAGGCTTGCATGAGCTGAGAAAGGTCTGTTAGGGAAACTCAGAGGTGCTGGATGCCCAGAGCTTCAAGGGCCTGAGTTCCCACCTCGTCACTCTCTTACATGGACCACAGGGCCAAGGAAGCCCCTTATGGTTTACGTTGTCTCCTCCCAGCTTGGGAGAAGCTAAAGAGCACCCATGTGACCGCAGAGGAAGCAGACAGGATTGAGGGCTCAGATCATCCACAAACTGCCCACTGGATCCTCAGTCTCAGGGTCTGGGGCTAAGAACAGAAGGCACGTGGGTTCAGAGGGAACAGGGCGAGGCCTGGTGGAAAGGAATTCGTTGTGATTCATTGCATATTCTCTGTGGCAGCTTACTGGGTATTCAAGTTTATTTCTCTGAGCACCCAGAATGTAATTAATATTAAAAAAAAAGCGTGAAATAAATCAAGGAAGCACTTCACATTTAAAATCCATCCATCGTCGGTTTTCTCATCTTATCAGTAGAAAACAAATTACCCCAGGCCATGTGCTGAGAGGGATTTTGCATTTCTCCTACCTTTGGGGTAGAGGGTCAGTTGGGGTCCTGGGCAGGCCAGACACTCACTTTTATCGAAAGAAGCAGAAGAGATACAGAAAGCACCATTATCCCAAGGGCGCAACTTTCCTAATTCACACACAGTGCCCTCCCGGAGGACCCACCCAAGTCAGACAGTCTTAGTACAGTTACGATCACGGCTAAACTGCCCAGACTTAGAGATTACCTTCAAAGAGCTATGACAGGTCGATTTTATCTTCCAAAGTAATTGACGTATCATATTAATATTAAACCAGATTTTTCAGCGAATTCATTGGTTTCCTTGAGGGTTAAGGCCACAGCATACGTATTCCTCTCTAGGTGACCTAATGCGTGGAAGTGTGGATTACTCACGGGCTTTCTCTCAGTTACAGGAAACCTTTATGCAGCTTTTGTTTCCTAATGTATTAATATTTGGTAGGTTCTCCGTGCCTGGTCGCATTATATGGGTATTGCTGGCAGTAAATTTTAAATTATATAGTCTGCAGTTCTGCACTAAGAGATGGTAGGAGATGATTCATCATCTTCCTTGTCTTCCTGTTTACGCGCGGAAGTATAATTCATGCTCAGAAGCCATCTTTCAGCTCATCCGGAAGCAGTCCCCGGCCCCGCCACAGCACCTGTCACTGCCAATCCGCTGTCATCAATCACTTTTCTATTAAACAGCAGGGCCAAAAATGCAAACACATGCACTTTGAATATAGGGAGCCACCTCTAATTCCCAGCGGATGAGCCGAAACTAGAGGATTGTCCCCCCAGAAGAGGTGCCAGAATTGAGTGAATGAATTCTTTGACTTAAGGGCATCAGAAATTTGCATCTCTATCCATATACTGAGGGGTTTTCCTGGTGGCTCAGACAGTAAAGCATCTGCCTGTGATGCGGGAGACCCGGGTTCGATCCCTGGGCTGGGGAGATGCCCTGGAGAAAGAAATGGCAACCCACTCCAGGACTCTTGCCTGGAAAATCCCACGAACAGAGGAGCCTGGTAGACTACAGCCCGTGGGGTCTCAAAGAGTCGGACCCGACTGAGCGACCTCACTTTGACTTTCACGCATAGTGAAGGGCTGGCCTGGTGGTTCGGCCGTAAAGAATCCACCTGCCGATGCAAGAGATGGTGGTTCGATCCCTGGGTCCGAAGATCCCCTGGAGAGGGAAACTGCAGCCCCCGCCAGTGTTCTTGCCCGGGAAACCCCACGGATAGAGGAGCCTGGCAAACTGCAGTCCATGGGGCCGCAGAAGAGTCAGACAGGACTTAGTCACTCCAGCAACACCTATTTGAAGAGCTGTACATATGTAAATTTCCCAGCTGGGTCTATATTCGGGGATGTGTCCTTTGCAGAATTCTCGGTACATTAAATCTTTATTGTTTTGAAATTTTTTGAAATTTTACTTCCTAAGGTTTTCCACTCAGGCAGTGTGAGAAGGCAGTGGAATGGCAGGAAAAGAATCTGCTTAATTTCCGCTCTTAGCTGTACTGCTGTGCCCGTTGTTTTTCGTCTCCTTGACCTTCCCCCCCCCAGGATAGTGAAGCCACTATTTCAGAAGGATGCCCCCAGGCTCAGAAGCAGTCTTCATCTCTGACAAAGATAAAATTCAGTTCACCAAACCCACTTACTACCAAAGAACGGGAATCAGGCATTTCAGAAGGATGTTCACCAGCAGCTGTTTCTTTGCTCAGCAAACAGACCTATTCATGGCACCCTACTCCCTGCAACTTGGGTATCATCTGATTCCACTGAGACTGTGGATCACACGTCAAATTGCCCATAAACACACACACGTGAGCACTTCCTTTATCTGGCACTCTCAAGGATGGGAGAGCTTTCAAAGGTAACTGATGCTTATGCATTGAAGAGTCTTTGTTCAACATTTCTGCTGTTTTACTGGAGTCTTTTGAAACTATTATTTACTATTATTTTCTTGCCTACTTTCTTAAGCAACGGGCACCCAACACAGACCTGTTTCCTTCCCTGGTTCTGCTGGGAAGTATTCTGTGTGTCTTACTGTAGGTTGTCAGGTACCTGTGTTGAAACTCACCTGGCCTTATATCTGGGTCTTCTAGGGGATATGTTTCAAGCCCTAGTTTGTCCAGCTTGATTTATACAGTCAGAGCTGCTGCTGCTGCTGCTAAGTCGCTTCAGTCGTGTCCGACTCTGTGCGACCCCATAGACGGCAGCCCACTAGACTCCCCCGTCCCTGGGATTCTCCAGGCAAGAGCACTGGAGTGGGTTGCCATTTCCTTCTCCAATGCATGAAAGTGAAAAGTGAAAGTGAAGTTGCTCAGTCATGTCCGACTTAGCGATCCCATGGACTGCAGCCTACCAGGCTCCTCCGTCCATGGGATTTTCCAGGCAAGAGTACTGGAGTGGGTTGCCATTTCCTTCTCCAATGCATGAAAGTGAAAAGTGAAAGTGAAGTTGCTCAGTCACGACCCCATGCACTGCAGCCCACTCGGCTCCTCCATCCATGGGATTTTCCAGGCAAGAGTACTGGAGTAGGGTGCCAGGTGCCCAAGTCCTTGCAGAGTCTAGTGTGAAGGCTTCCATGTACAAGTCTTCCCTTGGCTCCTTGAGACCCCATGGACTCTCTGCTGGGGCGGGATGGGTGATCTGTCCCTACGGTGGCTGCTCTTGAACTCGTGGTCTCTGGGTCTGTAGGATCTCAGCGGAGGTGTGGAGGGCACGTGCAGGTCTCCACTGAAACTTGGCTTTGAAGAGCATTGGCTGGATGCCCAGCATGGACACAGTGGTTCCTGCTCTCACCTGGCTTCTTCTCTCATCTGCTCACTCTTTCTTTATTACTTTTGTTCAGCAGCCTGTTCCTCGACCTTCTTAAGCCTCTGACTCAGTGGCTTAGCTTTTTTTGAGCAGTAAATCACAGGAAGGTGGCTTACCTATTGAACATTTTTATTAAAATCGTTATGATAATGACTTCATTACTCTCTGAGATTTCCAGATCCTCTCTTCATTCCGGGGGAGCTGGCCATGCAAAGACATCTGTGGATTGCTGTTAACCTCCGCAGAATTAGAAACAGAGGTGGATGAAGAAGGTTGGAAGCTGGCCAAGCTCTTTTCAGAGATAATGGTCGTATTATAGCATTCCTAGTTTGTATTATTAAAATCAAAGGCGTATGAATTCGTGATAAACTGGGAGTTTAATTTAATTTTCCCTAAATGAGTTAGGAAAGAAAGGAAGCGTCTTTACGGTGCTTGATGAGGTACGCCCAGGAGAGAAAATCTCTGTGGGAGAGTCTCTACCACACGTCATGTGACGCTCTCCTTCTCATCTCCTTGGATCCCAACCCCAGCATTTGCACAGCCTGGCCTTTTCTCAGATAAGTGTTTGCTCTCTATGCATTTTCATCTCTCAGTCCCCGCTCCTGACCTATGACTCTGGACCTTCTCTTCCTCCCCGAAACCAAATCGTGCTCATTTCTAGAGGACAACTCAAACCCCACCTTCTCCTGCTTACAGGCCAACATCCATCCTGTCCCCTGTGGTTCACAGCTCTTCACAGCTGAGTTGGGCAGAGAAGGGCTGAAAGACTCAAAATAACATGCAACAATGCACTCTGCAATGGGGTCTTCCCAGATGGCTCAGTTGTAAAGAAGCCACCTGCCAATGCAGGAGACGCAGGTTTGAGCCCTGGGGTGGGAAGAGCCCCTGGAGAAGGGACTAGCAATCCACTCCAAAATTCCTGCCTGGAAACCTCATGGACAGAGGAGCCTGGCGGGCTACGGTTCTTGGGGTCGCAAAGAGCTGGACGCGACTGAGCACCGCCCTGCAGCAGAGGGGAATCTTTCAGCGATTCCAGTGGATTTCGCCCCATCAGGATGACCATGTCCCACTTTAAAAACACTTATTCATTTACGTGGCTGCGCTGGGTCCATTCCTGCACGCCAGGTCCTCAGTCTTCACTGCTGTGTTCAGGACCTTGATTTGCAGCGTACAAATGCTTAGTTGAGTCATGTAGGATCTGGTTCCCTAACCAAGGGTTGAACTGGAGCCCCCTGCATTGGGGGCACGAAATCTGAGCCGCTGGGCCCCCAGGCAAGTCCCATTTCCTGCTTTTTAAATCTGCCATACCGTCATCTGCCTCACGCACCTCTGGCTGTTTGTTGACAAGATCTAGGCTAGGGTTAAAGGCATACAGATGGGCTCAACAGGAACCTTCGATGGCTTGTTTGCCAAGAGCCGTGATGTCCTGACCTTGCAGGTTGTGGGAAAGGTCTTATTTATTGTTGTTTTTCATCATCTGGGACTTTATACCCCTTCTGTAAATACTAAATCATACTGTACAATTATTCATCAAATGATAATCCATGAGAAAAGTGGAAGTAATTCGGTGAGGCTATGGAGCCCATGGTGAACACTGGAGAGCTAGAATTGATCCTGATGCTTTGAAAGATTGAGGGCATGAGGAGAAGTGGACGACAGAGGACAAGATGGTTGGATGGCATCACCGACTCTATGGACATGAGTTTGCGCAAATTCTGGGCGATGGTGAAGGACAGGGAAGCCTGGCGTGCTGCAGTCCGTGGGGTCGCGAAGATTCAGACACAGCTGAGTGAGTGAGGAGCAACAGAGTTGAGTGCTGATGAGAAGAGCTTTGGTTTCCACTCCTGTAGGCTTTGTGCATATTTGCATAATCAGAGGCTGCTCCTCCTCCCACCAGAGAACCCCAGCCTCAAGCTAAGCATCAAAGAGATATTTCTCTTGGTCAGCGAGAGGAGACCGACCAAGGGCAGGCAGAGGCACAGCTCACAGGGCTCCGTGCCCGACTGTCGATGGTAAACGGATGCGTGGCCTGGCGTCCGTTCAGCCATTCGCACACTGCCTCCACTGGTGCTGAGCACAGAGCACACACAGAACCGATGACGTGGCGTCAGACAGAGGTAACAGTGGACCGTAACCGCACAAACGTGTTTTTAAAACTGTAACCATGACCCGTGTCCTGAGTGCCATGAGACGCGGGTAAGGCCCTGTGATCACAAACTTAACCTGGCTTCCCTGAGGAACCAAGCAAAACAGGGACCTAAAGGGCAACTGAGATGGGGGAAGGGGGTGGGAGGAGTGTTCTAGGCAGAAAGAAGCTGTAAAGCCCTGCGTGGCGTGGGATCAGGTTGAGTGTCGGAAGGGGAGAGGGTGGACCGGAAGGGCCAGGTCCCACGGGCCACGTTACAGACCTTGACCTCATCCTAAGAGCAGCGGGAACCTGTGACGAGGGCTTGGGAGAGGAGTCAGGTAGGGGAGATGTCACGCCTGCAAGTGGAAAAGACGCTTTCTCTGGGGAGTGGAGACCAGTGAGGAAGAGGGGCGGCACGGAGGTGATGGAGGAGCTCAGCCCTGGTACCCAGGCCGGGGACAGCTTGGACTGTGATGTTGATGGTTACGGTGGAGAGAAGCAGGCAGTACCAAGAGGTCCTGAGGCGTCACGTTCACGCGACAAGGCGCTGCGAGTTAGGAAACGCGGGCATCCAGGGTGACTGCTGAGCTCTGTGCCCCCAGGTAACAATATAACCAAACTTTGATGAAACTGTGTACTTTAAATGTTCTTGAATTGGTCCCCAGGCTACTCCAGTCGACTGCAAAGCTTCATCTTCCATAAAACATGACGTTAAATTAAGACCTAACTTTTAAATTTTGCTTTGTGCGTTGAACAACATTATCAGTACGTTCCCAGATTCCTTGTTTAACTCTGACAACTTCAATAGTTCTCTTTCTGCAAATGGAAATCTCAGCTGTCCCCAGTGTACCGAGTTAGATTTCAGAATTTACCAAAATTAATCAACTACAAAAAAGATCCCCAGCAACAGCCAGAGGAAGTTAACATCAGCCTAACAGTTTGATGACAGAAGAGGCCTTGCAATGTCTGATTAGCTCCTAACTGTTAGCATTTTTACAAAGAATTTGATTTCAGAATAAGCGTATCGTGAACAAGAGATGACTCAAACCTTTCATCCTTTTTCTGGTTTTTAGAAAAATGCTTTCGTATGTGCAGTTTTCTGAAAAGAATCTGCAAAAAATTAAGAAAATTAGAGTTTCCTTCCAGAGACTATATGCAACATATATTGTACATCTATATAGATAATGTTCATATTATATATGTACACATGTATGTGAGGTATCTGATTCTGAGCAATCACACGACCTCTCAACCTCACCTTCTTTCATGATGGAGTATCTAAATTTTCTTCAGCCTTCCAGAATTTTTAATTCCCCTATTTTAATGTCATTGCTTCTAACCAGCGATAAAGTAGAAAAACGTTGATCGACATTTTCCCCTTTACTGTAAGACAAGCTGGGGAAGAAAAGGAAATTCTTACTGGTTTAGAGTTACTACAGGCTGTGTGTGTGTTTATGTGTGCATGAGTGTGTGTGTTTATGTGTGTATGAGTGTGTGTGTGTTTATGTGTGAGTGTGTGTGTGAGTGTATGAGTGTGTGTGTTTATGTGTGTGAGTGTGTGTTTATGTGTGTGAGTGTGTGAGTGTATGAGTGTGTGTGAGTGTGTGTGTTTATGTCTGTGAGTGTGTGTGAGTGTATGAGTGTGTGTGTGTATGTTTATGTGTGTGAGTGAGTGTGTGTGAGTGTGTGTGTTTATGTGTGTGAGTGTGTGTGTGAGTGAGTGTGTGTGTTTATGTGTGAGTATGTGTGTGTGTGTGAGTGTGTGTGTTTATGTGTGTGAGTGTGTGTGAGTGTGTGTGTTTATGTGTGTGAGTGAATGTGTGTGTTTATGTGTGAGTATGTGTGTGAGTGTGTGAGTGTGTGTTTATGTGTGTGTGTGTGAGTGTGTGTGTCACTTTATATAAAAATCTCATCAGTAATCATAGCATCTGTACCATCTCTCTATGGAAGGTTTCATTTTACCCAGTCTATGAATAATACACTGATATTCAAGGAACAAAGATATTTATTCACTCCTTTGATGTTACCCACGTCAGGATTTAAACACAGGTTTGTCTGCCTGCAGAGAGAAATCTCTTCCCCCAGGCCGTTGGATTTCCTCATTTCCCAGCAGACCTCATCCACCCTCTCCCAGGGGAGCCAGTCATACTTCGACTTTGATTAGCAAGCAGTGTTTGTAAGCAACCTTTCAATTTTGGTCCCATTAGCCCTTAGATTTGGAAGACAGTTGTTAATATCCACCTCTCATGAATAAGCAAGTGAAACGATCAAGCCACAGCTGTTGTGGCGCATAAACAAACCTGGAACCATGTCTTCTATTCGGATATTTCCCAGTTGCACAGGGCCGCACCCAAGACTTGCCTTGGAGGTGGAATTCAGGGGGAGGAGCAGCAGGAGCCATGGGCCGCCTGGTGTCAGGGGCAGGAGAAGGGCCAGCGGGGAGACAGGACCTGGTACCAAACTGCATTCTGTGCTGCGAGATGCCCTTTAAGAAGCTCTCCTAAGACCCAGAGGTGTCTTGCCAGTGAAACAAGAAGTTATTTGAAATATTAGAACGAGAATCTCTGTCTTGTGGAGAACCTGAGTTGAGGGATACACAGTGATGATCCAAGGATTAAACTTCAGGGTTGCAGACAATCATGGAAGGCAGAGAAAGGGAAGGTGCATCTCAGTTCACAGGAGAAAGACCCCAGCGAGGGAGGGACCCCTGTGTTCATTCTGCTGATTACTCACTGCAGAGACCCAGGGATCTGGCTGCAGGGGCGTTCCAATGACTTCACAGGTGTTGAAAACTTAAGCATCTCTCGCGTGTTTCACCCCATGGGGCGCAGAGACCTGGCTTAGTTCCTGACTATATGCCAATAAATGCAGGTTCCTATTTCCAGTTTGTCACAGGATGGATCTTACATGGACATCCTCAGGAGCCTCTGCTCAGAAAAATCCATAGTTAACGCTGTTTTCTCATGTATAAGGCACGTGAGGCCATTTGTAGAGAGAAACAACAGCTGGGCTTCTTTGTTTATTCGTTGTGGTGTGTGATCTCCAGAGCCAAAGGATGTGTAAGACCTGGTTTTAGCTGTCAGCTGTCCACAGTCTGCCCTTGACTTTTAGAAGGTCAGTGCATCTCCCTTTGGCACACGAAGTATGAGGTAACAACACCCTTCAGCCAATTCAAGGCCCCAAACGACGAGAGATGGAAAACCAAACACTTGGGCACCATTAGCTCCGAAGACGATGGCCTCACTGCTGTGCAAAGCAACGTGGAGCCTCCTTTGACAATGAAAAATAGATCTGCTGCCTGATTCTGCCACCCTGTTTCTCTGAGGGTTTATCCCAAAGAACTGGAGACAGGGTCACAAAGAGATATCTACACACATGCCCGTGGCAGCGTTATCCACAGTGGCAGAGACACGGAAGCCACACAGTGTCCCTTGCCGGAAGAATGGATAAGGAAATGAGGTCCCTCCAGACAGTGGGATACTCTCCAGCCTTAAAACAGGAACGGAATTTGATTATGCTACAATATGAAGGAGCCTGGACGACATCGTGAAATAAGTCAATCACAGGACAGTTTATAAGAGGAGTCTAAAACAGGAAACTGGTTGAATTAGAAAGTAGAATCGTAGCTGTCGGGGACGAGAGAGGGAAAATGAGGGTTGCCATTCAGCGGGCATAAAGCTTCACTGAGCAAGTTGAGTACGCTTTCTTAACCGTTTCTTGGCCAAGTCGCACAGTATGCAGGACCTTATTTCCTCAGTCAAGTATTAAACCTGCATCCAGCACAGTGGAAGCACAGAGTCTTAACCACTGGCCTGCCAGGGAAGTCCCTCATTTTTACTTTTTACTGATGTGTAATTGATGTACAATTTTGTGTTGGTTTCAGGAATACAGTGAAGCGCTTCAATTATACAAATGTATATGTGCGTATTTCAAATTCTTTTCCCTTATAGGTCATTACAAAATATGAAGTGTAGTTCCCTGTTTTCGATAGAGTAGGTCCTTGTTGGTTATCTATGGTGGGTTTATTTTAAATTTTATTATTTTTATTGAAGAATACCATTGATTCACAATGCTGTGCCAATCTCTGCTACACAGCAGGGTGACTCAGTTATACATATACATACGTTCTTTTCCATTTACTTTCCCATTATGGTTTATCATGGGATATTGACTATAGTTCCCTGTGCTGTCCAGTAGGACCTTGTTCTTTATCCCTGCATGGTGAGTACATTTTAGAAGTCTGTGCTTAAAGCTAGCAAATTGTACTGAGCACTTGAAACTGTGTTAAGGGTAGCTCTAATGATATCTGCTTTTACCATGATAAAAACATTTAAAGCGCCATCCCGGATGTACCTAAGAGGCCACCTTCCTCTTCACCGACCCCTTTACCCCACTGTGCTCCCCACATCATCCTCTGGGTTTTTTCTCAGCTTGCCATCCTAGGAGAGGTCTGCAGTCTGTGGGGTTGAGTGTGGGTGGGGTTGTCGTTCAAAGCCACATCAGGAATAAGTGCCAGGCGCTGGCAGCACCGTGGCGTCGTGTGTCTCAATGGGCCATCCCCCAAAACTAGGATGTCCGGTATTGTTCAACACCTGGCTTTTAGCCCATGTTTCCTGCTCCCTCTTATTCACTGTTGTTCCTGTTCAATCGCTCAGTCGTGTTCAACTCTGCAAAGCCATGGTCTGCAGCACGCCAGGCTTCCCTGTCCTTCACCACCTCCCAGAACTTGCTCAAACTCATGTCCATTGAGTCAGTGATGTCATCCAACCATCTCATCCTCCACTGTCCCTTCTCCTCCTGCCTTCAATCTTTCCCAGCATCAGGGTCTTTTCCAATGAGTCATCTCTTTGCATCAGGTGGCCAAAGTATTGGAGCTTCAGCATCAGTCCTTCTAATGAATATTCAGGGTTGATTTCATTCATAATTAACTGGCTGATCTCCTTGCTGTCCAAGGGACTCTCAAGAGTCTCACTCATTGTAGCTACGATATTTAACCTGCTTAGAAATTTCAGGAAGACAATAAGTGGATGAGGAATCAATAAGAATGAACAATGTCCTGTTCAGAAATATCACTAGGGATTCTTTCTCCTTGTCCCACTAGTAACAGCAAATTTAAAAGATATCATTATAAACTCAATACCCAAGCTTAATAGAATTGGTAATCAAACGGGATCTTCAGATCAATAATTCTCAAATTGTTCTGTATAGTCCGGTAGTTCCCAGTGAATCCTTCAGACTGAATCTGACAGTCTTATTTTAGAAAACAAGTTGGAGTGGCTTTTACTCCTATGAAAGATGCCAAATTGAGAGTTTAAAAAAACTGATAGTTTAAACCCTGTCTGAAGAGGCAATGTAGAAGCCTTCAGAGTGGATTCCTTTTCTGCATTTCACAGGGGTCCTCAACCATTCGAACCACACTGAGTGCATGTTTATATAATTTCCACTACAAAGACATGTAAAAAGATACTGTGTCCTCCACTTAAGTCAGGGATAAAAGGAGAAGTCACAACTTCTGTTTCAAATAAGCCATTCCTTTATGTTGAAGCTAAATGGCAGAGACGTCTCCTTGGTGTAAATAGTGCCAGAAGATAGTTCAGCAGGCTGAAAAAGAGAGAGAGAGGTGGAAATCAGAAGAGGATCTATTTCCCTGAATTTAAAGACCCTCAGATGTCGCCCTTGGTTCACAAGGGACTGGAGCAAGCAGGACTTGACCTTGATGGTGTCGCCAGCTTGTAGAGATCTCGAAACAAGATTGTGCATGTGACAAGACTCCACCAGACTCTGCACGCGCTTAGGTCCCGGTTAACTGTGACTTTGTATTCGGAGAAGGCAGTGGCACCCCACTCCAGTGCTCTTGCCTGGAAAATCCCCTGGATGGAGGAGCCTGGCGGGCTGCAGTCCATGGAGTCGCTAAGAGTGGGACCCGGCTTTGTGCTGTCGCGGGCGGGTCTCCAAGGGCGGGTTCCTGGTGCTCTGAAGACCATAAAAGGCAGGGCAGAGTTTACGACTGAGCTAATCACCATGAAGTGTCATGCACTCAGGGCTTGCCGTGGACAGGGAGGCCTGGCAGGCTACAGTCCACAGGGTCACACAGTGGTGGGCAGGGCTGAAGACTATCATGCGTCAGTTCAGTTCAGTCGCTCAGTCGTGTCCGACTCTTTGCAACCCCATGAATCGCGGCATGCCAGGCCTCCCTGTCCATCACCAACTCCTGGAGTTCACTCAGACTCACGTCCAAGGTTCCTTTTCCTTACACTACCGAGTTACATCTTTAGCCTTCCTGTGGCAGAGCTGTTCATGGAGGCTTTTCTCCATAGCGGATGGACAGTGTTCTGTGGGAGTCGGGAGGAAGAGAGTGCTTCCAGATCTTTCTGGATCATTCAGATTTGCTGGGTCATTTCTGACCACTCCAGCAACATGCTGGGCTGTCTTGCAGCCCTGCCAGCATCCCAAATGGAATGAAACTTTTCTTTAACAAACATTCACTGAAAACCTTCTCTGCTCAGAGCCCTTCCTGTGTGTTATTGCCTTCAGCCTCACAGTACACCTGCAGGATACCCATTTTACAGATGAGTAAACTGAGGCTCAGGGGAAATGCCTAAGTTCATAGCACTAGGAGGGGAAGGATGCAGAGACCTCCAGGGTCCAGTGGTTCTCCTGAGTTACTTCCCCTTTCCTCTCACTGGGCCCTCCTGCTCCATCCCTGTACCCGTGAGAGGAATGGCTTTATAACCTCAAGAAGCCCCTTCACCTCCCACCTACCCAGTGACCCCTTTCTGCATGGAGTCTCCCCCAAGACCAAGGGCTTGCTCTCTGTGATCCAGAAGCATCATCACTGTTGTTAATAAGTGACCCGAGGGAAAATTCATGCTTTGTCTTGTGTTAATAGACAATGAGATTTTACAAGGGTTTTCCTGAATGTTTCATATATTAGTTACTTGCTTCGGCTTCCGTAAAGTTTGAACTTAGGCCTCTGGAAGTACAGGCAATGCCGTGAACCAGAAAAAGTCTATGGGAGCCACTCATGACCTTGAAAGAGGTGACTCCAGCCTCCATGCAAAAAGCAAGAGCCAGCTTTAGGAAGGAGATGGGCTGAGGTCTGCTGCAGGAGTGGCAGGGAGCCGGGTGGACTTAGTCCGTGCTTCCTTACAGCAGGGTGTGGGGGGACAAGGCCAGGTGCTGACGTGTGATAAGTGACTTTCCAAGAGGACGATGCCAGTGGCCCTTCTCAATCTGGTGGCCTCCTCGACTCCTGCCCACGATGTGATGAGCCCCTGTTCCCCTACTCTGGGCTAACTGCCTGGCCCTCCCCATCCTGCCTCCACCCCGGGGCCCCTCTGTGCCTCTCTGATGCTCTCCCCTTTACCTGCTCCCGTGTCTCCCAGATCCGTGTCCAGCCCCTGATGCGAGATAACGTATCCGTGACTCACTCATCACAACCTAGCAGGTACCGGAAAATCATGCTTACTGAGAGTGACGTGTCTTCCCCCGCCGAAAGGTTGTCAGTAGCCTCTTTAGGAATTCTGATTATTTGTGCAGACTCATAGCCTTAGAGGTCCATGGACATCCTTGAAGACAGCCATCCTCCTGTTCTGCCCACCAGCAAGGAACACGGCAGAGGGCAGCCTCATGATTTCCATTTTTCTTACCAAGATAGATGAATCCAGAGGCTTGCTTCACAACAAGAATTACCCAAACAGTGTGGTCCTTGAGAATATGGCATCCCAGGGCAAGCACTTACCTTGGGACCAGTGGAAATGGTCAGGAGCTGGAAGCGACCCGACAGGTCGGGTAGGACGATGGGGTGGGTGGGTTCAAGCGAATTGAGGAGGGGCAGGTACTGGAATTAAGCACCCAGGAAGGGTGCTTTTCACTGGGTCAGAATGTATCCAGTCCAGGGCATGCAGGAAGCCAGCTCCCAAGGGTTGCTGTGGCTGTGTTAAGGCGCTTCAGTCGTGTCCAACTTTTTGCAACCCTGTGTAGCCCACCAGGCTCCTCCATCCATGGGCTTCTCCAGGCAAGCACCCTGGAGTGGGTTTCTATGACCTCCTCCAGGGGACCTTCCCGACTCAGGGATGAAAGCCTCGTTTCTTACGTTCCCCTGCATTGGCAGGCGGGTTCTTTACCACTAGCACCACCTGGCGAGCCCAGCGGTCAAGAGTAACTGGCACAAATGCCAGAGAGCAGAATGCAGAATCTGACTTGACACACCTGGGCGTTCAGGCAGGCTGTGTCCTGACGTGGCGTATCCCCCGACAGCAAAGCCCCAGACCCGGAGCAGGGGTTTGGGGTCAGGGTCCCAGTCCCTGGGAGGAAGATGAGCAGAATCGGGGCTGGCACGTTATCTCCAGCGTGGACCAGTGTTAATGGGGACTCGATGACCATTACTGCTTTCACATTTAGTAAAAGTCCTTTTGTCCAGCCATGTAACAGTCTTCAGTGGGTGTCCCTGCCCAGCTCAGATCAGGGTATTTATATCTGTTTCTCCAACTCTCTCTGTATTTGTTTCTTGATCTGCCAAGAGTGGGGCAGGCAGGAAGAAGCCAGAAGCCAGCAGAAAACAGCTGAGAGGAATGAGACACAACGCGGGAGGAAGGCAGATGGAAATAGGCGGCAGAAAGGTTTGAGAAGTGGGAGCCCACGAAGCGCTAAGAGCTGCAAGAGCGCTGTTCGCCTCGTGCCACTGTGTATGTTTCAGGTTGCCACGTTTCCAGCGGGTGTCAGAAATAAGTCATTGCCGCTTTACGTGTTCCAAAGACAGAAACGTGGTTAAAATGGCTTCACGTAGACCCCCGATAATGACACTGTTGAACACAGGGAGCGAATCCGTCTAGAGAATGGATCCTACCTGTGTGAACTGGAGTAATCTCTCAGAGCTTGAATTCAGAAATTATTTTCTGGAGAAAAGCTGGGCTAGGGAGGGAAGCCATTTTGCTGGCAAGCATACCAGTGGGATGTAGTTATGAGTTGTAGGTAGTTGGGGAGAGGAGGCTTCTGCTAACGTCAGTTTGTTTGTTGACTCAATGATAATTTATTCATCACGGCGGTGATACAAAATATTTAGATAACTCAGCACCTGTGTGGCTAAGGAGCTTCTGTGCTGATGAAACGTTTAGCATTCTTATTGAATGGTTGAACTACATCCACTGAAAATTCATAGGTTGGAGTCCTAAGCCCCCAGTATCCAAGTTTGGCCTTATTTGAGATGAGGGTCATTGCAGACATACTTAGTTAAGATGAGGTCACCCTGGAGGACATACAGCCCCTGATCCTGTAGGACTTTTATGTTGCTGACTGAAAAAAAAAAAAAAATACACAACCTAAAAAGTTGTGAGTTATGTTTTATTCGGCGAGATTCCCACAGATCTCAAGCGCAGGACACCGCATCTCAGATGACGCTGAGAAAACTGTTCAGAAGGGGCAAGGGGAGAAGTCAGGCTATAAAGGAGTTTTGCCACAGAAGCTCCGGTAGTTGGAACATCCAATGGTTACTGTTAATAAAAGAAAACCAGATGACTCAAGTTAAGGAAATCAGGGCTTCTCTATGTATGGGAAGATACGGGAGTCTGGGCGCACTGAAATCCTCCCTCTGATGCACACCTCGGCTCTCTGGGGCCAGCATCCTTTGCTTTCTCACTGCAAGTGTCCTGGGGGTGTCCCTGACAGGGTGGCCGCGGGCTCGATGGGCTTGACAGTGGGCAGCCCTCTGGCTCCGTCCCGAGCTCCCTCGGGGCTCAGCGTCTGGTCGGCTATAATGTGATGGCTTGATGACTGCAACATCCTTTGTTTACTGAGATGGCAGCAACCTTTTAGTCTGTCAACCTTATAAACAGGGGAAGAAATCCGAGCCCCCACACAGGTAGGGAGGCCGTCACCCTGTGAAGACGAAGGCAGAGACCAGGGCGATGTGTTGATGAGCCAAGGCTACACTAAAGACAGCCAGAGAACCACCAGCCCTGGGAGGGAGACCTGAGCCCCACTCTCCCACAGCCTCAGGGGGGCCCACCCCTGCTGACTCCTGGATTTGGGACCTCCCCTCTGCAGAACTAAGAAAACCAGTTCCTGCTGTTTAAAGCACCCAGTTTGTGGTCCTTTGTTACAACGGATCTAAAAAAAACCTAAGTCAGTGCTTGAGAAAAGCTGAAAAAAGCAGCACAGCACAAATCGTGTAGAGAGCAAATGGAACAGTATTCACAACCCTATAGGCTGAGGAAGGTGGCGGCTTGGGAATACTCTGAAGGGCCTCCTAGAGAAATCGCGCTGAATTTTTAAGGGCGTGCGGGGCGGGTCTGGGAGGATTGAAGCAAGGAAAGGGGGACATTCTTGCAGCACTTATTGCTTAGGCACGTGTGTGTGCGTGCTCAGTCGTGTGCGACTCTCTGCGACCCCGTGGACTGTAGCCCGACAGGCTCTCCTGCCCATGGGATTCTCCAGGCAAGAGTACCGGAGTGGGTGCCATTTCCCCCTCCAGGGCAGCTTCCAGACCCAGGGATCGAACCTGCATCTCCACCTTGGCAGGCAGAGCCTTTGCTGCTGAGGCACCGGGGAAGCCACTTAGTCTCCATCAGAGCCTAGTTCAGGTCAGGGCGGTGCTGGTTCCCAGCCAGGCAATGGAACAGTAATTCAGGCTTGGAAACAGAGCTGTAGCCTCTCAACATAAGGAGGTTTCAGACAGAGGGAAGAGCACCCAGACAGAGGGAACAGAAAGAGGGAACAGCACCCAGACAGAGGGAACAGCATTCAGACAGAGGGAACAGCATTCAGACAGAGGGAACAGGATCCAGACAGAGGGAACAGCACCCAGACAGAGGGAACAGCGTCCAGACAGAGGGAACAGCGTCCAGGCAGAGGGAACAGCGTCCAGGCAGAGGGAACAGCGTCCAGGCAGAGGGAACAGCGTCCAGACTGAGGGAACAGCGTCCAGACTGAGGGAACAGCGTCCAGACTGAGGGAACAGCGTCCAGACAGAGGGAACAGCACCCAGACAGAGGGAACAGCACCCAGACAGAGGGAACAGAAAGAGGGAACAGCGTCCAGACTGAGGAAACAGCACCCAGAGGGAACAGCACCCAGACTGAGGGAACAGCACCCAGACGGAACAGCACCCAGACAGAGGGAACAGAAAGAGGGAACAGCACCCAGACAGAGGGAACAGGAAGAGGGAACAGCACCCAGACAGAGGGAACAGCGTCCAGACTGAGGGAACAGCATCCAGACTGAGGGAACAGCGTCCAGACTGAGGGAACAGCGTCCAGACTGAGGGAACAGCACCCAGACAGAGGGAACAGCCCCCAGACAGAGGGAACAGCCCCCAGACCGAGGGAACAGCCCCCAGACCGAGGGAACAGCCCCCAGACCGAGGGAACAGCCCCCAGACCGAGGGAACAGCACCCAGACAGAGGGAACAGCATCCAGACAGAGGGAACAGAAAGAGGAAACAGCACCCAGACAGAGGGAACAGCCTCCAGAGAGAGGGAACAGCGTCCAGGCAGAGGGAACAGCATCCAGGCAGAGGGAACCGCATCCATGTAGAGGGAACAGCGTCCAGACAGAGGGAGCAGCATCCAGGCAGAGACAGCACCCAGACAGAGGGAACAGCCCCCAGACACAGAGAATAGCATCTAGACAAAGGTGAGGATTTGTCAAGGAGCCCCCCTCCCACATTCTAGGAAGATCACCTGGGTGCTCCGGCCACTTGTTATATGGGACTCTTCCTGGGCAGCTGCCTCCTGCGTAATTTGCTGTGGGAGGGAGTCAGATCTCAGTGTTGGTGAAATTGCTATCATGTGGGGAAAAAAAAGTCCGACGCTGAGCTGGGTGCTTCACAGGAAGTGCCCCTGACAGTGCTGACCTGTAACATCTTTCTGCGTTTAACTCTCAGGCACTTGTTCTGGAACAGCCAGGCCAGGGTTTCCTTCTGGTCCAGCAGCCAGGCCATCTCTCAGGATCTTTCTTCCTGACCCTACCTCTGGGCATGCTCTTGAGGGGCTCAAATGATATTACTTAAATGGACAAATCTTCACCTCCACCCCGTTCCCCTGCCACATGCGAAAGGTCAGTTCTCTGGAGACCTGTCCTTCCCTGGGAGCAATTAAAGGTGGCATCACTTTTCCTCCTTCATTTTCTGGAGGGTGAAATTATAAACAGTTTATTGAGAAGATCATTTCAGAAGCTTGCTAGAGTCAAACTAAATGACACGCTTAAGCCTAGAGAAACCAGTCGTTTGGAACCTCACAGCACTCTGGAGAATATCTAATCCATCTCTTTGTTTTACAGACAAGGAATCTGAGGTCCCCGTGGACCAGCTGACCTTCCCTAAGGTGGCACGGCAGTCCCCTCAAGGCCCCTGATATATTTCAATGTACTATAAATCCAAATAGCTATTTGGATTATGAGGAAATAAACAATCTCGCTCATAATTTTGTGCAGAACAATTGAGATTTGTACCAATGACTTCTAGGTAATTTCAATTCCTAGAATAATTTCTTTGTCTTCAATAAAAGACACTTTCTTCTTTTAAAAGATCAGAGGAGTCTGGGGGAAGGTACGGCCTTTTTTCTCAGTAAGCCACTATCTGAATGGAGAGGGGGTTTGGAGTCAGTACTCCTGACACCCCCATTTTCATCCCTGTTTGCTTACTTCTTTCTTCTGGACACTGAGTGGCTCCGGATAAACCTCTCCTATGCAACAGGGGTCAGTGTGGTCCTGACCCAGCTCAAGGCTCTGAGCTCCCAGGAAGGAATCTCGAGAGAGATAGAAGCACTGGGTCTGAGGCTGAGGACCCTCCATGGGCCCTGGAAGAGTGCTTTGTAGCAGAGTGTGTCCTGTGTAGGCTCGGGAGGGCGGGGAGCTGGTCAAAGGTGGAGCTGCAGAAACGAAGGGGCTTGTCGAGGTCCTCTGCAGGGGGGCTAGGGAGCCAAGGCCCGGGGCCACCACTCCATGAGAAGCTCCTGTCTAGACTCCTAGGGCCCTCCCGAGGGCCTTTCCCCTCTAAGCAGGAGAGCAGACTTCACAAGGTCCCTTTCGCAGTCTAAGGCAGCTTTTCCTCGCTGAAGAGACGTGCGAGTTGGTCATTTTTAATAGCACCATCTGTCACCGAGGGGGAAACTCTAGTTGCAGAATTGATCTTGTCACTTTGGGAAACAGGTTGATATTTTGGATTATAAATAACATTTTCATTTGCTGTGTTATTGCGTTCAGGTTGTGTTTGATGGCAGACCCCAGGAATATCATTTCTGATCAAATATGACGATGTGTACTTTTCTTGAAGTCTGAAGCCTGAGATACTATTGATGTGTGTTAGAGGGAGTGATTTACTAGGAAACCTTAACAATTCAAACGTAATGTCAAGTTTTTCTTTTTGAATTTGGCTCAGTTCAGTCGCTCAGTCGTGTCCAACTCTTTGTGACCCTATCCACTGCAGCACGCCAGGCTTCCCTGTCCATCACCAACTCCCGGAGCTTGCTCACACTCCACTGAGTCAGTGATGCCATCCAACCATCTCATCCTCTGTCATCCCCTTCTCCTCCTGCCCTCAATCTTTCCCAGCATCAGGGTCTTTTCCAATGAGTCCTCTCTTCACATCAGGTGGCCAAAGTATTGGGGCTTCAGCTTCAGCATCAGGCCCTCCAATGAATATTCAGGGTTGATTTCCTTTAGAATTGACTGGTTTGATCTTCTTTCAGTCCAAGGGTCTCTCAAGAGTCTTAATCAACACCACAGTTCAAAGGTATCAATTCTTCAGCCCTCAGCCTTCCTTATAGTCCAGGTCTCACATCCATACGTGACTACCGGAAAAACCATAGCTTTAACTAGATGGACCTTTGTTGGCAAAGTAATGTCTCTGCTTTTCAATATGCTGTCTAGGTTTGCCATAGCTTTTCTTCCAAGGAGCAAGTGTCTTAATTTCCTGGCTCCAGTCACCAACTGCAGTGATTTTGGAGCCCAAGAAAATAAAGTCTGTCACTGTTTCAACTGTTTCCCCATCTATTAGCCATGAAGTGATGGGACCGGAAGCCATGATTTTAGTTTTTTGAATGTTGAGTTTTAAGACAGCTTTTCCACTCTCCTCTTTCACTTTCGTCAAAAAGCTCTTTAGTTTTTCTTTGCTTCCTGCCATAAGGGTGGTGTCATCTGCATATTAAATGGAAGAATTTTTAAATTCCTTTTTGGATAAATGGAGAAAACTATGTGTTGACCATGGCAACACTGGCTGACATTTATCCCTGGGGGCTCAGACGGTTACGATCTGCCTGCATTGCAGAGACCCAGCTCAGTCCCTGGGTCAGGAAGATAACTTGGAGAAGGGAACAGCCATCTACTGCAGTGTTCTCGCCTGGAGAATTCCATGGACAGAGGAACCTGGCGGGCTACAGTCCATGGGATCACAAAGAGGTGGACACGACTGAACAACTAACACTTTCTTTGACTTCACATTTGAGCAGGGGCTTCCCAGGTGGCTCAGTGGTTAAAAAAAAAAAAAAAAAATCTGCCTGCCAATGCAGGAGATTCAGGAGACTCGGGTTCGATCCCGGAAGGAAGAAAAATGGCAGACCACTCTACAGCCTGGAGTCTGTGAATAGACACTTTTATTATTATGCTTTCAGTGTCTCCAGCATTTCACACATTGGCTTTTATTCTCTTTCCCTTGATTTTTACAAAAACTCCTTGACATGCACAGAACAAATAATATTATCTCCATCTTGCAAGTTAAAAACCTGAGGCCCAGAGATAGTCAAGGATTTCGCCAATGCCATCTTGTAGTTCACAGCGGATTAACTCACTCAAACTGCTGTGTCTCTGTGATTTGAGCAATGCAAAATTATTATCATTGTCTGGTTATGATTAGAAGATAAGATAAGCCGTGTGTTTCTCTGGGCGACGGGACTGATGAAGGGCAGACGTGCTGGACGTCTAGCCAGGTCTCTGTTACAGGTTCTGGGTGAATGTTCCAGTTGAATTTCTTAGTGGGAGGAGGGGTGTGGGAAGGACTCACTGGAACCCATTTCTCTACCCGTTTCCAAAAGGATGCTCAGACATCCTCTCATGGCATTGGGTTTGAGCTGTGTTCCCAAAGAGCAATTCTATCCCCCTAGAAAGTATCTGATGCCTCAGATGGAACTGGGACTCTGTATTTTTCAAGAGAAATGACAAAGCCACCCCCACTCCGGCATTTCCATTGTTATAGTTCTCAATTTCCTAGTTATATAGGGATCTGTACCACTAGGAATATAGTTAGTCATGTATGGAATATATATAACCTAGTTATATATGGAATATATATAATTAGGACTATTTATATCTAACTAGAACATAGTTATATCTTCTGCGATAGAGAAAAATATTCCAGAAGTCCATTTAGTATTTATTTCATAGATTTTTTAAAAAAGAAGACCAACTGTGATGTTTTCATCTCTATATTTAGCTGAGTTTATGGCCAGTGATGTAATTCTAGTAATATTTTAAGACTCCCCGTGTATAGATTCTCGTTATTATCACTGAATGCCACTTTTTAGAAGGCCGTTATTCCATACGTCAAGGACCGAGGGTGAGATAACCTGCACTTCCTTGAACTGGGCAGACCTGCTGATGCTGCCTGCCGATTTCACCTGCATACGATCCTCAGACACCTGCCTTTGGCGGAGCTTTCCCTCTCTCCTGAGAACAGGAAGAGGAAATTACGCGAAAGAAGCCCTGTGCCCCTTGCATGCTCCCCCAGGGCAAGATGGCGCAGAAGGAAACACACACTAGAATATTAGGAGCTTCCGTCTCCTGTATAAAGGAAAGAAAAACGAGAACGTAAGTTCTGCATCAGTGAGAGGCGCTCGGATCCTGCGCACACTAGAATATTAGAAGCTTCCCTTTCCTGTAAACAGAATAAAAAGGAGAACGTAAGTTCTCATCAGTGAGAGCGTTCGGATCCTGTGTTCTCTGCGATTATTGGTTGGTGTAGTTCCCTGTGAATATTTCCTCTTTGTTCCAGGATTCGTGCTATAGCCACATGGGCAAAGCGTCTGACCTTACACTCATGTTCAATTTTCCACCTGATTTCTTGAGGGACTAACTCTACTTCATCAACTGCTTCTAATTTGGCTAATGATTATTCCAGTATTTTCTTATTAGCAAATCAACAGTGACAGTTGTTTAATTGCTGCCAATGGATTTTATGCATGATGGACAGTGTTTCAGACGTTCACTTTACTTGATTCAATTTATTTTTTCATTGAAGTATCGTTAATTTTCAATGCTATGCTAATTTCTGCCATACAAGAAAATGACTCAGTTACACACACACACGCGCGCGTGCGCACACACATTCTATTTTTATATTCTTTTACACTGTGGTTTATCCTAGGAGACTGGATGCAGTCCCCTGGGCTCTGCAGCAGGACCTTGCTGTCTGTCTGTCCTGCACATAGTAGTTCGTGTCTACCAATCTCAAACTCCCCCTCCCCCTCCCTCACCCCCGCCAGCAGCCATATGTCTCTTCTCTGCGTCTGTGAGTCTGTTTCTGTTTTGTAGATAAGTTCATTTTGGGCCATATTTTAGGTTCCACATGTAAGTTACATCGTATGATATTTATCTGTTTTCTCTTCCTGGCTTCCTTCATCTAGTGTGATCATCGCTGGTTGCATCCATGTTGCTGAAACGGCGTGACTTTGTTCCTTTTCGTGACTGAGCAGTGTTCCATTGTGTGTGTGTTGCACAGGCACAGTGGAATGCCACTACATATAGATATATATGCCACATCTCCTTTACCCGTTCATTTGTCTGTGGACTTTTAGTTTGTTTCCATGTCTTGGCTGTTGTTGATACTGCCGTTATGAACATAGAGGCCTGCGTGCCTTTTTGGATTATAGTTCTGCCTGACCATCACCAGGGAGTGGGGCTTCCGGGTCACATGGAGCTCTACTGTCAATTTCCTTAGGGACCCCCACACTGTTTTCCATTGTGGATGTACCAACTTGCATTTCCGCTGACAGTGTAGGAGGGCTCCCTTTTCTCCACACCCTTTCCAGCTTTTGCTCTTTGTAGAGTTTTTAGTGACGGCTCCTCTGACTGGCGTGAAGTGACGATTTGCATTTCTCTAATAGTTAGTGATGCTGGGCCTCTTTCCACGTGCCGAGTGGCCATCTGTATGTCTTCTTTGGAGAAGTGTCTGTGTAGGTCTTCTGCCCATGTTTTGATTGGGTTGTTCAGTCGGTTAATTTGAAATGGGCCGTATTTCCATTTGAAATGATGTCATACATTTGGTATTCCCATGTTGTATTTGGCCTGGGCCAATATACCTTTGGGTAAAAAGCTGTGAATTTAGCCAATTCAGCCTCAGACCAACAGGTCATCTCATTTTCAGGTCACTCCTTTGTTGGTAGAATACTAGGAAGTTTCGTTGATAAAGTTATGGGTTAAATTTTCCCTTTTAACTTACTGCTCTGGTTTTTACTGTTTTGCACCATTGGTGTGGCACAAAGAAAATGTCACAAAACAGCAGGCGATTCAGTGAGTGCACGTGTGCACGCATCGTCCACTGGCAAAAGCAGACCTGCTTCCTTTACAGTGTATCCAGTAAGTGCCTTCTTCTGTCCCCGTTCTATCCAAAGCATGCATGTTTTTAAACATCCACCTCCACTCCCATCTGCACCAAAAAGCCTTCCTCAGTTATCCTCAGCTCCAGTAACTCCCTCCTCAACAGTCTGTTACTTTTGATCCAGTGTCACAGTACGGGCCTTCATTATCATATACTCGACTTGATTTTCCCCCAGAGAAAGCACTATGTTTAACCCGGCTTATTCTACGTTTTCTTTTTTAATCTGATGGTTAAAAAAAGTCTATCTCAGAACTAAAGAAAGGAGTCGTTGTCCCATTTTCCTGTAACATAGCAGTGGACAATGCCCCGGCCGCCCACCTCCCCACACATTCCACTCTCTCTTCCAGAATGTACAGAGAGCAGAGTTTCCGATAGATACGCATTAAATTCTTCGTGCTTGATTCCTTAGCTTTTTATCTTGAAAGGAGTTAGGCAGTCCTTGAACAAAGGAAAGAGCTACTCAGAGACTTAGAAGTCGGTCTCGACTTTTCGGTACCTGTGTTTCATCCCTTAGAGTCTGTTACCATCTCCCTCTTGGAGAAGTTCTCGGCATCAACAAAGGGGTCTGTCCTTTCTGCGTCTCCCCACACTGAAACCTTTGAAATAGCATCCAGTTTGCCACCTCCTCTTTCTGACTAGTGTGACATTCGCGCGTAAGCACCCTGGAGCAGGCATCTTGATCTCACTCGGGCTTTGTGAGCTTCTCCGTGCCTCCGTGGTGCTTCATAAATAACTAATGGTGTGAAGCAGAGACCAAGTTGACTACCGACTTTGTAGTTCTTAAGCTCTGATGACACTGGCTTCAAGAAGCATGTGTGCCTTTGCGTGTTGACTTGGGCTATTGCATAAAAGCCGCCAGTGCACTTTACTTCTAGCTACGATGGAGTGACTCGCACCGAACCATCTTTCCTGGCACAGGTAACTTTCAGACTCATAAAATGTGTAGGGCAGCTGTTCTAAGGAATTGCACATGGCATCACAGAGTCACAGCCCTTGAGAGAAAGGAAGTGGTGGGGAGACCGACGGCTGCCTGACCTGTCTGTCTGGCCCACTTTCCCCTGGGGTTGCCGGGCTGGTGGGGACTGACCACAGGCTCTTGGCTGGGGTGCGTGTGCACATGACCCGGCAGGGATTAGCTGCTGCAGGAGTGGGAGCGTGACTGAAGGTACAAGAGGTCATGCACTGCTGGGGACCTGCAGCCCCGCCTCAGCGAGGAGCCCTCACTGAGCATCCTGGACTTCAGCTGAAGCCATAGGAAGTCTATGACTTAAAGTAAAAGTTATACCTTGTAGAATAAAGGCCTTCCCAAGGACTAGGTTCATGTCTAACAAAGATTAATGAACCCGATATGACCAAAATAGCTCGATTCAGTTCAGTCGCTTAGTCATGTCCACCTCTTTGTGAACCCATGCACTGCAGCACGCCAGGCCTCCCTCTCCATCACCAATTACTGGAGCTTGCCCAAAGTCATGTCCGTTGAGTCCATGATGCCATCCAACCATCTCATCCTCTGTTGGCCCCTTCTCCTCCTGCCTTCAATCTTTCCCAGCATCAGGGTCTTTTTCAATGAGTCAGTTCTTCGCATCAGATGGCCAAAGTACTGGAGCTTCAGCATCAGGCCTTGCAATGAACATTCAAAACTCATTTTCTTTAGGATAGACTGGTTGGATCTCCTTGCAGTCCAAGGGACTCCCAAGAGTCTTCTCCTACACCACAGTTCAAAAGCATCCATTCTCTGGCACTCAGCTTTCTTTATGGTCCAGGTCTCACATCCATACATGACCACTGGAAAAACCGTAGCCTTGACTAGATGGACCTTTGTTGGCAAAGTAATGTCCCTGCTTTTTCATATGCTGGCTAGGTTGGTCATAGATTTTCTTCCAAGGAGCAAGCGCCTTTTAATTTCATGGCTGCAGTCACCATCTGCAGTGATTGGTAATTTTTCAACTGTCAAAAGAAAACTCAACAAACTTATAATTCTGGACACTATCTAGAATTCCTGAAATATGTCATCTGTAGTATCTGGTGTAAAATATATTAATTTATCTATTTTTAACTGAAGGATAATTGCTTTACAGTATTGCGTTGGTTCCTGCCATACTTCAGTGTGGGTCAGTCATAGGTACACATATATCCCCTCCCTCTTGAGCTTCCCTCCAAACTCCCACCCTTCCCACACACCTAGGTTGTTACAGGCCACTGATTTGAGTCCCCTGAGTCATAGCAAATCTCCATGGCTCTCTATTTCGCATGTGGTAGGGACTATGCTCTCATGCTGCTCCCTCCGCTTGCCCCACCCTCTCCCTCTGCAACACCTCCCGTGCCCATAAGTCTGTTTTCTGTGTTTGTGTCTCCATTGCTGCCCTGCAAATAGTGTAAAAAATTTAAGCAATTACTAGGTTCGTAGAGAAATACAAATAGGTGACCCATGATCAAGGATAATAGAAGTCAATGGAAATGAACCCTGAGATGACCCTGATGTTGCATTTTTCAGACAAGGACTTTACAACAGGTATCCTAAAGATAGTCAAGAAATTAGAGGAGAACATGGCCATAACGAGGGATCAAAGGGAGAATTGCAAGAGAGAAAATAAAAGTAGAAAAACATTTCTAGAACTGAAAATATAGTATGTGAAATAAAAATTCATTGGGCAGACTTAATAATGCATTGAGAACAACAGAGGAGCTTAATCAATTTGAAGGTCGTTCAACAGTGTTATCCCACTTAAAGAAGAGATATAGACATGGGAAAGTATAATAAGATATTTCTCAGTGATAAGTAGGACAACATCCAAGCAGTCATAAACACGTGTAATTTGAGTCTCAAAAATACTTAACAGAAAAAAAAGTTTTAAAAATAATGACTTAAATTTGCCAATATTTTGTGGAAATAAGCGAAAACAAGTATTTGAGGTTCAAGAAATCCAAGTGAGATGAAAACTAAGTTAATAAATATTTTAAGCTAAATGACAATAAAAACATATATATCAAAGCTGTGGTATGTATCTAAAGTAGTGCTTGGTAGGAAATTTGTAGCTTTAAAAGTTTATATTAGAAAAAAAAGAACAAAAATCAATAATCTGAATTTAAAAAAATGAAAATGAACCTCAAGTAAGTAAAAGTACAGAAAAAAAATGATAAAATAGAAAACTGACAGGTAATAGAGACAAGTTACATAAACGGGAAGAATGTTACTGATTAACATTAAATGTAACATTAAATGTCAGTGACCCCAGATTGACCTATGGGTTTAATAAAGCTCAATGAGAATTTCACATAGATGGTAGAAACTGAAAAGCATAAGAACTCTAAGGACTTAGAACAGCTAAAATAAATTTGAAAAGGAAGTTCGTGTTTTAAGAATCCCTAGTACCTGTTTTTAAGATGAGTATTAGTTGTTGTCATTTAGTCACTAAATCACGTCTAGTTCTTTGCAACCCCACGCCAGGCTTCCTCATCCTTTTCTATCTCTCAGAGTTTGCTCAAATTCATGTCCATTGAGTCAGGGATGCTATCTAACCGTCTCATCCTCTGGCACCCCTTTCTCCTCTTGCCCTCAATCTTTCCCAGCATCAGGGTCTTTTCCAGTGAGTTGGCTCTTTGCATCAGGGGGCCAAAAGATTGTAGCCTCAGCTTTAGCATCAGGCCTTCCAGTGAATATTCAGGGTTGATTTCCTTTAGAATTGACTGGTTTGATCTTGCAGTCAAGGGACTCTCAAGAGTCTTCCAACACCACAGTTCAAAAGCATCAATTCTCTGATGCTCAGCCTTCTTTATGGTCCAACTCTCACATCTATACATGGCTGCTAGAAAAACCACAGCTTTGACTATACAGGCCTTTGTGGTACTAATATTGGCATAAGGAAAGATGAATAATCAATAGAACTTAACTGTGAAGAATCCAAAATTAGGCATACACACACACAACCAATAAATTTTTGATAAGGTGGAAAGATCTGGATGAAGTTAGGGGGAGAGAGGAAATTAAAACCCTACCTCTTATCATAAAGAACAGTCAATTTTAGGTGGAGCATGTGCCTAACCAGAAAATCTAAAATGATGATGGACATATTAATAGTCATGAGAAATACCCTAACTTTGGAGTTAGTAAAGGCTTTGTGTTCTTTGTGTTTCTTTGTCTCTCAGTTGTGTCTTTGTGATCCTATGGACTCTAGCCTGCCAAGCTCTTCTGTCCATGGGATTTTCAAGGCAAAAATATTGGAGTGGGTTGCCATTTCCTTCTCCAGGAAATCTTCCTTACCCAGGGATCAAACCCATGTCTCCAGCTTGGCAGGCGGATTCTTTACCATTGAGCCACCTGGCAAGCCCAACAAAACCTCATGAAGAGAAGTGAAGAAAAGTTGCCCAGTCGTGTCCAACTCTTTGAGACCCCATGGACTGTAGTCCACCAGGTTCCTCGGTCCATGGGATTTTCCAGGCTTGAATTCTGGAGTGGGTTGCCATTTCTTTCTCCAGGGGATCTTCCTGACCCAGGGATCAAATCTGGGTTTCCCGCATTGCAGGCAGACACTTTACCATCTGAGCCACCAGGAAGGCCCCCCCCAAAACCTCATAGGTAGGGATTTAAAAAAATGATAAAAAATCAATCAGTTGGATTTCACCAAAGTAAAAATTTCTGCTTAGCTAAAGACGATGTTAAGAAAATGAATAGTCTCATCATAAATTGGGAAAATTATATTCAATTCCTTATAGCTGACAAATGGACTTGCATCTCTAACATATAAAAATGCCGACACATCAATAATTTAAAATGGACAAGATATTTGAATAGGTGGTATATGAAAGAGGATGTATAAATGATTGCACGTGAAATAGTGCTCCATATTGTCAGTCGTGAGGAAATGGCAGTCAGAACCGTGTTGAGATGCCATTTCTCAACCCAGCGACAACAACAAATGTTAACAGGAATGTGAAGTGACATAAATTCCTAACACTGTTGATGAGAATGTACAGCACATATGACCACTTTGGGGAACAGTTTTAAAGTTTCTGATAAAGCTAAATGTGTAACTCCCAACTGAAATCTATTACACTCCTGGGTGTTTTTCCAACAGTAGTGGAAACATGAGTCCTTGAAAAAAACTTGTCGTGTTCATAACAAGTCTTTTTCATAGTATATCCCAACTGGAAAAGACCCAGATATCCTTCAAGCAAATAATGGAAAAAGAAACTGCTACATTCAGGTAGTGAACTATTTGTGAGCAGCGTTCAATGCACACTGCATTGAGGGTGAATCTCAACAGGAACCTCATATCCAGCCTGGAGAAAGCCAGACAAAGACAACATGCTCATAATTCCGTGTATAAAAACTCAGGAGCGGTGAAAGGAATCCAAACAGGGCTTGCCTGTAGGAGATTCTGGGTGGAATTGGAATGCCCTCTCTCTTGATTTGATCATATTCATTTGGCTGTGTATGCATTTGTCAAAACCAATGAAATACATGCTTTAGATCTGTGGGCATCTAAATTTTATCTCAAAAAAAAAAGAGCATGCTTTTTTGGGGGCGCAAGGCTTATGGGATGTTAGTTCCCTGACCAGGAATCCAGCCCTTGCCTCCGCAGTGGAAGCAGGGAGTCCTAAGCACTGGACCACCAGGGAATTTTGAAGACCTGTCTTGATAATATGTTCCTCTGTTATTCAAGCACGTCAGTGATCAGACTGGGGTTCTCAGGCCCTAGGGCACAGCCACCTGTAGGGTCACCCTGAGATTCATAGGATGCCATGAAGACCCATGGTCCTAGTGATCCTTAGCTGTTGTTTGTTGCTACCTCTGGATTCTTGCATACAGTGCTGGTGTTCAGCTGGATCAGCACGTGAGTACCGACGCCTAGCTTAATGAGAAAGGAGGCTTGCTTTCTTCAAACACATTAAGAGAGGCCATTCTCTGATTTTGTGCGTCAGAGACAAGCACGCTGTTCGTTTTGGAAACCACATCAGACTTTCTTTAGAACAGCAGCATTCAGTGGATAGAGAATGGAAAATATCAATTAACCTATGAATTAACCCAGAGAAACTATTAGCCAGGGAGGTCATCAAATCCCATCTGAAAAGGTTGCCTGACCGCAGAGAAACCGCACAAATAATTCCTTCTGCCGGAATCCGGTGTTCCTCCGCTCCCTCTGCGATATTTGGGGAATTTTAAACATCAGAGGATTCCTCTGAGTATTTCCTTCCGCTTGTAGAAGGTGGTGTGCCTGCGGTTCAGGGATTCTGTTGTGTGCTTGTCTTAGCCGTGGATGAAGGGAAGCGTCTGTGTGGTCCAAACATCGGATCTCTGCTTCAGAGTCCCTCTGGGTCGCAGCTCCATGAATGTCAAGGTGCTGGCCGCTGTTAGGAGCTCACACGTACACAGACTTTGCGTGTGCCTTCAGAAGGCTTGTGGATACCCAGAAATGTATCTGGTATCCGGAGGGGTTTGCTGTAGTCTGGCGGAAGAGCCCTCCTCATTTCCCATGCAGTTGCCTCCAAGAAACCTCGCCCGGCTACCTCGCTGCCATCCGGGGTGAGGGTCTCCTTTGGGGAGGGTGTGTGGGTGTGCGCCCTGGCTCAGCGCCGGGCAGGCACGTGGGGTTTGTCTGCAGGGATTATCTCACCAGCCTTTGAAAAAAGCTCTCTTCAATCTCTGCCTGTGAATTCGAGCAGGAGACAAATGGCTTTCTCCCCTCGTTCTGAGCCTGTGTGGGAGCTAAAGAAAAACGGGTGTCTCCAGCTAGTTAGAAAGAAAGGCCTTTCCCAAAGATGAATTCAGACAGCTTTATTTAATGGGGAAAATGTCTGCCTCGAAATGCAGTCTTCCCTGGTGGCTTCTACCTGGCGAAAAGAAAAATCAGTCTCTTGCCTGAAAGAGGTCTTTGTCAAGAAGGAGGAAGGGGAAGGAGGGGAGATACAGGGACACACAGCCTGCACCACAGGCAGTTTTTGCCTGGGGCTCCAACCATCGGCACACAGATCCTGGAAACTTGAAGCTGGGACTTTGAAGCATTCGCTCTTGGAGTGTTCAGAGGCCACACGGGAGAGGCAGAGACTCACCAGCTGGGTGGGTTCATGGATGCTCGCTAGCCGTCTGAGCCTCAGCTTCCCCATTTGTAGGTTAATTACATGAGTTTTTTTTTTAACTTCTCAATGTTCTTTTTTAAATTTTTCTTTATTCGTTTATTATTTTTAACTGTGCTGGGTCTCTGTTGCCACAGGGGCTTTTCTTTGCTGCAGAGATGGAGGGCCAGGCTGCTGTCTAGCTGCGCAGTGTGGGTGCTCCTTGCGGTGGTTCTCTGTAGAGCCCAGGTTGTCTGGTGTGGGGGTTCAGTGCTTGTTGCTCTGCAGCGTGTGGGCTCTTTCTGCATCAGGGATCGAACCCGCGTTCCCTGCAGTGGCAGGCGGCTTCTTAACCACTGGACCACCACGGAAGCCCTACACGGAGTGTTTATCAGAGTCCATGTGAAAATATTCCCGAGAGTCTGGCTGACTGCAGAAAGGCTGCTACTGGTTAGCGTCTCTCAGTTTCAGATCAAGTTGAACCTCAGAAAGCCTCGTGGCAGCAGAGGAGAAAGACCCAGAGAAAAGAGAGGTTTCTGCCCCAATTAGCAGATGGCTGTTCCAAAACAGCAGAGTATTTCACAGGGAAATCTGTAGGAGGTTGGAAGCTGATGCCTTAGGGAAGGGTGGAAGAGAAGGCAGGCGAGGGAAGAGCAAGGCCTGGGGCTTACGGAAGTGATCACCTGTCAGGTGGATGTCTGCAGGTTTCCTAAGGACAGGAGGTGGAGGTAGTGGCCTGAATAGGAACAAGAATGCTTCCAGAGTCGCCTGTTTATCGTCAAGGCTTGCTGTGTTCAGCCTGGCATGCGCCCATCACTACAGTGGTTCTTCAGAGGGATTTCTTCTTGGGTAAAAATGGAATTGTCGGCTCATAGAGCTTGGATCTGTATCTATATTCATAACAGGGTGAGAAGATTTATCTACTTCAGTTAAATTGAAAATCAAGGCCCTTGTATTTCACATTCATGTGTGTGTGTGTGTGTGTGTGTGTGTGTTGGAAATACAATAAGGATGTTCGAGATCAAGTTAAGCTTTGATAAAACTCCTTCCATTTAGCAGTAAAGCAGGACTGAGGTCAGAAGGGAGAAGAGTCCTCTGTCCAGGCAGAGGGGGCATCTGAGCCCTCACGCTGGTTTCTGGTCTTAAACAAATCCTACCAACCCTTATTATTCAGATCTGTTAAGCTTTAAATTCTCTAAAGACAGTCCACCTTTTAAAACTTTTGCTGTTGACTTACAGCATCATGTTAATTTCTGCTATACAGTGAAGTGACTCCATTATCCATCCATACTACTGTTGTTGTTTTGTCGCTAAGCCTTTGCAGCCCCTGGACTGTAGCCCACCAGACTCCTCTGTCCAGGGGATTTCCCCGGCAAGAGTACTGGAGTGGGTTGCCATTTCCTTCTCCAGGGGATCTTCCGCACCCAGAGGTCAGACCAGCAGCTCCTGCGTCTCCTGCATTGGCAGGTGGATTCTTGACCACTGAGCCCCCTAGGAAGACCACTCCCCACTATGATGGCCGCTGGCTCTACAGTTGTCAAGTGGCCGTTTACCCACACCCAAGGGCAAGTGCACCTTTTACACAGAAGCAAAGTACAGTCTTATCGGTGGATGGGGGTCTGTGTGACAATGCCTTTGTTACAGAGATTATAAAGAGAACAGAAAAAATACTGTCTTCACCTTCTGTGGGATCTGTGATTACACCCGCTTACAGCCACAGTCTGTCTCTCTGTGAGTGTTTCTGTTCGGCAGGCGAGCTCACCTGCGGGCAGTGTGCTTTCTTACCTCCTGTACCCGGCAGACTGCTTCTCCCAGAGCCCATCCTACTGACCACCCAGCACACACTCACACACACACTGTCTCTCTCACACACACACGCTCACACAGTCTCTCTCACACACACACATTCACCCTCTCACACACACACTCACCTTCTCACACACACTCACACTCAGTCTCTCTCACACACACTCACACTCACACAGTCTCTCTCTCTCTCACACACACACACACACACTGTCTCTCTCACACACACACATTCACCCTCTCACACACACACTCACTTCTCACACACACACTCACACACAGTCTCTCTCACTCACACTCACACACACACACTCACACACACAGTCTCTCTCTCTCTCACACACACACACTCACCCTCTCATACACACGCTCACACCCACACACACACTGTCTCTCTCACACACACTCACACATACTCTCTCTCTCACACACTCACACTAACACACTCACACACACGCTCACACAGTCTCTCTCTCACACACACACTCACTTCTCACACACACTCACACTCACACACAGTCTCTCTCACTCACACTCACACACTCACACACACACACACACACACTCACACACAGTCTTTCTCACATACACTCACACTGTCTCTCACACACACAGTCTCTCTCTCTTACACACACACTCACACACACTGTCTCTGTCTCACATACTCTCTCACACACACTCACACTGTCTCACACACACAGACCACAGTTCTTGTGAATGGCATATGAGCCAATTTCACTGAAACCTCTCCTGACCAACTGTTACTGTCTCATCAAAGCAGGAGATGATTTCTTTTAGCATTGAGGGATTAGAAAAGATTTCAAAAAAGCAAAATTACATGAAAGAAAAGTTTAGATGTAAACCCTGAGAATACCCAAACTAGTTGGAAAGGTCAGACTATCCCATCTGAAACCAGAGTGATCACTTTGCCGATTCCGCTGATAGGTTGGGCAGAGTCAGCAGCAGCTACCATCAAAGCTTCTCTCAAAACCTGTCTGCCCCCAGATGTAGTCATAAAGCCTTAACTGCTGGGGAAAGGCCTCTCAAAGCTCATTCAGAAGCTTTCCCTGTTGGTCAGATTTTAGTTTTCCAGAATCAGAATAACATGACAATAAAATAAATATTTAGAAAGTCTCTGGCAAGAAGCCAGATTGAAACATGGTACAGAGAAAGCCAGGGTGGGGAGTGGGCAGACACGGGGTGAAGGGGCTTCCAGGAGCACTTGATAAGTAATCTCAAGCATTTTGTGCAACGTGAACCCACCCATCCATTTCAGAGAAGATGGGAGTGGCAGAGAGGGACCAGTGTACTTTCAGAACAACCACTCTCTGCCAAGAAGAAAAGTACTAATCTGGCTTTTCTTTGGAGATGAGCTAGTTGACTGTGAAGAGAAAGGAAAGCAGCATATCAACGTTTCCTTGGAGAAAGTGTCTGGGGGGTGGGTGGTGATTCAAGAACTCAGGCCTCCACTCTGATAACTGAGTGAACCAAAATACACACGGTGAGTGGAGGTGCTTTTGATCAGCAGGAGGGCACTTCCTGCATTCAGGGGAGAGCAAGTGAGGAGAGACCAGGAAGCAAGAAGGTGATGTGAGCTGATTAAATAACGCTTAATGCTGTCTACCTACAACCTACCCTGAAATGGTAATTTGACTTAAATCTTGCCTTCAATTCAGTTCAGTTCAGTCACTCAGTTGTGTCCGACTCTTTGCGACCCCATGAATCGCAGCACGCCAGGCCTCCCTGTCCATCACTAACTCCTGGAGTTCACTCAGACTCATGCCCATCGAGTCAGTGGTGCCATCCAGCCATCTCATCCCCGGTCGTTCCCTTCTCCTCCTGCCCCCAATCCCTCCCAGCATCAGAGTCTTTTCCAGTGAGTCAACTCTTTGCATGAGGTGGCCGAAGTATTGGAGCTTCAGCTTCAACATCATTCCTTCCAAAGAAATCCCAGAGCCAATCTCCTTCAGAATGGACTGGTTGGATCTCCTTGCAGTCCAAGGGACTCTCAAGAGTCTTCTCCAACACCACAGTTGAAAAGCATCGATTCTTCAGTGCTCAGCCTTCTTCATAGTCCAACTCTCATATCCATACATGACTACTGGAAAAAACCATAGCCTTGACTAGACAGACCTTAGTCAGCAAAGTAATGTCTCTGCTTTTGAATATGCTATCTAGGTTGGTCATAACTTTTCTTCCAAGGAGTAAGCATCTTTTAATTTCATGGCTGCAATGTTGCCTTAGTACACTGTTATAGGGCTTTCCCGGTGGCTCACCTGGTAAAGAATCTGCCTGCAATGTAGGAGACCCCATTTCGAGTCCTGGTCAGAAATATCTGCTGGCGAAGAGAATGGCTGCCCACTCCAGGATTCTGGCCTGGAGAATTCCACGGACTGCATAGTCCATGTGGTCGCAAAGAGTCGGACACGACTGAGCAACTTTCACTTTCACACTGTGTTAAATTTAGAAATGATTTAATGTTTATCATCATTTGAAAAAATGATTTGATGTCCATTGTTGTTTGAAAAATTGTTGTTCATGTGACTGAAATAAACACTATGAGCCTTACTGATGATAAAAAGCAATGATGGCAACAGCGATGATAAAGCTGTCTTGGTAACGAGGAGCAGTGTTCCAGGTATGCTAATATATCGTCTAATTTATTCCTTACATCAGTGCTTCATGGAAGCTATTATCACCCTCCTCCTCTGGTTTGGAGAGGTTGAGGAAGTAGCCCGAGAGGACAGTGTTTTTATCCTTAGCTCAGCCCAGTCTAACCCGTGTGCCCTCTTGGCCGTATCTGTTCCCTGATCTCTCCTGAAGTTGAAGATTTCTTTGAAATTTTTGTTTGCATTTTGCCCATCACAGACCCAAATCTTAAGAATCTCAGCACAGCTATTGCTTTTGTAGGTGTGACTGAAGGTGGGTTTAATTTGTGTGTTTATTTATAGGTTTCATTTACAAGTTAACCTTTGTGACATGATGGCAGATGTCACGGCCCGTCATGAATTTCAGTGGAATAAACCATGGCCGCACTGAGGTTCGGGCTTCCCTGGTAGCTCCGTGGGTTAGGAATGCACCTGCCATGCAGGAGACCCCAGTTCGATTCCTGGGTCAGGAAGATCCTTTAGAGAAGGGACAGTCTGCCCATTCCAGTCTTCTTGGGCTTCGCTGGTGGTTCAGATGGTAAAGAATCTGCCTGCAATGCAGGAGACCTGGGTTCGATCGCCGGGTCAAGAAGATCCCCTGGAGAAGGGCATGGCAACCCACTCCAGGATTCTTGCCTGGAGAATCCCCTTGGGCAGAGGAGCCTGGTGGGCTACAGTCCATGTGGTCACAAAGAGTCGGACATGACTGAGCAACTAAGCTCAGCACAGCACACTGAGGTTCTAGAAAAATCTGGGAGGGAGGCGTGAGCGCTGTGGGTGCGGACGCACTGCCCTAATGCAGATGCTGCCCCCTCGGCCACGCGTGTGAGACTGGGGGCACGCTCCACGTTCAATGAGTGAGTCGGAGGACGGACACAGGGCTTGCCTTGAGGGATGTTAGTGCTAAGGGTGTCATGAGGAGAGCTAAGAACAGTGGGGAGGAGGGGATCAGTCATCGTGTTCTCACTGGGTAGGAATTAAAACACAACTGTTACACCTAAAATACCAAATGCTTGAGACACTGCAGAACAATGTAACTCTTCTGTGAAGGGAATGAAAGTGAAAGTGAAGTTGCTCAGTCGTGTCCGACACTTTGGGACCCCATGGACTGTAGCCTACCAGGCTCCTCCATCCATGGGATTCTCCAGGCAAGAGTGCTGGAGTGGGTTGCTATTTCCTGCTCCAGGGGATCTTCTCAACCCAGGGATCGAACCTGGGTCTCCCACATTGTAGGCAGACGCTTTTACCATCTGAGCCACTGGGGAAGTCGTGAAGGGAATGGGAGGACCCATTTGTTATTAGAATAAAGGTTAGAGATAAGCCATGAAAATAGAGGAAAAGTACATGCTCAAAACACACACACACACACACAACTAAAACTTTGAGGAATGAAAGCACATACATCACGTTTTATTTTATTATTTATTTTCATTTCTTTATTTTTTTTAAACTTTATTTCATAGTGGAGTACAGCCAATTAGCGATGCTGTGATACTTTCAGGCTGTCAGCAAAGGCACTCGGCCATACATGCACATGTACCCATCCCTGCCCACCACTCACACACTGAACTCTCCTCCCACCTAGGATGCCACGTAACACTGAGCAGAGCTCCCTGGCCCTATCACATGTGTTTTTGAGTGTGAAGCCTAGAGAGGGTCTGAGGTTGTGCAAAAAGATTCAAAGGTAGGAAAATGAGCATGTTGGAAGCTCATGGGAGAGGGATAGGTGTGGGAGGAATGCCTTAGGAGTGATTCAGAGAGACACACGGACCACAGACAGAAAGATGTGTGAAAATTCCTAATGAACTAAAGTGTGTATGCAGTTCCAGTGAAGATCCAGTCACGCCATTTGCCCAGGGCAACCGGTCTGTTCTGAGCAAGAGTGAGAAGAGACTGGAGATCAGGGCAGGGGGACCTGAGTTGCAGCTGGGGCCCAGGTGACCTCCTGCCTTCACATCAGACAGGAGGAGCTGAAGGTCACAGACCGGAAGCGAAATCCATTTTTGGAGGGTGGGCGGGGG